>VZRN01004184.1:1382682-1504680 GCA_013397935.1 Dasyornis broadbenti
GGCGGGCAGGTTCCGCTGCAGCCCGGGAGGCTGCTGCTGCCTGCCAGCTCCGTCTCCTGCGGGGCTATGGTGGGATTGTAGCATGCCCTTTTGTGATAATCGACTCCTTTTCCTTCTCCAGTAGCTGGCACGCCTAAAATTTAAGAATTTATACCTAGTTTCTCCGATATAAAATGGGGAGGTTTGCTAGTCATCCTGCTGCTGGTAAATAGTGTGCAACAGGTACCCCCCTCGTCTTTGTCGAGCCTTGTGGTGGCCAAGCAGCGAATTTTTGGTGTTATATTGCCCTGGTTTGGTACCCATTTGCACAGACAGGTGTGAGCCCCTTGATGGGCGTGCAAGGCAGTGATGTGTCGAGATATAAAAGTATTTTGGTACTTTTTGGACGCAAAACGGGATTTCTCCCGAATATGTTTAGCTCCAAGAAGGGAAAGCTTTCACGGGCAGTTTGCCTTAAGGTTGCAGGATGAAGTCAAGAGTGTATTTTTGGAAGAGGAAGAGATGTCTGTTAAAATAACTGAAGAGTGGAAGGAGAAGGAATAATGTAATTGTTGCTTCCCCGCGGTTAGTTATGGTTTTTCCTTGCGTCCTCTCGCACCTTTCCAATACCTTTCAGCTCCTGGAGAGAACTTTAAAAAGCACAGCTACAGCAGCAGAGCTAGACTGCTCTGTACCATACATCTTGTAAAGGAAACAATGCTCTTGACATCCTGTTGGTGTAAAGAATGGCAGTGACAGATCTACTAGAGTAAGCTAATCCATCAGATTTACAGCTAGTTTGCTTTTCATGAAAAATACGTATCTAGTAGCAAACCTGCAAATGCCCAGTCTGTTTTCTGTTCTGTAGGAGGTGGTGTGTGCACAAATGGGGAGCTGGAGCTTCTGCTTTGTTTCTTTTATACTTTAAAATGGGCCCGTGTTTTCTCCCAAGTTCTGTCCTTGTCTCAACTCTGAACTGATTTTTCCCTTTCAAGCCATGTTTCTTTGACTGCCAACATGTAGTGAAAGAAAGAAGTAGGTATCTGGCTTCCCACACCTGAGTTTGTGTCAGGGGAGGTTCTGCACATATAGAGCAAGTAATTCCATGATGCTTATTTTTTTCTTGCACTTAGCTGCCGAATTTTGAGGGTGTGTAAGGGAAACTGTCAGCTTTTTTTGTGTGTCTGATGTCACTGTGCAAGAACCAGAAACAAAGAGAGGAAAAGGTCAGGATAAACAAGTTATTGAAGACAGCAAAAGTGTTTTGGAGCCAGCTATGCAGGGGGATGGGTATCCTTCTACTGTGTATGCTGGTTCAGTCTGGGGTAGAGTGAATTTTCCTCATAGGCACTGGTATGGGGTGATGTTTTGTGATGGAAATAGTGTTGAAAACTCTGGGATGTTTTCATTACTTCTGAGCAGGGCTTACTCAGATCAAGGCCTTTTCTCCTCTCCTCACCTCACCCAACCAGCAAGTGGGCTGGGGGTACAGAAGGCTTTTGGAGGGGACACAGCTGGGACAGCTGATTCTAACTGGCCCAACAGATTTCCCTGGCCATGTGGCATCATGATCAGCATACAGAACTGGAGGAAGGAGAAGGAAGTGATTGGGGCATTTAGGGTGATGGCATTTGTCTTCCCAAGTCACTGTGACGTATGATGGGGCCCTGCTTTCCTGGGGATGGCAGAACACCTGCCTTTCCATGGGCAGTGCTGAATGCATTCCTTACCTCACATTGCTTGTGTGCACAGCTTTTGTTTTCCCTATTGAATTGTTCTTATCTCAACCCACAAGTTTTCTCACATTTACCTTTCTCTTGAAGTTCTAGGAAACACCCTTCAGCAGACCTGAATCTGGCATCTGGGTCATTAAGCTGTAGATTAAAACCCTGCTAATCCGCGTTTTAAACTGTCATGGCAGGAGATCAGAGTAGTGGTTGAGGTCTCACACAATATTCATGTCAGCACAAAACTGGAGCAGCTTATCTGAAATGTATTTTTTAAAAAATTATTTATTTTTTCTGGTGGGACTCAAACCAAAGCACTCAACAGGATTAAATTAGTAGAAGAAATCTGTTCAGAGGTTTTGTACAGATTGATCAAACTAATTTTTTAGAACATATGACAGCTAGACTTACATGATTTTGTCTAGCTGAAGTGATTCAGGTCTTACACTTTTTCACTTTTTCAAGAGTGTAAAGGGGCCACAAAATGTTCTGTAGTTTAAGTTGAAGGAAAAGTTATAAGAAAAGTATCTTTTTTTTCTCCTTCTGAAATGAATAAAGTAATGTGTTCTGATGAAGTGTAACCTTACTCCAGAATATAAACAAATGCCTCCACATGATCAAAATAATTTACTCTGTGAAGAGGTATTTACAAAAAAAAAGATATTGTTAATGTTTTAAACACCTGAAAACAGTACTTTTTTTTTTTTTTTTTTTTTTTTTTTTTTTTTTGCTGTTGTCTGGCAAAGTCAGTAATTAGCAGTTCTATATGTTGCATTTAGTTGTGCTTGTAAATTCCATTTAAGAAGGGAATTGCCTGGGTTTATTCCTCTTCATTTGTTCCCTAGTGGCATGGAAATAAAATATTTTGAAAGTTATAAGGTAGTCTTAAGAGTGTGAGAGAATGCTTGCACTCTCCCTACAGCACCTTTTTTTTACCACTGAGGATTTTTAATATTTGTGAATGGCATGCTCTGGAATTAGGATATCGAGGACACACAGCCTCTGATGTTACTGGGAGCTACTTTAGTCAGTTCTTGCTTTCTGTTAGAAAGACATCGTGCAGTAAGTTTTCTTGTGGTGTTTGAATGCTGCAGTTTCTTTCTGAGAGATGTAACAAGTAGTGAAGAATACATGAGATTTGGTAGGACTGCAGGAAACATGGTGTCAAGACAGTGGCCTGATGTGAGTGAAGTTGCATGATCGTGATCTGAGGAAGCCCCTGACATTCTCTGTCCTATAGGCCTATGTCCTGAATTCCTGTCATGTAATTAATTAGTTGGAAATAAAAACTAAAGGTCCAGAATTGTGTGAAGCCGAAAGAATGGACTGTTTTTGAAGTGCTGCTTGCCTGTTTTCCAGAACTGTAACATTTAATCATTGCCTTTGCAGATTCTGAAGGAAATTTTCTGTACTACTGATGTAATTTTTTACAATTATCATAACTGTAAAAGTATTTGATTTGTACATTACCAAATTGTGAAGGCCAATTGTATCTTAATATAAAAAAATGTACATGCAACATGCTTTCTGAAGCCATACTTTCTGAAATCATACTTTTGTATTTAAACTTTCAGTACTGAAATTATTTCAGCTTCTGAGATGTTAGTAAATCCTCCTGGTAGCCACTGTGAAGAGTACAAGTCATGCTCAGGCTCCAGTTTGCAAGGGTTTTCTTGCATTTCCAGGCAGGGCCTTAGCATGAGTGGGAGTTCAGTGCCAGAGGAGCATTACCATAGCCCAGAACTGCTCCCTTGTTGGCTAATCCTTAATATAAATCTTCGTTTCTACAGCTGTGGTAAGTAAGTCTAGTGTTTCCTTTGTCGTCTTGTTCCTAGGTGGAATAAGGACTTTCTAGCCAAATTCTTACAGACTATGGGTGCCTGTTCTGATTTTCTTCATTGGTCAATTTCAGCTGTAGAGATGGAAAAGTTTGCTTCCAAATCATTTAGTTTATAACCACCTATTTTCGCCTCTTGACACTTCCCTTTGGCCTAACTGTGTTGAAAAGCCTAAAATGCATAGAGCACTCCCAGGCTCCCAGAGGACTCGTTCATATTCCATCATCCCTGCTGTCACTGTATATGCTTCCTACCTACTTTGGAGTGAGGGAAGTCTTCCTGTCCTGTGTATGGATCAGCACATCATGCACTGGGATCCTGGTCGATCACTGTATTCCCAGCATTGCTGACAGACTCTGCTGTGTGGAGACAGGTGGTTTCTTTTTTTTGTGAATGAAGGTTCCTCACGTGAACCTGTTTTGTGGAATGTGTAGGTTGCTTTATGAGTTACATAACTTGATCAGCCTCTTAAAATCTGTTCTCAGACCATGTTGGATGGTGGATGACAGTAGCTGAATGAAAGCATTTATATTGTTCTTGAATTATTTCTCCACTAGATTTTCGTTATTGTCAGTAAAAGTTTGCAAGTCTCTGTGAAGAGGTGATTTGTCCCAAAGGAATGCTGTTGACACACAGTTGTTTTCTGCATCACCTGTTGCTGGGGGTGGTTTTCTCTTGTGCTTGGGCTAAGCAGGCAAACAATGAGAAAGCTGAGGCTGGGGCTCCTCCTGCCCTTTGGCCTGCTGTGAAGCAGCAATAGTGTGTTTTCATAACTGCTCAGTTACAGTGCCATGGCTGGCCCTCAGCACTGACGGCTCCTAGGAAGAACCAAGTGATCACTACCACAGTGACAGCTCCTGCTAATTGCAAGTGGAGTGTTTCCAGTTTTTAGAGAATCATGCTTTAGGCTGTTGGTAAGCAAGAGAAAACATAAAACGTGTCTTCATTCAAATCATAGATATTAAATTAAAAAAACCTTTAGCAGTGGTCTGAATTACCAGCCTTTCCACCTTCCTATAACTAATTTTCAATCATATTCAATTGTGTCTGTAGTGGAGAACTGAGGGAAAGAATTGAAGTGTAAAAGACTTAAAGCTCCAGGATCTCTTTACTCTGCACAAAATGGGTTCTAACTATGTAACTTAGCATCATGTTTCAGACCTTCCAGACAACAGCTATTGCTCAGCAAATTGACTTCCACAAAATTTGTCTAGCTCTGTCTAGTGTCAGTACTTCTAGCGCTTTTTCCATGCTAGGCTTGATAGCCATTGACAGGACAGTCAGTGGTCCTCAGTAGCTTGGTCTTGTAGATTTCCTGAATTGCCACAGTCTTAAATATTTGTAGATTCTCAATAAAACTCTTTAGGGAATTGACTTGAATTGTGATTTAATGATGACTAGCCACATTTTACATTGCCTAAAGTTTTTATGCTGTTACTAATTTAGTGATGTTAAACTAAACAAGTTGATGCTTTTGCAAAAACAGCTCAGTATAGGCAGAAACAGGGTCCCATAACTGGCTGAGCTGGGGCTTCACTGAGTGACAAAATGTTATTATAGATGTATTAGAAAGCCTATGGATATTTAAGATTTGTTTATTTTCTGTCTTTGTGAGATGTTTTGTTTTTTTTTTCCTAGATAAGCAACATCTTGTTTTTCGTTTTACCACCCATATGTATGTGCTTGTTCCGTCAATATGCAATCTGCTTCAACAGTGGAATATATTTAATATGGATTCTGCTAGTCGTGGTTGGTAAGTTGGTTAGTCTGTGTTTGCCAATTCCTGTGTGAACCAAGAGAGGAAATCAGTTTTTCCTGCTTGCACTTGACTGTTTTGCAAAACAAAGTAATCCTGACATCTGTAGAAGAGTTTGCTTGCACTTGCTTAAAGCAGAAGCAGCCATAGTTTCTGAAAGGAAATTGGCTTTCGCAAATTTAAGTTGGTGGGAAGGTCGACCATAGCTCTAGTCCCTTCCAATACTCCTTTGCATACTTTCTTTTTTAATGTTTGGGCTTACTCCATGGCAGTGCTGACCCTCTTTCCTCTGTTGTTGCTTAAATGAGAGCTGAGGTGCCAGTGTAACTGAAGAGAGTAATAGGTTTTTTGTTGTGCTGAGAAGGCCCAAGATGGAGATGTGTGATTCTGAAGCTCCTTAATTCCTGGCGGCACTTCAAGGGATAATCAGAGCTCTCTGGGGCAGCATGACATTTTCCACCTGTAAACCTGTATCATGGAGAAGTCACCAGATGCCGTTTTTTGTCTTTGTCTTACCCATTCTTTTGCTATTGAGAAAATTCAAAAGTGACATTTGGCTTTGATTTCTTAACTGGTTTTGCACTCTACTTTTCCATTTGATGTTTCATCATATACATCTTTTCTAGTAGGAGCTGAAATTTTTAGCTGCTATTTTTGTAATGAGTTTTCTTCATGATTAACAAGGAGCTGATGACTTGGATTGCCTCTTAGTAAAGTTGGTGTTTGTCTTCTGGTTCTCTCTTTTCTAGACCAAAAGGTAGCCACCATTTGCTTTGAAGTTCTGAGCATGAGCAGTGTGTTTCAGTCTATTACAGTACTGCAGCTATTCATACTGTCTTTTGATTAATTCTTCCAGGAATTGGATCTGTTTATTTTCATGCCACCCTCAGTTTCTTGGGCCAGATGCTGGATGAGCTTGCTATTCTGTGGGTTCTGATGTGTGCTCTTGCCATGTGGTTCCCTAGGAGATACCTGCCCAGAGTTTTTCGAAATGACAGGTAATCATACAATCATACACATATGATTTAAGAATCATTCAAGAAACATTTCGTATTTCTTGAAACTTCTTGTGCTAACACCTAAACCTGCACATAATGGCACCAAGTTATCAACCTTACTGCTATCACTGCTATTTTTTCTCACTCCGTTCTCTTCCAGTCGCTTGTATCTCAGCCCATTTTGTTCAGAACTCCTGAATCTGCAGTTGCTGGTGATAGGGTTTGTGCCTTGTAATTTCAGGTGATTAGATGAGATGACTTGCCTTTGAAGTGTCTGTTCTTGATGATTCTAGGGAGACTTTTAGAATGAATAGTTTGTATAACTTACAACTATTGGAGGAGTAGCCATTTTTCACTCTTCCTTTTGTGTATCCTGAAGTGTATATACAAGTGGACCTATGGAAATCAGCTGAATGTTCATCTGAATTTTTGGCAGTGGTTAAGGATAGTGTTTAGGTATTTCAGGGCTAAGTGTTTGTTTAGAAGCTATTGTAAAGGGATTTTTTTCTTTTTCTTGCAGGTTTAAAAAAAAAATACATCATAGCCAGTTTAAATCATTTGGTTGTGGTTTGCCTCCTCATAGAAAAATTGTGCTATAAACTTTGTACATATTGTTCTTTTATGCAGTAAAGAAGTTGAGGTAATGGAGAGGCTTGAATTGTAGTATCAGTGTTGTTCTCCCTGGAGATTGCTAGGACTGCTACCTTTTGCACTCTTATGCTGTTACTCTCTGTGGGGTGTTTTTTGAGTTTGTTTGTTGGGATTTTTGTTTGTTTGTTTGTTTTCTTGATGTGTGCCAGATTAGAAGTTGCTAATGCGTGGAGAGAAGTTTGATGTCTAGACTAACCATTCCTCAAAACAGCTTGCGCTGGGTAGAGTCTTTAATTACTATGTGCAGCATATGTGCATGGCCCAGTTCTCTTCAACATCATAAACGACTCTGACTTGGATACAGGATTTGAAAGAATACTAAGTAAATTTGATGACCACACTAAATTGAGGGGAGCTGTTAAATCCCTTGAGGGCAAAGAGGCCTCCATAAATGACACCAGTCACCAACCAGGTGAAGTTCCACAAGGGAAAGCGCCAGATTCTTTACTTGGTATAGAGCAACCATGGATTGTGGGAACTGACAGCTGGCCTGTCTCAGCTCACAGACACCCATGGTGTCAAGAACAACTCGAAGGGAGATTATTTTCTGCAAGAGGTGTGTGCTAGGATTCACTGACCAACAGTATAGTAGACTAACAAGTCAGGAGCCAATAGCCATGTGGAGCAAACTTTCAGAAAAGGGTATAAAAGAGACCTTGTGGCAATAAATGAAGACACTGCCTTCCCTCAACCCATCCTGGAGCAGTTTTCTCTATGTGTCATCCCTGTCTCAAACTATGATATCTGGTGCCCCGTGTGAAGAACTGACGTGATCCAACAGCTTCAGGAGGCAATCGGAGAATTACAGACCGTATGGAGAGCGGTGCGCAAAGGCTCCTAGCAGAGTAAAGTCGTAAGCAGAACCGTGACAAGGTCCGAACTGAAATCAACCTGCTAGACAGGCAAGCCATTGGGAATAATGGGAAATCACATGTCCCAAGAAGAAGTAACAATCATGAATATGTGGACAAGCATGCTAACTAATTATGGCATTAGGCATGACAAGCATGCGTTGAAGTCTTTGCTGTTGTGGTGTGAAAGCCAGGAGTTACGACCTACCCCGGAAAATGCCTTTAGCACGGCAACTTGGGAGTGAGTGGGTCATCTTATCTTTGATTTTGCCTCTCTGGGCGATGAAACTGCTACGGGACTGATGACGACTTGGAGAGTGGTATTGGACTGTAAAAGTGGCAATTAGGGAGCAGGACTCGAAACAGCAGCCCCATGAGAACGCGGAAGGTCGGGATGGAACGGAAAGGCGAGAGGGAGAGGCAGGTTCTTCCCCCGCGCAGCAGCGCTCTTACGACGTGCCCCTCCCGCCGCGAGTGGCTTCTCCTTTTCCCGCGGCGAACTCCATTGGTGACAGCGGCCCCGGCTGGGCCAGCAGGGCAGAGAGGGACGGCGCTAGGACCCTGCGGGAAGCGATCGGGGAGAGACCGGCCCATATGCAACATCAATGAATTGTATGAGAGACTGCTCCGCTCTCCCTGTCCCCATAACTCCGCCTTATCCACCATTACCCGCAGACGGCTGGTTCGGCGAAGATGAACTAATGTCCTAGCCTTTGGCTTCCCCGCCCCTCCGGCACCCTCCGCACCATCGGCCTCGCCCGCACCCTATCTGCCCCTGTAGGGGCCGCCNCGCCTGCGGCGGCGCAGCCCCCAGCCCACTGGGTGCGGCTCGGCCCGCGTACGTGTGCACCAGCCCTTTGGAAAGCCAGGACATTGTGCAAGGCAATGTAAATCTAAATTTCATGCAAATGGGAGACCTCTTAAAGGGCAGGGAAACTGGAGAAAAAGCGCGAGGGGGAAGCATGCGATGACACAAACACTTCCTCAGGGGGCACGCTCAGTCCAAGCCTGTGCGACCAGCTCATTGGGAGGACACGAGGATCAGCTAGCATGGATGTTTCCACCGCAAGCACAGTAACTCTAAACTCGGTTTTATTGAACATGCTCATGATTCTTGAAAATGTATTTTAGAAAAACAAAAAGGGGGATGTGTGGAGAAACCCCACAAAGCTGGCTGGCAAAAGCTTTATATACACTCAATCATCTTACAGTGTCACCAGATTCCAACAATCCTGTTCTCTTGAATAATTTTTCTTCATTGCAGTCTACAGGTGAAATGCACCTACCCCACACGAAGATACTTATGTGCAGTGGGTACCTGTGAGATGTGTGTGCCCTCATTTACAATGTAAAAAGCATCATGAAACCAATAAGCAAACTTCAGGAGGCAATGGCAATGCAGAGTGATGATGAATTTTTACATTTTGCTGCAAAGGACTGTAATTATACCCTTGAGTTCTGGAATTTAGAAAAGTGTGTTTTGGTTTTGGTTTAAGCTTCAGTTTTTGCTTTAATTCCAGAAAGGTGATTGGGGACCAAATATTTGTTATGTTAGGATTTGTTCTGTTATCATTGTTAATTAATGTTAATTCTAGCAGACACCTCGTTTTGCAATTCTACTGCATGTGCTGTGTTTATTAGCCTTCTGCAAAAGGGGTCTGCAGAGGATTATAAATGCTGTATTTAAAACAAAAAGGGGGAACTGACAGCGGGCCTGTCTCAGCTCACAGATACCCATGGTGTCAAGAACAACTCAAAGGGAGATCGTTTTCTGCAAGAGGTGCTAGGATTAACTGGCCAATAGTATTGTAGACTAACAAGTCAGGAGCCAATGGCCATGTGGTGCAAACTTTGAAAAAGGATATGAAAGAGACCTTGTGGCAATAAATGAAGACACTGCTTTCCCTCAACCCATCCTGGAGCTGCTTTGCTTGTGTATCGTCCCTGTCTCGAACTATGACAGTGGATGTATGAACAGACTGGGGAACAAGATGCTGGAAAGCAGTGCCATAGAAGGGGATCTGGGGCTCCTGGTTGATGGCAAGTTGAACATGCATCAGCAGTGTCCTGGCAGCCAGGAGGGCCAAGCATGTCCTGGGGGACATCAGGCACAACATCGCCAGCTGGGCAAGGGAGGGGATTGTCCCGCTCTGCTCTGCACTGGGGCAGCCTCACCTTGAGTGCTGGGGGCAGCTTTGGGTGCCACAATATAAAAAAGATCTTAAACTTAGAGACCGTCCAGAGGAGGGTTAATGAGGATGGTGAAGGGTCTGGAGAGGAAGCCATATGAGAAGTGGCTGAGGTCACTTGGTTTGTTCAGTCTGGTGAAGAGGATATTGAGGGGACATTTCATTGTGGTCTTCGACACCCTAATGAAGGGAGAAGGGGCAGGAACCACTCTCTTCTCTGTGGCGACCAGTGACAAGACCCAAGAGAATGGCCTGTAGCTGAATCAGGGGATGTTTAGGTTGAGTATTAGGCAAAGGTTCTTCACCCCAAGGATGGTTGGGCACTGGTACAGGCTCCCCAGGGAAGTGGTCACAGCACTAGCCTGACAGAGTTCAACAAGAATTTGGACAATGCTCTCAGGCATATGGCGTAACTCTTGGGGATGATGCTGGGCAGGCCAGGAGTTGGAGTTGATGATCCTTGTGGATGCCTGTGATTCTATGCGGTCTAGTGGCTTTGTTGCATTGGTGTAAATTTAGTACTTCTGCATATGACAGTATAGTGCTATTACCGAACACGATCAGCTTAACAAGGAAACAGGTTTTACTTTGGGTTTGTAGTGTGACTCCTAGATGTTCAGTTCAAGTGAAGAATTCAGAGTCCTAAATTTATGTGTAATTCATGTAAACTCTCTGAATGAGCCCCCAGAAACCTAAAGGTTACATTGCATCAATTACTGTCTTCTGATGTTGCAGGTGTGGACCAGTATGTTAAACCATTGGGTTTTAAAGGAATAGCAACACTTTTGGGATAAAATTCTGTTTCTGTTGAACTTTGTGGTAAAACAGTAAATCCTAATCTCTGAGGTTATAACTGATCCATAAAAATTCTGAGATGAGATAAAGGATACTATCGTATCCTTCCACTTCTCAGAGAATCTGTCAAGATAGTTACTTTTTAGGGAAGGTCTTGAATCCTTTCTTGAGTGTACAGATATTCTGGGCAATAAACTCTAACCTCGAACATATTTAGTTAATTCTTTCAGTTTTTTTACTTTGCCTGACCAATACTTTGGTGTTATGTCCATCCTGTGCTCAAGGCTGTAGTCTTCAGTTTCTTCATCCTCATCACACTTTGAATTCTCAATGCTGAAAATGTTAGTATTGGTCATGACCAATTTGTGATGTATTTATTCATTAAGACATTCACATCAGATCAGAACTTCCTACTTATGTAACTTGTTGCTCTCCAACAGAAAGAAAAACTTTAAAGCAAAAGGCAAGTTGAATGAGCCTAGGTGAAAGTAATGAAACTTGTGGCCACGGAATGGTACTGTAAAAATATATTGAGACCCTACTTCAGACATAGAAGGGCCACCCTTGGACAACAAATATTTTAAAAAGCTGTGGACCACTAGTTAAAGGGCAACGTGATGATCCTCTGCCTGCCATAGTCCAGCCACTGACTAGAAATGGTTTGTTTACAGTCCAAACCTGAAGTTTAAACAACAGTTAACATATATTTAATTTTGAAGTTGTCAGGCTGTCTGCATAGGGTGCAATAGTGATTTCATTTTTGCTAAGAATATACCAAATCTTAGTCTCATAAAAAAGTCTGGGAATTTCTCACCTACTGCTGAATTTGATTAAAAGAAATGTTCTAAATCACCATGTAGATTGCAGTATCTTTGAAGGTTCTAAAGAGATAAAGCGAAGTAAAGCAGACTGTAACATGGCTGTAGAAGTTGGGGCATTAACAATAACAAAATAACCTAAAAATCCATGTTAAGTGCTTGAAGAATGATGAGACAGAACTTTTTTTAGGAAGTAGAGTGATGTGTACAGAGATGGACCTAAACTTTGTTACATTATTAAAATAATTTTAAGATTTCTGATTTTAGTACTTAAAAGTTTTGAATTAAAAGCAATTTTTCTGCCTATATAAACTTTATTCAGGAGCCGATTTAAAGCTGCTGTGGGTGTCCTGTCTGGAGTTACCACTTGCCTGGCCTTCATTAAGCCTGCCATCAATAACATCTCGCTAATGACTCTAGGTGTTCCCTGCACAGCCTTGCTCATTGCTGAGTTGAAGAGGTAAGTGCAGTTCTCCTAAATGCAGTGTTGCCTTCTGAGATCCTTAGGACACTGTGAGATGATACTCTAGATCTGGCTTCAGTGCTTGTGACAGCAGATCAGAAATGCTTCTTCCACGTGCAAGAGCAAATCTAGTATAAACTTGTTTGGCAGTTCAGACATTTTTTGACAAGGATTTTTTTTCCCTAGGACATTATTGTAGGTCAGATATTTGCTGTATTCTTGCGACGTACCTCTTGCTGCAACCAGATCCAACTCAAATGTGTTTCTGTATTGTGGAATCGGGGCACGGTTTCCCGTTATGGATAGCATTTTTCTGTATAGTGTGCATAAGGGTGAGGTAATGGCATGATTGCAGTCTGGATGCTAGTGGGAATGTGAGGCAAGGCCCAAGCATATGTGGAAGATGTTCCAGCTCTCAAAGCTGTACTGTGAGTCTTGCATCACATTGTCTTCTGATACGACTAATATGGTGGAGTCACATTGGCAAAGATTACTACATTTTGGAGGATAAGTATCAGTCAGGGCTGTAGAAACCAGAAAATCAGAATGCAGATAGAGATGAACCTGAGACTGATTTCCTCGTTTTAGACAGTTGTTCTGTTCTATAATTTTATATATATAATATAGTATAATGTAATATGTATTGTAATATAATAGCTGTCCAGAAGCTTTTTTTTTCACCTCTTTTCCAGTGTCTGAGAAGGATTTTACAACTTACACTGGCTCTTATGTATTGCATATGTCAATCAAAAGAAGTGAGTTAGGACAAAATGTCTTCATTCTGACTGCATCTGTTACAATAGAGATTTTTCTGTTTGCTACATTACCCTGATCTGCCACTGCTGCAATATACAGTGGAAGTTTCTCCTAACAATGTTTTGTAAAGGTGTGTGTGAGTCTTTTCTCATGAGACATCCTGCTGTGTATCTCTGTTGTAAAAGATGCTTGGGAAACAGGACACAAGTTAGTTGTGGACAAGGTCAGTAGCAGAACAATATTGATGGTATCTCATTTTGATGACAGCATGAAGGAGCTACTGACAGAACAAAGGGACATGTGGTTGTGGCACTGGATAATCTGTGTGAATTCTCTATCAGTTCCATATCAGTTTTCCAGGCATGAGTACATGAGAAACTTAAAAGGACAAGTTGGCAGTGTCTCCTAAGTTTGAATACTGTTGTTTCAAATCTAGGAATTGGTATGCCTATAGGTGTTTGTTTTTTAAAAGTCCTGAAAGATCATATCTTACTAAAATGTCTGTAGTTTACCTGTTTGGTTTTTTGTAGAGAGAGAATTAAGGACACAGATAGACCTTCTTTTTCAATTGGTAATTAAAAAAAGACCTGAAGTGACATAGGGCCCTCTCTGGTTGTGCACTGGGATGATTTAATACCTCTGATATTTTTGGATGAATTCTTAAGTGTAAAAGACAAATAAAAAGCTTTTATTTTAAGCTATGCTGATCCTTTTGAGATTTAAAGGGATACATTCTTGTAAACCAAGAGGTAAGGAGTCATCCCTTATTGCAGGGGAAAAATTAATCTAAGCATTGTGTAAAAGGCTTACTGTTTTTCCATTCTGTGCTACCATAGGTAGGACGGGACTTCATATCTGAGTCTGGCATGCTGCAGTGGAAATTTTTCTGTGAAGTATTTGGGAAGGAAGAAGAAGTTTCTTTCAGGGTAGAGTAGCATAGGATCAGGGCAGCATGAACGTGTCTTCTAGACCCTCAGCTAACAAGTTCTGTTTCAGTTCTGATCAGTGTGTCTGTCTATTGAGAAATAAAAGAAAGGCTACGTGTCCAGGTGGTATTTGCATTACATCTCTTCACTGTGGTAAAAGCAGTGTCTTTGCAGTCCCCTGCCTCCTCAACAAGCATCTTCCCAGCCCATCTGAAGCACAGTTACTGCAGAAAGTTC
The DNA here is from genome assembly GCA_013397935.1 of Dasyornis broadbenti. NCBI lineage: Eukaryota > Metazoa > Chordata > Aves > Passeriformes > Dasyornithidae > Dasyornis > Dasyornis broadbenti. The sequence goes on from VZRN01004184.1 coordinate 1,396,667, forward strand.
AGACTCCATGATGGGTGATCTCAGAAGACCTAGGAGCATTAAAGAGATCTGCAGGCTGTGCTCTTCTCATTGTGATTGACTCTGCCTTAAAGTAGTTCTTTGCAGAACACTGAATGGCATCTAGTCTTAAGTTTATAAAAGTCATTTGCAGTATCTGATGGAAGGTACTGAGCAAACCTGTCATTACAATCTGTACCATTTCTGTGGCTGATCTTGTGCTGGGAAATAAGCCTTCAGTTTTCCTTTGAAGCCTTGAATTCTTTGAACCATGGAGGTTAATTACCCTTTCCTCTTGGTATTCAGATCATCAAGTCCTGACTAAAGGAGCTCTTAAGTTTGAGGCCAAACTTCTTATCTTATATGCGATGCAGTTGCATGTGTGTCTCGGTTTGAAAGACAGGCGTCTGCTAAAGAAGGTGGAAACCTCCCTTAGAATAGAGAATATACAGCCCCCTTCCCTCGTGACTTGTTAATCAAGGGCTCTCAGGCAAATATGGGAAAAGGAATAACAGTTCTTTACTAGTGTCTGTAACGAGGAAAACAAGCAATAAAACAACGGTGGCAATAACAAACAAACAAACCAGAAACCCGGTGGCAGCTTTCTCTGGGTTGCCAGACACCACCCCCCCCTTTGGTGCAGTTCCAGTCACGGCCGGCAGGGGGCGCTGTCGGGCTCCTAGCAGGGCAGGGGCCGTGGCTCCTGCGCCTGCAGGGGGCACTGTGGCGCCATCTCAGGTCCCCTTCTCAGTGACCAATGGTGGGTGGGCTGGATGGCTGGGAGGGCTGGATGGTGAGAGGGGCTGCAGCAGGAAACCTTGGAGCAGCAAGCTGGACGGCTGGCTTGACTCACCTGGGCTGGCAAGCAAAAGNACAGCAGTGGCAGAAGCCGCAGTGCGTCCTGGCAGGTGGGGGTGCAGGTCAGCGACAGCCAGGCTCCCCTGTAGCAGCTGCCATATGCAGCCGGGGGAGACCCGCACTCCAGGAGGGAGGAAAAAGGGTTGGGATCCTGTACTTTTCCCAAACGAAAGCTCACCCAGCAAGGAATTAAAAACAGAGTGGAGCTGGGCTCTTGTGGTCCCAGCGAAAGGCAAACCGTCCCCTCCGATGCCCCGAGAGCAAGTGACTTTACCAGCAGCCAGGTGCTTTTCTTCCCTTCTCTCACCACACTCAGCTGTATCTTTTGTCTCTTAAGTACCCAGTCTTCCCTAGCAACAGAATGGAAAAAATTCCACAACCTCCAACAACATGTTTATGTCCTTCAGATTTTTCCAGGAAAACCTCCATAGTCTCAATACACACACTGTTTCCTCTGTCAGACCACACAAGTACCCATCTCAGTAGTCAGGTTTTATCTGTCAAGTAGACAAAATTGTTTCATATGCGTATCTGCTTAGCTACATGATTTAGTGCTGTTAAGAACAGTTGTACCTCTTACTGAGGACTGTAAATGTAGTAATGGGAGCAATAACAGGAGTCTGTATAAAGTAACAAATACAAGCAAATCTGAGCACTTGGCTGCATGGCTGGTTGTTAATGACCAGCATGTGTAACTAATCTTTACTTATCCAGAACTGCCCTTGCTAATGATGGGAATAGTTTGACATTTGCCCACCATTGGCACATTTGTATTTAAGACAACTACAGATAAAAAGGTTTGTTTTGTTACCTCACCACTGCCTTGCATCAGCGCCAGACAATGTAAGTGAAGTTCATCTGTTAGGGACATTTATGGAGGAGTCGTTTTAATGATGTGTGTCTGGCATTATTTTGTAACAATTTATTTATGTTTTTTTCCTTAGGTGTGAAAACCTGCGTGTGTACAAACTGGGTCTCTTTTCAGGTCTTTGGTGGACGCTAGCACTTTTCTGCTGGATCAGTGACAAAGCGTTTTGTGAGATCTGGTCCTCTTTTAACTTCCCCTATTTGCACTGTGTATGGTAAGTGTTGTGTATGAAGTCCAAAGCTTGATTCAAGTGTGATCCATCCTCACCACATTACCCATCTGTGCTGCCTGGTGGCTATTTCTGGTTATCTAGGCAGAATTAATGGTGAGATTTTATAAGCCCAGAGTAAGTTTCATGCTATTCAAGGTGGCATATTTAGGAGTCTCTTTGGCCTGATCTGATTGTTTAGACACTAGGTTCATTAATTGTGACTGAATTCCTTGCCATACTCGTTACTAAAAACCATAGCTGTGACTGTGAAAGCTTAAACTGCCATTAAAAACTGTGGTAATCCTCATGATAAATGAGGATTAATTAATGATGGTGAAGTGGAGGAGCAATGAAAGGCTTTGATGCCTTTTCCCTTTTACCACCCAGCAAATTGTGGTTACCTGTTTGTGCTGCCATATCTCATCATTTCTGCACAAATCATGTGCAGAAAAGCCAAAAATCTTGGAGCCTGTTAGCTAGGGATAAACTACAGTTTTGGAGTGTTCCTTGTTCTCTGTTTTATTTGTCTCCATGCAAAGGACAGATGGCTATTCTATGGGGGGCTTGTGAGATGTTGGAAGGACAGACTGATTTTAAAGTATGGTGATTTAGTTGATTGCTTTATTGAATTTATGTTACTGATTTTTTTTTATTATTTTCCTTTTTTTTTTTCTTTCTTTGTGTGTGGGTGTCTATTCTCAGGCACATTTTGATTTGCCTTGCGGCATATCTGGGATGTGTCTGCTTTGCTTACTTCGATGCTGCCTCTGAGATCCCTGAGCAGGGCCCTGTCATAAAGTTCTGGCCCAGTGAAAGGTGGGCATTCATTGGAGTTCCCTATGTCACCCTCCTCTGTGCACACAAGAAAACATCTGTGAAGATCACATGAACTTGGAAGCCATGGAATGGGGATGGATTTTCAACTTATATTCCAGCACAGACAATATTTATATAACGATAAATGACTAGTGTTGCATTTTCTCTTCTTCCTAAGATAGGCAGCACTTTAGGTGTCATAGGAAGAGGAGGGATATGTGTTCATTCCTATCTGAAGAGGAGAGAGGGAGCAGGAACATGGGGGCACTTGAACACTAAAGTAACAAATGGCTTCTCTGGTTTTTGCACTGTGTTTTTGATGTAGTGTTTCTCTTGATAAAAACTCTTTTCAAATACCAGGGTCCAGGAATGATCTTTTTGCAGTAGGTCACCTCTGGTGCTTGACCCACTTCTTTTGTAACTTTCTTCGCGAACAGAAGCTAGTCCAAGATGCCTACATGCCATCCTGTGTCCTTCTGATTTCGGTGTGCTTGGACGTGGCCACAAGAGTGTGCTCAAAGCCCATGCTACTCCCAGCCTGGTGTGCTTTGCCAGCATTGCTTTGGATCACAAAATACGTGGTTGTTTTCCCAAGTACAACAGGAGACCAGTGTTTCCAGCTGGTTAACTGTGAAAGTGCAATTAGGCAGTGTAAATGCAGAGGAAGCTGACAGAAGTCCCTAAAACTAGGTAGGAGTTCAAGGATTTTGTTGTATTTTCACTGTCCTGTGAATATTTGTATGCTGCATATTTCCCTCTCACAAAAATGTCACAGAAATCCCTCTCTACCTCTTCAGAAACGTTTGGTCTTGAATTTGGCGTTGAAGGGCTCACAGAAGTGTGAACATTAACTTCAGCAAGATCTCAGGTCAGCATGGATTGACAGTATGATTAAACTATAAAAACTCATAGGTGCCTAGCTGCACATCTAATTTGAGAGCTGACTTCTCACCAATGCATTGCAAAATGATGTAAAAAATAGTCCAGTGCTCTTCTGGGCTTAGGAAAAAAGTACATAACTGCTTACAAACCAAGCTGAAGACCTAGATTTCAGTGAGCAATGAGATGTGATACTGAGTCTTGCATTCTTGCAAAAGATTCAGATTTTCTGTTTGTTTTCAGTCCATTTTGTAAAGATAAGGGATGTCTAGGTCCTTTTAGTTTTAAGATTATTGATGTTGAGGTTCAGGAATGGCTGTAGTTCTTTTAAGTAATTAATACTAGGCCTGTTTAAAAAAAATGGTGTGAAGTGCAGGCATGTTTTCCAAATATTAGCAATTATAGCTGCTAATAGCTGCAGTTTTGGAGAAAAAAGGGTCTACTCACATTCCATCACAACTGTAATATCGGAACTCTAAGCGGGTTAAGGCTTTGAATGTACACTTTTATTAATAAGTGATATTTCCTTTTTTAGTATTAGACCATGAAATATTATTTTCTCTTTTGCTAACATGTCTCATGTTGTACTTGTTTTTTATCAATGAAAAAATGTACTCATTACTGTATCATCTTTATGTAAGTGGCTTTTAGCAAGAACTGTGGGGTGAATTAATTTTCAAGCATTTTAAAACCTTTAAAACTTTTATAATCAAATTTGTGCTTAGAAAGCAGGAAGTAAAGTGTATGCTGATCCTCTTAAAGCAAATTATTAGTGGGAGATACGACATCTTCATGAGACCTTCAAAGTGGATAAGTAGACTACTGTCAGATGACTGTGAAATCATAAAAGCAGCAAAATCTTTCCAATGGAGCATACGTATTTATAGCATTTGCTAGTAGATTTGAAACATCTTTTTGACACACAATGATACAATTTTTGTATGAAACCTGTTTGTAAAAATTTATGTAGTAATGTTTATTACTCTTTGTTTTGTCCTTTTCGTTCCTCTCCCTGATTATGAAATGCTGAGCTTCAAACACTTCTCAGGTATTAAAGGTTATATGATTAGATCCTTATAGATAGGATTGCTGGCTGGAACCCAGCTAAGTTTTCTGATGCCTAACATGGCCCTACTTTGAGTGAGACTTTTTGATAGTGTTTGCTTAATTATTGTGTTATAGTAAGTAAGTTATTTTCAGTGTTGCTTGGGAACCTAGTAATTGCAGACGTAATGTACTATTCAAAATGTCTGGAGCCTTTCTACTTAATATTTTGCTTGAAAGCAACCTCTGACTCAAAGGGCTCTAGTCAATCTGCTCTCAGTTGCTGTCTTCTGCTCTGCAGAGTCTGACTGCTCACAAAGAAGTAATTTTATAATGAAAAATATCTCAGTTGGGCATTCAGCTATTGAAGAAGTAAATGAACGCAGATACAGACCCAGAGTAATCTCCTGTATTTTTATTATCTAATCTCTAGCCTTTTTATGCTTCATAGGAGATTTTGTGGACGAAGATCACTATGTGTTATTCAAAGCTGCACTGTAGAACTGGTTGGAGTATTCAACTGTAGCAGCAGCTCACTACTTTTAGATGTAGCTACTGCACTTTACCTTAAATTAGTATTAACTTATATGTTCTGAAAATACCTACGTTTATTTAAAAAAATAAAACCAGGCGTTTTTCACAAGATTTACAGTTTTACAGATTGCACCTACACAATGATATTAGTACCCAAAGAAGTATGTGATTGGCATACAGAAGGGTTTGTGCACTTCATACAGATGAAGTCATACAGTTGAAGAGAGTACGCACAAGAAGCTGTATTACATTGCAGTGTAAAGTGTATGTGCACCTGCAAGTTTTAAAGCCCCAGAATGCTTTCTTTGCCTGCTGGCAGGAAGTAAATATCATCCTAGTATTTATGTTCAGTTAGTATTTTAGAGTATTTAGTGGGATGAAGTACTATGTTGAGCTTATTGTAGACATTGGCATGTGATATCCATCATTCCTTTAATGTTAAACTTCAGATTTTTTAAGAAAGTATGGTTAGTTTTCAGTGGTAGCAAACACTTGCCCAATTCAGTGTCATCAAAAACTCAGTAAGTACTATGTAAGGAGTGGTTGGGGTTTTTTTTTCCATCTCCATTGAAGTCTGTATACTAAATGTTTGTGGAAAACATGTAATATTTTGCAGCATTAAACTGTATTTGCAGTAAATATTGTTTCCTTTTTTTATACATCATGTTCATGGAGAAGAATGCAGCTGCCAATATAATGCCATGAAGTATAGTAAGGATAATTTCTCCCGTACACAGATTTCAGCAATTCTGACTCTCTGAGGAGGAAGGAGACTGCATTAGACAGAAGACCATTAATTTGTGAGATAGTGATTACTTTGCATATCAAACAGGTTTTTGCAACTAGAACAAATATTTGAAAACAGCAAGCCCATGAATCAACAAATACGAATAGCAAGAAATGGCTAAAAATGAGTGGCCTGTATTTCCACAAATATACAAAACTGGGTCAGAGTACATCTGGGACAACAAAGTAGGAATCTTCAGTGTATATTATCTAAGATTGCGCTTCCATCTTAAGGGAGTGAGTCTGTGGTTACATAGTAGCCTTGCACCTGCCCCTCCTCATCTACATCCCTTTTACCATAGTTGCTCTCACTTCATGTGAAATACCATTTTTGAGACATTTGTGGATCCTCATAAGCAATTATAATCAAGCTTGAAATAGCTGTTGTGTGAAAGCATAGCTATAATTCAAGAATGTTACTCACTCAGAGTTAATGTCTGTAGCTGCTAAAAATTCAAAAACATCTGGTAGGTTGGCTTGTATATTGTTGTGTCACTCAGTCTGCTCTTATCTGGAATTTATGGACATGGTTTCCCATGGAAACAAGAGGGCCATCATCATTACACTACATTTCCCTGACAGCTTCAAAGCTATAGGCTTATTTTGTCCAAATCTGACAGAGGCAAGGGCCTTGGAGGTAATTTTCTGCAAGCTATGCAAAAGATGATCAGGTAGAAAAGCCAAGCCTCTGAGACAAGCTATTAAAATACCAGAGGACTTCCTCAGGAAGGAAATCAAAACAGTGCTCGCATTCTGCATTGGCTTTCACTGTGGTTTGTACCAGCTACAGCATGAGGAGCTACTTACACGTGGAAGGAATTTCACATGCTTCTGTTCCAGAGGAATTACTTTCTTGTGTAACACACAGAAATCTAAGCTTTTCTCCAAAGTTACAAGGCAGAAACTCCCCTGAGAGGTTGCTTGGAAATCTTGTATTTCTATACTCCCAGCTGTCAGTTAAACACAGTGCAAGCTGAGAAAGACTGCAGTTTGAAGTAGGTGACTTCCATGCCACAAACTCAGGAACCATAAAAACCTGTTTGTAAACTTCCAGCATGCAGTGAGGCGGTGAGTAGGTGTTGGTTAAAAACAAGTTGTATCTACCTAATTTAGTTCTCTTCTACAATACGGTATTTGCTGTCCCTGTGGCTGCAGAAGAAACTGTACTATTAGATTTTTGACACATAAGAATCCTAGCATGGTCTGACAGGACATTATTATAAAAGTGCTAGAAAGTCCGTGTTTGATAGAAGTTCTGTCTGTGGATTTGTGTAAAATTGTTTGGATAACAGTTTCTGAGCTCTCCTGGGTGATCCATTATTAAATCAGAAGAAGGTGTCAAGCGGAGCTCAGTGGAAAGTCCTTCCTGGGTCACCTTCTGTTTAATTGCTCAGCAGTGCCCACATAGAAGTTACTGATAAAGTCTGGGAAGATTTGTAAATATCTTGACAAAGAAGTCTAAAATCCAGAGGTGGTTTGCAGAATTCTAAAAGAAAAGAACAAAATTGAATAAGAACAATGTATTAAACCTATACAGTTATTACTGGCAATGCTGAATGCAGAATAACTAGGAAGGAAGCGGTTCTTGCTGCAGGAACTGAAGGATTAATGTGGATCAGGAACCAAGTATAATACAGTAAGACATCCCCTCATTAAAAAGAAAAAAAAACAACATCATACTGAAAAAATCCTGTAAGACAGGAAGAAATTCTTTCCCTCAGAGAAGAATACCGATGACGATTACCAGCAGCTGGAAGGAAAAAAACGCCTGTATGGAGAAATAGACATAGCCTTAAAAAACAGTGTGAGATAGATATTCACATGGTGTAAGTATATAGCACAAAGTGTGCAAAGATTCAGGACATTAGGAGGGGGCAGGTGCAGGAAGCACAAGAGTAGACTGTGGAGGGTCAGTATCTCTGTCTTCATGGAGATACAGATATTTAAGGAGCAATTGGAGACGCTATAGGTATTTGTATAGGACATGGAGACTGCTGATCCTGCCTTGGGAAAGGGATATGGAGTAGTTGGTAGTCTGGAGACTCAGACTGATTTTTTTTCCTCTCATTGCTGTGCTTAGGCATACAGACTGGACACAGAATGAATTGTGGGTAGAGGTAAAGATGCTTACTTGGCCTGATTGCACTGGTAGGGAAATACGTAAGAAATAACTGTACATAAAGCATAATTGTGGGCATTACTGGAAACTAATTGTCATTGAAATCTGTGTGGATTCTTGAGTTAGGAAGAATCCAGGAACACAAAGGTCTAGCCGTGATCACGCTTATGGGAAATACGCTGTGACTCTGACAATTTAAAAAGCCCACTCTGTTTAGAGAACACAGAATACACAAATCATGCAATATTCTGATTAGGAAGGGACCCACAAGTATCATTGAGTCCAATTCTTAAGCAAATGGCCTGTATGGGGATCAAACCCTTGACCTTGGTGTTATCAGCAGTATGCTCTAACCAACTGAGCTAATTTTTAAAAATGGAAAGGCTCACACAGCACTGGATATGCTGGCATCAGATGGGACTCACCTTTCTCAGCAAGGGAGGAGTGTCTTTGCTTGGGAGCTAGTGGGGCTCATTGGCAGAGCTTTAAATTAGATGTCATGGTGGAGGGGGACAATATCAGGCTTGTCCCTGGCAAGCTGTGGGATGAGAGGGAAAGGTTAGAGGGACAGGTTGGTGGCAAGGGCCCTCAGACTCTGAACTGTGCTGGAGCACACCTGTAGTCTTACAGAGGTGAGCCAGAGACTCCTGGGGTAAGAGAAGCCAACGGAGAAACACCAGGGATGTATCTCAAAAGAATTAAGGGGTGCTCTTCTAGGAAGATGGCACTGCTGACAGCCCAGCTGAGGTGCCTTTACACCAATGCACACAGCATGGGCAATAAGCAGGAGTTGGAAGCCACTGTGATGCTTGAAAGTTATGACCTTGTTGCCTTTACTGAAACTGGTGGGACAAACCCATGACTGGAGTGCAGCTGTTGATAGTTTGCAGGCTGTTCAGAAGGTACAGGGGAGGGAGGAGGGGTGGACAGGTCTCCCTCTACATCAGCAGGTGAAGAGTTGTCTCTAAAGAAGGGCCACGGACAGGTCAAAAGCCTGTGGGCAAGAATCAGAGACTGAGGCAACAAAGGGAACCTTGTGGGTGGTATCTACTGCAGGTCCCTGACCAAGGAGAGCCTAATGGTGAAGCCTTCTTGCTCCGGCTGCAGGAGGCACTGCACTCGTAGGCTTTTGTCCTGCTGGGGCACTTCAACCACCCTGCTGGGAGAATAGCACAGAGAGTTGTAGGAGATCCAGTAGACTGCTGGAATGCACGGAGGATAAATTCCTGATCCAGGTAAAAGACAGCCATACCAGAGGGGATGCAATACTGGATCTGATAGTCACCAATGTAAGTGAATGTATCAGAGACATGAAGATTGTAGGCAGTCCAGGCTGCAGTGATTCTGCATTGGTGGAATTTGCAGTCCTGAGGGAGGTAGGTCAGAAGAGCGAAGTTAGGACCCTGAATTTTAGGAAAGGAAATTTCCAGCCCTATAGGGAGATAGTCTGTGGGATCCCTTGGGAAACTGCCCTCAGGAACAAGGGAGTAGAACAGAGCTGACACCTTTAGGGAAGTCTTCCATAGAGCCTAAGAGCTGGCAATCCCCAGGAGCAAGAAACAGGGCAAGGAAGGCAGGACACAGCATGGCTGATAGGGAACTACTGGTCAAAATAAATGGAAAGAAGCAGATGCAGACAGTGGAAACGAGGACTCATGACCCAGGAAGGGTATAGAGATGAAGTTCCGTGTGTAGGGATGGGGTGAGGAAGGCCAAAGCGAAATGGACTAAACCTGATAAGGCACACAAAGAATCATAAGGACTTCTACAGGTATGTTAACCGAAAAAGGAGCACTGAAGATGTACTCCCCCTACAAACAAGACTGGAAAACTGGAAATAATGGACGAAGAGATGCATAAGTGACCTGATGAGATGCATCCCAGAACCCTGAGGAAATTCACCGGTGTAGTTGCCAAGCCACTCTCCATGATATTTGAAAAGTCATGGCAGTCAGGTGACATCTCAGGGGACAGGAAAAAGGAAAACATTGTACCCATCTTCAAAAAGCATAGAAATGAGGAACTACCGACCTGTCAGCCTCCCCTCTGTGCCTGGCAAGATCATAGAACAGATCCTCCCAGAAGCTGTTCTAAAGCACAGGGAGGACAGGGAGGTGATTTGAGACACCCAACACAGCTTCACCAAGGACAGATCCTGCATAACCAACCCACTGTGATGGAGTGACTCCATCCTTGGACAAGGGAAGAACAACAGATGTCATTTATCTGGACTTCTGTAAAGCCTTTTACACAGTCCCCCTCAACATTCCTTCTAAATTGGAGAGCAACGGATTCAATGGGTGGACGGTTAGGTGGATAAGGAATTTGTTGAATGGTTACATGCAAAGAATGGTGGTCAACAACTTAGAGTCCTGATAGGCATCAGTGACAAGAAGTGTCCCTCAGGAGCCTGTATTGGTACCAGTATTATTTAATATCTTCGTTAATTACAGAGATGAAGGGATCAAGTGCACCTCAGCAAATTTGCAGACAGCACCAAACTAAGTGGTGCAGTTGCCACACCTGAAGGAAAAGATATCATCCAGAGGAACTTGGATAAGACCAAGAACTGGGACTATGGGAATTTTATGAAATTTGATAAGGTCAAGTGCAAGGTGCTGCACCTGGATTGGAGCAAAGCCTGGTTCCAACACAGGCTGGGGGATGAACAGATGGAGAGCAGCCCTGCCCAGAAGGACTTGGGGATGCTGGTGGGTGAAAGGCTGGACATGACCCAGCCAGGTGCACTTGCAGCCCAGAAAGCCAAAGGTGTCCTGGGCTGCATCCAAAGCAGGGTGGGCAGCAGGGCAAGGGAGGGGATTCTGCCCCTCTGCTCTGCTCTGGTGAGACATCACTGTTATGAACCACTCTAATCACAGAGAAGCAAAGAGAGCTCGCTACAAATAAAGTAGAAAGAACTCTGAGGTTCAAAATTTCCCCAAAACAAGATTAAAACCAAATAAGGTTAAATATTGATACCAAAAAATTGATATATTTTACTTAACAGTAAAAGAGGCAAAGAGAAAGAAAGATAAGGAAATAGAAAAAAGGAGGATGGGGGAGGGGAGACAGGAAGAGTGACAGAGACAGATTAAGTAGAAACATATCACTGCTTTGTGGGTCCCAACGTCTCATTGCTCACCTCCATTAGGTCTTCTAGGTGGTGAGGGTCTCCTGGTGAATGGATTAATATATGTTTGAGCCAGTGGGAGCACCCACTCCGTGAGGGGGCTAGATTTGACACAGTCTCTTGCAAGACTTTGGATCAGTTGCATCATTTTGCATCACATGCAGTCCTCTGGTGCAGGGTCTGGGGAGCCCTTCAGGTGGCCCTTTGATGGACCATGACACCTGCTCAGCTGGCCCTCACGTGAATGTCCCATAGATGTGGCTTTCCCCGCAGCTGGGGTCCCAGCAGATGACCTGGTCTGTGCAGTGGAGGATGGGCATTCACTGCTTCTGACCAGAGGTTTTTTGCTATACTGTTGGAGGTTGGAAATTTTTCCATCCTGTGGCTAGAGATACCTTAACTAGCCTTAATGACTGGGTACTTAAGAGATAACGACTGGGTACTTAAGGGACAAAAGACACACTTAAGAGACTAAAACCAGCCAGGTGTGGCAAGAGAAGAAAAAGGGGGCTGGCCGTGGGCAGAGACACACTTGTTCCCGGGACTTGTTGGAGGAGACAGCTGCTGTTTCTTCTTTCCCTTCACTGCTGNTAACAATTTGGAGGGAGAGGGATTATATCCTCTATTCTAAGGCAGGTTTCCACCTTCCTTAGCAGACGCCTGTCTTCCAAACCAAGACACATGCACCCAAAACTCTACTCCTCCCCACAGGGTTGGGGGAGCAATCTGTGCAAACCTGGAAGCAGATAAGCCTGGGGCTATGGCCTCCACCCCAAAGCTGGTGAGCTTGGCTCTTCATGAATGCTCTCCCAGCCTTATCCATTAGTTCCCAGACTTGAGGTGCTCTGAACAATAGAGTCACTTTTTCTTTTCTCAAATAGCCTTAGTCAGTTTAACTCACAGTTCAGTGTTTCAGTCAGGAGGCCCATTCACTGTGGGCTTCAGTGGTGCAGCTTTGTTATACAGTTTTGCCATAATGGGCAAAAACCTTTATGACAGTATTTAAACCGTGAATGATAAGATTTCTGTCTCTGACACCCACCTAGAGCTCTTTGCCCAGCTCTGGGGTCCCCAGCACAGGAGGGGCATGGACCTGTTGGAGCATGTCCAAAGGAGGGTCAACGAGTTGACCAGAGGGATGGGGCACCTCTCCTATGAGGAAAGGCTGAGAGAACTGGGATTGTTCAGCTTGGAGAAGAGCAGGCTTTGGGGCAACCTAACTGTGGCCTTGCAGTACCTGGAGGGAACTTACAAGAAAGATGGAGAGGGACTATTTACAAGAGCATGCAGTGACAGGACAAGGGGGAGTGAACTAAAAAAGGGTAAACTTAGCATAGATATTAGGAGGAAACTCTTTACTGTGAGGGTGGTGAGACACTGGCACAGGTTTCCCAGGGAAGCTGTGGATGCTTTATCCCTTAAATTGTTCAAGACCAGATTGGATGGGGCTCTAAACAACCTGAAGGTCTAGCGGAAGGTGTCCCTCTCCAGGGTAGGGGGTTTGGAACCAAGAGATCTTTAAGTGCCTTCCAATCCAGGCCATTCTATGAATCTATGATTCTCTAAAGCTTCTTACAAAACATTTTGAGAAGTATTGCGGTTCTGTCTCTATTCCCATTATCTCAAATATCTTTATGTCAGGGCTCCTACCTCAGTGCTAAAGTACAGCACGCTTATTTTGTTGCAAGAGTTCTATTAAGTCAGTTAACTCTGTAAAAGTTTTTTTTTTGTGTACCTCATAAGACTACATGAAACATTCTTAGAATTACAAAGTGATCAGCTTAATAAATACTAAAGAAGGAGACTATCAACAGCCCACAAAAAAAGAACAAAATTCTAAGGGAGTTGTTTTGATCCTCACATTCTGTATAACCTTGGTATCAGTGGGGAACATGGAGAGTTCAAGTAATATAAAAACTCTGGAAGTTGTCTCTGAATGACTTTCATGGGACAGGATGAAAGGTAAAACATACTTTTATCAAGAAAAAATGGTGCAATACAGTCACAGCATGAACAATTCAAGTATTGAAAAACACATCATTAGTAACCAGGTAGGTACAAAATGAAAGCAAAAGCGATTGGATAAAAAAGTATGCATTCAATGCAAAAAGATAAAAGTATTTACATAATTTGCTTTGGGACTTCACTCTGTAATGTATCATTTGTGGCCACGTTGTGTCAGGTGCTCTTTCTCTATGAAAAAGGCAGTTACAAACCCTTGCAGATGCTAGTTTACAGTGACAAGGGAGTGACATGATCTGGAAAAAACTGTTTTCTGAGAGAAAGGAAAAAAGGAGTGCAAATTTAAACAATGAACCAGAGGGCAAAATCTGCACAAGACTGGATATTGTGTTTGTAGAGAAGTGATACCCGTTATTGACATTAATGAATACTTGGAGAAATTGCTTAACAGCTGGGATGTAAAACAAGTGCCTTACTAGATATCTATGGTGAGAAAAGGTCTGTGATGGAGCTGACTGTCAGTTCAGGGAAGATGATCTGCTGACCAGAAGAAACTGCTAAGTTGCCCATGAGAGAAGTGGGAAGGAAACGGTGAATGATGGCCTTACTGATAGGTAGGAGGGGAAAAGTCACGAGGTGACAGCTGCTTAGGGAAAGACTATGAAGGGGAAAACCTCAAACAAAAAGTGGGCATTGTAAGAGGACTATAAAGAAGGAAAGATGACCTACTTTTTTGGTAGAAACTCATACAGCACTGCAACGTGATTTTCCACATGAACACATTTTGGAGTGATGCAGTTCTTTTAAGTTTGTCTTACAGGACTGTGGTCTGCTTCTCTGCTGGCAATACACCACAGGAGGATTGCAGTGTCCTAGGCAAATGGAAAACTCAATATTTCAATGTCATACTGCTGAACATAGTATCTCCACAGAGATGTGATATGGTCTGTCTTGCTGACCACGATATCTAGACCACCTTTGTTAATTGCTAATCTGCTTTGCTAAAAGGAGAGAAGTTGATCAATACAGCAAAACCCATGTATAAATTCTGCTGTCATGAGCTGATAGAAAAATAGGGCTAGGAAGCTTCTCAGGAAGTCATGGAAATCAACAGCAGTTCAAAAGCAGGCTCAGCCCTTCAAAAATGTCCCAGGGAGATTTTTGTCTAGGCTGTTGTTCAAAAATTCCAATGCTGTAGTGCCCACATTTTCCCTTCGTTCCAGTCATACAAATAGAAGGGACCAGTGAACAGACTGCAAGCCTTTTACTACTTCATACATTTGTGCAGTATGAGGAGGAAGGATATTGTAGGGGAAGGCACTTGTTGCGGTGGGGGGAGGTTCGGCGCTGGCAGCGCCGGGGAGCCGCGACCTTACTAGACAGAGCGTCCTGCGGGGGACAGCCTCTCTAGAGGGGCTGGCAAAAGCCTCCTGGAGCGACAGTGATTTCAGCAAGTGTAGCGACACCTCCGCTACAAGTGATCAGCTCTTTTGTGAAATCACCCAAGGCGAACCCGGGGAGAGAGAGTGAGGCGGCTCGTATGGCAGTTCCACAGAGGTAGTCTTTATTGTCCAGCACCCTGCGAAGGGGAGGCCAGGGACGAGACCAGCCTGAGGTGTTGGGGTTAGGACAGGGGTTTATATGGGGAAGGTAGAGGGTGGGGTGGAAACCGATTAGCCAACAGGGAAGGGGCTATTAGCATGGGAGAAGCAAGGCCTGTCAGAATGACTCCAGTTTCTCACCCTGAACTTGAAGGTGAGCTGCCTAGCTCTGACTCCTCCAGGGGAGTGCAGGAGGTTGACTTGAAGGCTCACTGCCTTCCACAACTCCCCCTTTTTTGTTTACTAAGAACGCCTCTCCAACAGCCTTTTTAAAGCAGCGTAACAGACAGGAGAACGTAAGTAATACAATAAGAATTACAATGAAAATCCACAGAACACCCTTAACTAAAGAAAGTGCCCACCCTTGGAGTCCCCATTGTTCCAGAAAGTTGTTGAAACCATCTGTGATTTTTTCTTCAGTCTTGATTTGGTGGACTTGTTCTTTTATCAGCTGGATGTTCTTTGAGATGGAGTTACTATGTGATCTTAGATCAAAACAGCACATGCCTTCAAAATCTTGGCAACCATGTCCATGAGCTAAGAGCAGGAAGTCGGTGGCTGCCTGATTTTGCAGTGTGGCATGTCTGGTGGTTTCTTCATCTCGGAGGAGA
The DNA here is from genome assembly GCA_013397935.1 of Dasyornis broadbenti. Taxonomy (NCBI): domain Eukaryota; kingdom Metazoa; phylum Chordata; class Aves; order Passeriformes; family Dasyornithidae; genus Dasyornis; species Dasyornis broadbenti. The sequence goes on from VZRN01004184.1 coordinate 1,412,083, forward strand.
TCACTGTATATGGGTATTCATGTGCTGCTAGAAGAATTCCTACCAGGCATGTCGACAGTGCAGCTGGTGCTGCACTCACATACCTGCCTGAGCCAGGGCTTTTACAGTGCAGAAGCCCCCTGGGTAAGAGGCCAGCTAATTTGCCACCTTTGCAAACCTCAGTGAAATGCAAAGCATGAGAGGATGCTAATTTAGGCTTGTCTTCTGAATTTAGCCATAAAAGAAACCCCCCAAACCAACCAAACAAAAAGTACAAACCACAAAGCAAAAAGAAATACTCAACTTGGCAGATGTCAGTCAATGTATTAGTGATGCCTATTTTATCTTCCTGTAGAAACAGATAGGTGTAATTCTGTAATCTGAATAAGTCCTGATCAAAAAAAAAAGGAAGTACATAACTTTTACTATCTTTGAAGTACCATTATGATATTTGGAATAAATAAATAAAGAGGTGGTGATGTAAAGAATAGTTCAATTCAAAAGCTGGTCTGAAGCAATGTGGTTCCAGAGACTGCCCTTGGTTGTATAAATGGGATGGTTTATCTTGGTTACTGTATACTCTTGGCAGTTATTAGGGGCACTGGAAGAACGAAATGTTAAACCTGTGAGCAGGATCATAACGTGTCCTGCACTGCTCTTTGCCCCTCATTATATGCTCTGGATTTAACACTTCTGACTTTTTCCAGAAATATTTATCTTTGTTACTTGTGACGCTGTGATACCATGTATCAAATTCTCTATATCCGGAGACCCTAACAGGTGGTTTTCCTGGTGCAGTGTTATGAAGAGGCTGCAGTGTTATGAAGAGCTGCTGAATTGATTTTTGTGTCTGTTTTAAGGTGCTGTCCTAAGTTTGAAAGTTAATGTAAATCCTGCCTCTGGCAGCACGTAATAAGGTTTCAAAGTCTTCAAAAACATACCACAATAGAACCACTCTGGCATATTTATGTATGTGTTTGTGTGAATCCCATGAAATGCTACTGTAACCATATCCCATACCAGCGGTCTTGCTGATATGCTGCTGTGCAACTCTGGCTCACTGCCCACAGATGATTAAGGAAATTTCTGCTAGAGTCAGTGACACTCTTCTGTATCTTAGATATCTGAGGACCAGCTATGAAGTCAAGCCAGTCAGGCTCTATACAGGTTATTTCGAGTCTTTGCTCAAGATCATGTAGAAGTTTGTGTCAAAAACTACACTATTTTCACTTAGGCAAGCAAGACTTCTTTCTTGTATTATCTCAACTACTCGTGCAATGTTTCCATTCCTTGCTTTAAGAGCTACAGCTTTGAGCCTGAAGTCAACAGTCCATGTTGCTTCTGTGGAACCAGATACCACAATCCATACACAGAACTGAGGTCTACCATCAAGAATGACCTGTCCTTCATCCATCCAGGAGGACGAATGAAGAAGCCAGAGCCTCACTTCCATGAGTCTCCTGGTCTCTGAATTGTAGCATGAATATCCATTCGTGGAGAGCATGTTTCTTTTCACACTGTAGTGCTGTGCCTTTGACAAACTAATGGTGTGTTTATAAAGGGGTCTGTTTTTAAAGACAAAAGTACTTGCACCACAGGAAGGGCTTTCCACCACAGGAAGTCTTTTCAGTTGAGATCCTTAGGAGCAATCTGGGTAAGTGACTCATGTCTTCTCCACAGGCACAAGGGAAGGGAAGAGGGTTAATGACACTGCAACACCTCATAGAGCATGACATGAGGCATCCACCAAAGGAGAGGCTACATCTGCTATCTGTAAGAAACAAATCCTTGTTTCTTACTTCATGCTCTGTGTTCATTTCATGTCACTCCCTGGACTGTGATGGACAGTACTGTTGTCTTACCAGTGAGGGAAAGGGATCAATAGCCCAGAGAGGGAAGAAGCCTAGTGCACCAGAAAAGAGCTGCAATGTGCATTGCCTCAGTTTTAGCTTGGCTGCAGAAAGGCAGAAGTGCTGCAAGGAGTAAAAAGCATAGGAAAGGAAAATAACTCATAGTATCGTAACTAATGTTGGTGAGCACTTTTGTGGTGTTTTGCAATCGCAGACCTTGTGGCACAGCAGCCTTGTACTTTGACCTCACTGCTTAGTGCTTTTTCTTCAAATCTTCCCCTGCTACTTGTCTATTTTGCTTGTTAATCTGATGTGTGCTCTCACACTCCAATGTCTTTGTAGTTCTATTTTTCTTTTTTCCTCTCTCTCTTATTCACTGCAGCAAATAAAACTGCTGTGTCCTGGCTTTCAAACTCATACCTCTGCTCGACTGAGTTATTAAATCTTTAATTCTCGGTCTATGCAACCACTGGCAGTTATTGCAGCATGGAAAACAAGTACAGACAGCAGAGCTGTTAGATACCTTCTAACCTGCTGATATTGGTGGCAGTTCATTAGTGTTCAGCAGCATAGAAATGCTTAAATACATAATATATGTTGGACCTGAGTATACACAAAAAATTTTAATGTAAGCCATAATATAAAGACCTTTCCATAAGCGGTGTTCTGCCTAAGGTGAAAGGAGTTACATCACTTGCAAGGGGGGAGACCAGCTACTGCTTAAAGACAATGTTATCTTAATGCTTCACATTGCTGTAAATTACATGAAAAACCAGTCCTCCGCTGAACTGTGATGAACACCTGACCTCCAATATACCTTTTAACTAGGAATATCAGAACTTATTTGTGAAGTGTGAGAGTTTGTTTCTTTTTGTAAGTGCTGAATCATTTGATTAAGTATTTTTATACATGGAAAACTGAGAAATAAAGATCTGTCTGTCCTCAGACTGTAGCATGCTATCTAATAGCTAACATTTATCTGCAATATGAAGAATAATAAATATAACTTAAAAATACATGTTTTATCCTGGTCAGCAATTGGATGCAAACATTAGTTTTTGCTGTAAGGCTCTATGACTTTTTGTAATAAAGCTGAGCATTTAGATAAGCAAATAATTCTTACTATTTTAATTAACCACAGCTTATTTACAGTAGAGGAGAGTTTAATCTCTTAATATTACTATTTCCTTTTGGGAAAATGAGATGTAGCATGTGTAATACAAGTCATTCTGTGATCTCACTGATTACTGCAGCAATCAAAGGTTAGCACAGGCAGGACATTGACAAACGTATCATAGAGTGAAAGACAGACTAGGGAAAATCACAGAATTCTTTTCCCCTGCTGGGCCTGACTGGCATTTGGGGCAGATAAAAGTATTAGTTCATAGAAAAGGCCCTGTATGCGGTATTAGTGATGTTATTTCTTGAACCTAAACAGCGTTTAGGAAGTAATTGCAACCTTGGGAATTTCAACCCATTTAGTATCTCAGCTGGAATCAGAAATGGAAAGAGAAGAACTGCAGTATGAGCTGTCATTTTTTAATATCATTTAACTAGAATGTGTGGGTGACAGCATCTTGATTGTGTGAAAAAGTACATAGAAGAAAATGCCTTTACTGTGGAAATGGCTTTGAAATCACTGGCAGGTTTGCAGCTGAATGACAGCTTAGGTGCTCCATGAGACCTCATGTCAGGCCCTTTCAGTGAGAAACCAGCTCTTTGTTCCTCCATTCATAATGGAAGGGATTAACCCTTAAACTGTTTCTAGCAATAACCACACTGTCAGGAAAAAGTGGACACTCAGAAAAAAACCTTTGAAATATTCTGCAGTGATCTCATTTTTTTCCTCTGTTCCCACTGCTCCTCCCTTCTCTGACCCCAAATATTCATTTTAGGAAAAGCATGACTCATACAGCAGAAAGCTGTAAATGTAAAGCACATACTGTACATGTAAAGCATATACCGTACATGTAAAGCACAGGTAAATGTAAGCATATATGGCATTATTTGTGACTGTATAAAGGTGCAGCTGACAAGATTGTACAGTCCTGGACCTTGCTTTTATAAGAAAAATGGGTGAGGCAGTCTGTACACACCATAGTATCTGAGTACCAAAATGCTTGCTAGCGGATAGAGAACTCTTGTTGATAGCGTGCAAGATGGGGTCTCTGTGAGATTTATGTCTGTCAGTGCTTTCCTAACCAGATCCCTGTCTGTTCAGAGAGTTTTCTATATTCCTCCCAGGCCACCTGTCCTTAGTTCCACCCTCTGTAAGCTATGTGTTTGTGTTTAAGTTCATCCAGGAGTTCCTTGCTTGTCCATGCAGACTTAGTGGCATTCTTCCCTGATTTCCTGCTAGTAGGGATGCATTGCTCTTGAGCTTGGAGGAGATAGTCCTTGAGTATCATCCAGGTCTCTTTGGCTCCTCTTCCCTACAGGGCTTTATTCCACGGCACTCTACCAAGGACATCCCTAAAAATACCAAAGCTTGCTCTCCTGGCATGCAGGGCAGTGAGCTTGCTGTGTGCCCTCTTCCTTGCCCCAAGGATCTCAAATTCCACCTCTTCACAGTCACTGTAGCCTAGGCTGCCCTTGAGCTTCACATTTCCATCCAGCCCCTCCTCACTGCTGAGAATAAAGTTCAGCATGCATCTCTCCTTGTTGTCTCCTCTACCATTTGGAGAAGGAAGTTGTCATCAAGGCCTTCCAGAAACCTTCTGAGTTGCTTATGCCCTGCTGTGCTGTCCCTGCAACAGATGTCAGGGTGTTGAAGTTCCCCATGAGGACCAGGGTTTGTGAATGTGAGGCTGCTCCTGTCTGTATCTTAGAAGGCCTCATTGGCTCAGTCTTTTCTGGTCAGGTGGCCTGTAGCAGACTTCCACTATAAAGTCACCTGTCCCTGCCCTCCTTTTAATCTTGACCCATAAGCCCTAAGTCAGCTCCTCATCCAGCTCCCGATAGAGTTCCACGCACTCCAGATGGTCACTGACATAGAGAGCAAGACTGCCTTCCTGCTTCCCCTGTCCATCCTTCCCAAAGAGCCTGTTCCTTCCATTCCAATGCTCCAGTCATAGGAGTCATCTCACCATGTTTGTGTGATGCCAATAAAGTCATCACCTTGCAGGTGGGCGCATGTCTCTGGTTCCTCCTGTTTATTCCCCATGTTGTCTGCCTTAGCATAGAGGCATTTAAACTGGGCCCCCAGAGAGGCTTACTTTCTGTCTGGAGTGGCTGGAGTTCCTTAGAGCTGTCCTTTGGGTGCTCTCCTGCAGACCTCTGTATCCTCACAAGGCCCTGGGCATGTCTTGCTGGCTCTGGCATCTACTTACCCCATTGAAATGGAGCATGATATACAGGTTGGGTTTTTCTTGTTGCTCAAAAATTCATGTAGTTCTTCCACTCTGGAGACTGACTGTATACACAGCACTGCTAAACTCTTAGCCCTGCTGGGGAACAATCATCTGGGATAACAAGCAGTCCTCCTGCCCTTGTTGCTTGCCTGTGGCTGGCACTGCCACTGGGCTGGTGCCTACCTCAGCCCCAGCCTGGGGACTCTGGGCAAGAGCTTGTAGCAGGCAATCTGTGTCTTTAGAACCATACCCTCCAACACTCCATGGTTTTGCTAACCCTAGCCAAACTTGCATGGCTGCTGCTACAGAAAAGGCTTTAGTTACTGTAAAAGCCAGCCAACCAGCCAGGAAAAGCAGACATGGGGAGCTCCACAAGCTCAAGAAGTTGAACTTAGAACAGTTCCCTGCCTTTCAAATTGAAAGACTTCATGTTATTGAGGTATTTATTATGTCTATGGAGCTCCCTCCTGTGAATTCTGTATGTTTAAAAGTGCAGAAGATCATTCACCTGTTTTTAAACAGAGGCCTTTAATAGGAACTATTTGCTCTGCACTAAGGTAACTGCTTCCATGTAACTCATGGGAACTGGATGGCCTTTGGGATCTCCATCTTTCTGTTAAATCTGAGTGAAAGTACCCAATGAATAAAATACAAGAATCTGTCGTGGCTGGGAGAGACATAAGGGCAGGTATCCTGTCATGTTTTCTAAGGAAATCATATCAGACTTTTAAAGGAAAGAGGGATAACTGACATATTGGGAAATCTGTTTCTACTGATTCCTTTTTGACTGCAGCAGACTTCATACCTTCTGGATATTTCTTCATTACACTTTGGAAGACTGAGGTAATTGTCTAAAATCAGCAATTACCATTCCAAAGGATGCACTTTATCTTTTTTTCTCCCTACAGCAATATAATGAATTTGAAATTATGTACTGTTGTCCTAGCCCTTTTGTTCATGAAGAAGTACTGCACAAATTGTACCCATCTGTGTGTAGTTTTAATCTTTCGTCAGCACTAATGGATTTATCTTGCTTTTAGTTCTCTATACAATCTCTGAAAGCAACAGTCCAACAAGTAAGACACAAAGTCACTTCTTTAGGCTCATTCTTCGTGCACCTACTTCATCTCCCACTGTGAAGCCCAAGGAGATTTTGCTATCACTGAGGGCAAGGCCAGTCCTGTAGAGACTGTTTATACTGTGAAATTAGCTAGCGTGGTTGTTAACTCAGGCTGCACTACAAAATTAAGGGAATACAGACTCCAGCAGGAATAATGCAGACCAGTCAAAAGAAATAAAGAAATACAGACCTGACAGAAACAAGACAAGGGACCGTGTTATGCAGAAAACTCTTTCCCTTTTGTAGTCTCCCCTGACCTCTTCTATTTGGAACTACAAGATGATCATCAGTCAAGCAGCACAGCTCTGCTGTCTGTGGCTTTGATCTGAACACTTTAGAGTGCTCTGTCATTGAAATCTCCTGCCTGAACTTTTCCCCATTTTCCTCCTGACAAAGGCACTGAAGGTAAAGTGAATAGATCGTTCTTCACAGCTACTCAAGGAGCATTTCCCCCTCCTTTCTGTGAATCCTATGATTTCTGGTATTGCCCTCGACCCAGATAATATCCCAGAGTTAGGACAACTCACAACAATTTTTTAGGTTCAAGGTCTGAACTCTGTTTCTTCACGACAGAAATACCTTCCTTCAGACAGTTATTTCAAACCATTGGCAATTACAGAAATGTACAATGTATTGCTTCGGATAGGTGTCTCAGGAAGGAGAGGTCATCATTCCTCCTGGCTTCACATGCACATTGCTGTGGACAGAAAGCTGGAACACATGTTAGACCATGTGGTGTCAGATTAAAGAAAAGACAGAAGCAGAAATGCTATCAGTCATCACCAAAACTGTGTGGAAAACAGAAACTGTCCAACAGCATCTTTTCAGTGTTAGAGAATTAGAGCATTACTTTACTCTGGCCAGGATGTGCAATAGAAATAATTTCATCCTCGCAGGCCTGGATTGTGCAGTGAAAATCATCCCATCACACATGCCTCTTTACCAGCCTTTTCACATACTCACACAGACAAAACCCGAAGAAATTCTGGTACATTGGTCTTAAATTACACAATTCTTAGAATTCAATCTCCTTTTGCCTAAGGTTTGTTTGCCTTTGGCCAGGGGCAGGGGGAATTACGGTTTCTGTACAAAAGACTCTATTCACAGGGAGAGGCCTCATGAGTTTAAGATACACAGACTGGGAATAGCCAGAAGATACACGGGAAATAAATGAACATAACCCCAAACATCACCCCCTGGGCAGGTCAGAGACACTTGGTCTGGGAAAGATTGATAAGAGAACTATAGAATGAGGACCAAATCAGCATCAAAAACGAAGAGATCAATAACCAACTGGAGATTGAAAACTAAGAATTGTGTAATTTAAGACCATTGTATGAGAATTTCTTTGGATTTTGTCTGTATAAGTATGTGAAAAGGCTGGTGAAGAAGCATGTGTGATGGAATGATTTTCACTGCACAACCCGGGCATGTGCGGATGCAATGATTTCTATCGCACATCCTGGCCAGAATGAAATAATGATTCTTTAACTGAAAAGATGTTGGAGAATTTCTGTTTTTCCTGCAGTTTTGATGACAATATCTCCACATTAGCATGCAAAGCCAAACTTCCTAACAACAAATTCATGCCCAGATGTTGTCTCCCAGTTCCACAGAAGCTCCACTTTAAATACACTCACTTAATTTCTTCTAGTTGCAGTTAGACTCCTTTTTCTGGTGCCAAATAAACGTATCATCTTCTCAGATCAACTCTGACCCCAATAAATGAGAAACTGAGGAAGAATTACAGTTTAGAGTGGAAAAATGACTTTTCCTACATGAATTTGACTTTCCTGGTTTTTATTTCTTTCAAATTAGCTGCATATTAACTGAGATTAAAACCAGAGTGTAGGAGAAAGAGAGAGGTTCACTGAGCCTCCTTTCTTCTCTGTTTCTAGCTTTGTGTAGCTTGACAGGTTTCTAAAAGACATCAAATTTTCACTCTACTGTTGACTCATTAGTGGTCCACAGATCAGATTCAAGGCCTTCAGATGCAACCAGTCTGGACAAGTTTTTCCCTGCAGCCTGCTGGCAGGTTGCGTGTTGCACAGTGAATTTGTATAGCTCTCAATGCCGAGCAGATGTGTGCTTTCGCCCAGAGCTCTCCTGCAGGTGCAGAGACCTTCACCATTCCTTCCTCAGGAAATGATGGGATTCACTCCATTACTTGACACGGCAACCAGAACACACAGTGAACAGAAGGAAATCTGTTGAATTCTCAGTCTATAAGGAAAATACAATCCACAGCTCTTCACAGGTGTATGGTGGGGCTGACGAAATTCACCCCATGTGAGTCTTAAGTGAGAAGATACTCCCTACGTGGGTCATGACGAAAGGCAAAGTTCCATCCAAGCCCAGCTGCTCTTTATCGTTCTTTGGGCTGGTGCAGCAGCCTAGAGAAAACTGGAGCTTTGTTTAGGCACCTGCCCTGTATTGGCAAATGTAGTAAGTATTTACTGCACTCTTTATGATCTCTATGACTGCCCTTATTCTTTAACTTTCAGAATCGAAATCAGCCCAGAGGAGGATGCTTTTGTTGCAATGAAGGCCAGCAGGGGTTTTGACTGGGGAGGAGAACAGCTGCTGTAATTCTAAGTATATATTTGGAACAAGGACACGATGAGATGTACTGCCCTGCTTAATGTCCTTGCCTGGCTGCGCCTTGCTCTCTCCTACATTAAGGGTTTTATTATATCTCCTTGTTGTCAGCAGAGATAATTGCCTGCAAATGTCCACAAGCACACCTGCTACCAGACACTTTGGTATTAATGTAATTCCAAGAAAATGAAAACTTCAGCAACCATGCCTGCACAACTTATTAATCCAGATAAGCCACCTTCCAAGCACTGAGGACAAGAACTGTTTGTGTTTCAGTCCACCTACCTCCCTTGACATTCTGCAAGATTAGTGCCTCTCTGGGAGATCACTGTGCCCACCTCTTCCTGATGCAGTTTGTGGCAGAACTGGTGACTAGCAGATTTTAATTTTTTTGCCCCTCCCCAGAAGTGTCTGCTCACAAGGCCTGCATGTCAAGATCTGTGACTTTAGCAGTGCTAGACAAGTTGGTACAGGTGCAAAAGCACATTTATACCAGTAAATGGTTCATATTTCCTTCTGCAGGGCAGGAGTGGTAGAGCTCATTAATTAAGATAAGAAAAGGTAAAAATCCCAGGAATACATAAAACAAAGCCTCAAAGAGACAACCTGAATTACATCATGACCATTTTATGCCAGGGCTGTGGATTTACTTGTAGATGGGGATCCTTTCTGCTGCCTAAGCCTTATGAGGGGTAAAAACAACCTGAGACCTTCACACTCTGAGCATTGCCTGCCTCTGCTTGCTGGAGCACCACTTGTGACAGCAATTATTTTGGCTGCTGGGCAGTGTGAGGAACAGAGAGGACAGGAGTGTACAGGGGGCCAGGCCATTAAAAACAGGCCTGAGGACAGTAAAGGTTTGGCTGCACCATGCTTGTCCCAGCTCTTCTCAGGACAACACCTTAAAATGTTTTAAGTAGATTTTTAGCAGGACAGGTGATGGTGGTGGGGAAAAACTGTCCACAAAACGCCTTTTTGTAAAAATTGCTTATTAACAACCACAAACCTTAAATGATTTCTGGTTTCAGTCAGCTTCTGGTAAAAGCTTTGCTGAAAATTGTTGTTCTGAGTGGAGAGTAAACTGAATTTTTGGGGAATAATTTTTCCAACAGTCAAACTAATTTTTCTTGAATAGTCTTGCATTTTGAGAGATTAAGTGAAACTCTGTAGAGCCAGTTTTGGCTAGCAGCCTGTCCTACTTGCAGAGGATCAGACTACAATCTCTTAGTTATGAAAATCCAGATACCAAATTGGCAAGAGTTGGTCATTGCTGTGAGAGGCAATTTCTGACCAGCAATATGGCATGGTATTAAGACAGGCAGGCAGGCAGGCAGTATATGATGACAAGAGGAGGTCTAGCTCTTCACAGAGAATTTAATAATTCTGGGAGTAATTTGCCTTTTCCTTCATCTTAGGTAGTAACAAAGAACAGTAAATAAGTGGGGGTGGGGGGGGCAGTGGGAGCAGTTTTTTCATTTTTATCATACAGTGCACTAAACCATTCACAGAATCACTGAATTGGTAAGGCTGGAAGGGACCACCGGCGGGGTCCAACCCCCCTGCTTACACACTGTCCCCTAGAGAATGTTAGTCAGGGTTGTATTCCTTCATTTTACAACAAATTAAACTGGACTGCAGAAAGACAGGAGGGAAAACAGTCTGTTATGTGTCCTTTAGACATAAATTTTAACTGATAATTTTTATGTCGGTTTTTCTCATAGTCTTCCCCTTCTGAACTGCTCTCTGGAATACAGCATCAAATGTAAGGTCCAGTGAAGTTTTCCCTAGCCAGATGGTACACACAAACATACCCTCCCACTCACCTCCTCCTCTGCCTCTTTTGCCTCAGACAACAAGCCCAAGCCAGACCTACTCTTCAGCTCTGACACAGCCCCACTGCAGGCAACCCTCCAATACAGCAGAACCACACATTTATAGCAGCAGTTAGTGGAAAGTTGTAGTGAAGTCTGGTATTTACTTGTCATTGCTGGTGGACAGGCAAAAAGTATTTGCAAGTAACCCAAAAGTTTGTGGGACACCTCTTGTTCATTCAAAGTTTCGCTCATTGTAAAACCGTTGCTCAAACATCCTATTTGGTGTGCTTTAAACTTGCAGGTTGCTGGTAACTTCTCTGCCTATCCTCATATTTAGCTAACAAGAAATGGTTCAGGTTGGGTTTGATGCCTCAGAGACAATACTGTAGATCTACAGCTAATTGCTAGTATCTCATTACCCTGCCAAACCTGCTCCCCTCCCTTCTCCATAGCATATATATGTTGTTCAAACTGTGATGAGAGAATTTGCACAAACAGGAGATGAAGGGATGACAAAACATCTATTTAGGGCTATAATCTGTAGTCTAGCTCTTTGTACTATTTGCAAGTTTCTGGCACAAATATTAATTTCTCTGAGATATGTTTTGACAGAAAACGAATTCCTTGTTTTAGAGGGAAATTCTGAAATCTTTCCAGGAAAGGAAAGCTTTCAGTCAGTTTTAACATGCATATTGCTTTTCTCCTTGTCAATAAACACTCCAAATGCAACTACTTGTAAAGGAAAAAAGTAATAGTGAATGTTTTTTTAAGCACTACAAGTAAGGCAGTGGACACATGACAAAGCAACTTGCCTTCATTGCCCAGGCAGGATTGTAGTGGATATATGTTTTTCTTTTCTCCCTGCTCATGCCACTCATATACCGTCAAGGCCTCCTGTGGTATTGAAGGATTTAAAATCCTCTACCTCTTTACAGAAGTCCCTGAAGTTCAGGAAGGGATCCAATGTTAGCAAGCAGTAGGGTAAGAAAACACACACCCACAGAGCAAAGCTATGAACACCCCTGTGTGTGTATGTATGCATGTTCACTTCTCAGATAAAGCCTCAATGCCTTTTTCCTCAGATAAAGCCTGAATGTCTTTATCTCCAACCTCTGTGACTTGGAGCCTCCACAAACTTTGGTTTTTGTAGGATGTGTTTGACCTTGTTGTTTTTCCTGTTTGACAGACATGAATGTCTCAGGACAATCACCATTCTGAACTCCTAGGCTATTTGCAAATTTCTTTTGTTTCCAATATAAAATTTTAAGGCTCTAGTATGGTTAAAGATGAATGAAAAATCTCTCTCCTGAGCCCACACCTTCAGCATTGGCACAATGCCTCAAAAAAACCACCTTAATTTATTGTGGAGGATGGCTTCCTCGGGCTATATGGGAGAAATATTAAGTAATAATGTCCATGTGCAACCTTTTACAATTTGTGAAGATGGAAAGTTTGGTTGTCTATGGGAAAATTTTAGCATCATTGACTTTCTTTTGCTGTCGTTTATTGAAGATCATTCTTTTATTTAAATGTATCATTCATCCAAGGACAGACTAAAGAAAAAGCCTAGCTGGCAAGGACAACAGACTGTGCAGCCTGAAGATTAAACAAGATGTCGAAGTAAAGAATGGCATTGAAAACATCTTGTGATCAAATATGTAAAAAAAGTAAAGAAATGTAAGGGAACTAGATCCTGAACGGAACCACAGACATATATAGCTCCAGGCAGTTTGGATTCACATTGGGCTGTAAATGAAAAATCCTTATCTAACAAAATTTTAAGCTCACTGAAAGTCAGGCGATTTCCTTACTCTGTGTATACACGGTAGGACTGGGACATGGCAAGAAGCAATTAGTGCAGCTCGAACACTGATGATGAGCAGCACTGCAGATCATCACTGAACTGAGAGAAGGTAGTTAAAATACTATTTTCAGAGCCACAGCAAATCCCATTACGACAAAAGATACTGAGCAAATTGATACTCTTCAGTCTTTTTATTAGTATTTATTGTTGTTATTGTTATTCACACTTAGACAACTCAATTACATAAAGTGATTTATATGAAGAACTCTGTATTGATATGATAAGGTGAGAAAGTGTACACGCCACAGTGAAACATTCTTTAGATACAGTGAAGTAGGACCTTGATAGAAGGGATTATTTCCAAGAGCCTATATACATATAAAGGTAACTTTCATACTATATACAAACTTATATTCACAGAGAATATACTGATTCAAAGTTACAAGAGTTTCATCTAGTGAATAATGATCCATACACATAAACACATGAGAAAAACTGGAATTTTCAGGGGGTCACCTGGACTTGCAAAATAAAAAATACATGGAAATGTATTTTCACTTTTAAAGTTTGAAATGAGTAAAGATGGGGGACTTCAGATTTTTCTTACAATAGGCTGAAAATGAGAGGTGATAGAATATGAAAACTACGAAGTGAAACAAACATGCTAAAAAAGCTTTATTACAAAAATAGCATCTGATTGTCAGTTATAACACACTACTATTTTCACATGACAATACCATGTCCTGATCTTGCCATCTTCAGTGACAGAAATAATTTTAATTCATGTAAATCAACTCCCCAGAGTCAGGATTGCCAAATTAAAACTGCAACAGAGATCTTGATAATGGAAATGAACACAAAACCAAGTGAAATCCTTTGGCATTGCTTAATTTTGATAAAGGATTAAAAATAAATTATTGATTTCTACTGGATAACCTGACCCTGAAAACTTTTTGAAAAAGTGATAGAAGCAACTCATCTCTTATAAACTTACTAAAACATAAGGAACTTCCTTTACTGTGATCTCAGTGGGAGAAAACATCAGAGTAGCAGAATGGGGCCTGACTCTGCAAACACTGTATTCCTTCTCCTGGGGTGAACAAGGGTAGCAGGATTGAGTCCCTGCTGCAAAGGTAGTGTGCAGCATTTTGTACAGCCCCACAGGAAAACTCAAGAGTGTGAGGAGCAAACTCCCCCTGACTTAGTCACAGCAACACTAAGGCAAAACCAGATCCTGCTTTACTGTACATTTATTTGTCAGTATTTTACATTATACCTTAAACAGAGACATGGAATTGATTCTTTACTTTAAAATTAATGATCCCCTTCTTTAGAAACCCCATACTAGTCTTCTGGGTTTTTTATGGCTTCTTTTTGCATTAAGACAACTATGTGACATAAAATAAAAATTAAAAAAAAAAAATAGTAAAGTGCACGATCTTTAAAAACGTGTACAAATTTCATAGTTGGGATTGGTTTTGTGTCTGATGAGTGGTAAATTTACAATAAATCTACATGAATGTACAGTTCACTTACGTAGCTTGAATTACTCAGTCTTGTCCTGGGCTGATCCACTTATGGCTCGTGTAGGAAGGATATGGCCAATTATGCGTCTGGTCTACCCACGCTCCAAGGAATTACATGGCTTCTAGGCTGGGGCTAACCTGCACCTGGCTGGCTGGAGAACGGGCTCAGTGCCATGCTAATGTGATGACATGACTTCTGGAGAAGACATGGCTTGCACTGGTCAGGCAGGAGCACAGGGAGGGGAACGCTCAGACTATGTGCACCCATCCGGGCAAACGAGTCCTGGATGCCGTACACTGACACCTGGCAACACACCGCATATCTACAGGAGGGCTTGTCTGAACTACAGGGCTCTCAGCCATATGTGACTTCTGAATTTGATGGGTGCACTGAATTGCAGGACTTCAATTTGGAAGTGACTCTCCCCAGACTCAAGAGAAATGATGGATATTTCAATGGATAATTTCAGCATCAACCAGGAATGAAACCCATGGCTGTTGGAGGACTGGAGCAGGATTCTTCTCCACACTGTTGAGTGCAAACTATCCCATTTGCTAATCTCAAAACCACTTTCTGCAACTATTCTTCCAGGTGCAAATTCCTCAATTTAAATTTCCAGGAACAGCAGAAAAAAGGGAATCACCTGCATGCCTCTTTCTCAGTTAGTTGCATCATTGTTATTTACAAGAGGTAAAATTGTTTCCAAGAATACAAGTGCATGTAATTTAGGTCTTTGTACATAGCTCCCAGGACAATTAGGTTTGTTATGCAACTGCATTTACGAAATACGGGAACCTAAGATAAAAGTCTCTATCTTGTCCAGGTTAGTGGCAGAAATCTTCTGTATTTCATTGGGTCAGTTCTTGGAGAAGGGATTATTTCCTTGTTATAAAGTAAATAAAGCCATCTGATACAGACTCATACTTGACTCAGAACATAAGTTATATGGACCACAAGATGCTATTTTAAGGAATTACTGCTGAAAGAATAATAATTAAAAAACACTGTATATCCCCTTTTTTGCAAAATATGTAATGAAGTAAAAGACAACCAGAGAAATAATCCCTTAAAAAACACCCAAACATTAATAATATTTCTAAGCATCTATTTTTTTTCACAGTACTTGGATTAACTATATGTTTAACTTACCACTTTGTGGACCTTCATATCCACACACAACAGTACCATGAGTGACAGTGACCATAAACTACTTCAGAGTAGTATATGTGGAAATTACATGGTAGATTCATTGCCATTACAAACAAATGACTCCTAGATAAGATTGCTTGTCACTCACTGTGCTTTATGCTTCATGAAGTTATACAGTCAGCCACATCAACTGGATACATAAGCAGAAGCATACAGACACAAGAGCCTGTCTGCACTATAAGAAAGCACTAGCTTTCAGTAAGATAGTAAATTTAAAATACATAGAGCTTTGCTGAAAGGTTTTCCCATGTCTACATGCAGTTCTTAATGAGATAATCTTCACACCACACTTTTTATCACACTTTTATAGCATTTACCCTGCAGATGTGACCAGAGTGCCTTCTGCACAGGGAAAACAGAGAACAATTGTTTGCTATACTCCAATGGTGTTTTGTACCAATGGGGCCCATTCTCATACTTAATTCCAATGAAGTTAGTGCAATCTTTAAAACTGGTTACAATCTGAACCATGATCCTACTCAAATGCTACTGGAATTCTCTTCCAAACATTATGTTCAACATTGGTACCGTTCAGAGCTGATGGTGCGACAGAGTTGGTTATTTAATCTGAAGTGCATTCTTATCTTACTTACTGTGTTGCCAAGCTGGTGTCCTGAAAGTGCTAAACTAGAACAGGATCTTTATCATAAAGCAAATTTTTCTATTAATTCTTTGTTTAAGTTTCATAAGGGTTATGCAGACTGCAGTATCAATTGAGTAAGTGAGCACAGGCATACAGGCAGGTGGAAGAGGTTTCAACACTGACCAGCTTGCTGTAGAATTTGGGCAGTGGGAAGAACCAGGTCCCTAATGAAGTCACTGAGAACTTTGGCTGAAGAAAATAGAAACTTTGGCTTCTAGGTGTGCAAGGTTGAGAAAAGTTCATGATCCCACACTGAAATAATTATGAACAACAAGAAACACTTTACGCTGGGAAATTTGCTACCATTGTAAAATAGGAATACTGTAACAACTGTGTGCATTTCTGGCAGCATTGAGTCTGGACAGCTCATGAACATCCAGTCACTGGGCTGGAGCAGCTTTTTGCTGTTCTCTCAGCATATCAATTTAAGATTGAATTCCTTCTGCACAGGAAAAGGGACTAAGCATCTCCCTCCATCCCATTCCTCTTTTTTCTCTACCAGCCAGCAGAGCTGTCATCTTCTAATCAAAGAGAACATCAGCATCCAAGTATCCACAAACAGTTTACCCCAGCAGTAGGAACTTGCCTTGGTAAGTGTAACCATCTTTCACAGACAGCCTCCACAGAAAGCACCACACAACTTAAATCTGTCCTATTACCCCTGGATCTGAGGTACCACTGGCACAGTTATTCAACCATTTGAAAAATGATCTACCCAAAAGATGCAAGGCAGTGGGAGCCATGGGGTGTCTTATTCTGGAGGGGAAAAATATTTTTAAAACCTTCCAAGATAAGTATGTTGATAGGGACAAGCAGACATGGAAAATAAATGAGAAACATTTTAAGACAGTCTAGAAATGCCATTATAGGACACCAGTCCTTAATGGTATTCATACAGTTCTTGTTATAACCTGTTGATACCACTTGTGAACTGAAATATTCCCAGTGTGTTGAGATTTCAGTTACTCTCTACTCCCTACCTGCCCTCAGTGGGGCAGCAGTCTCTGCTGTTGATGCCCTCACTTTGAGAGTGCACCACAGGGCTCTTGAGCTCTGAAGGTCATTTCTTTTCCAGTGTGGGAGTTGTTACACCATGATGACATGAAGTAAAAAAAGAAATAAAAGAGTAGTGTACTGAACAGAGATTGGATTCTAGTCTGGTTTCTTGATTTGAAATGTCAGATCAGTGAATCTGGGCATCACAGTATTTTCTATGGGTCCACATACACAGCCCTTCCTTTAGGTCACTCCTCTGCCTGATTCTGCTTACACAGGAAAGGATTGCCTGTTTTGAGCACTGTCATCAGAAACAAAAGCATTTGGTGACTCACTCCTCTGGAATAGATTGTACTGTGGAGTCAGCGCTGTATTTTGGGACACAAGTTTCAGTTGAGGTCAGAATTTGGGTTATAAATTTGCTTTCAGTTGCTGTTTCTGTCAGTAGAGGGCACCGCAGTTATGTATATACACCTACCTTTCCATCGTGTACACCCTCAGGAACAAATGTTAGATGGGCAGCACTATCGTTAAGACAGGTAAGGATTCTGGACCAGCGAAAGGTCTTGAATACAAAGACAAGTTTTTGCTCACAATGTGAGAAGCTCACCCTAAAAAGTTCTAAGAAAGTAAGAGGCATTGCTTGTTGTATGGTTAAGATCAAATACTGACTCTGCATGTAGCTAGAACTTAGGACAAGATATGAGTAGCAGACACTGCAACTCCTAGTTTCCTTTCTTTATTTCATTAGTATCTCACTTTTGTCTTCATGATATCACATAATATTAATATTCCTAATATGAATTTTGTACTGTTTTCTCTACCGTTGTTTTCTGTCAAGTTGTTACTCTCTAACCATATACCATTACATACAAACACATATAACAGGAAAACAGTAAAGGACAAAGGGTTTGAATGAGAAACAAACAGCATGGAGCACAGAAAAACAGACAAGACAAAATGTGCTGAGCCTTCTGTTACATAGATGTGAGCATGGCATTGCCATTGTGAGCACAATACACATATAACACAATGCTGAAACAGTTCACAGAAATGCACTGAAACTTCATGAACTCTTAATTGCACAAAAGCCTTGAACAGACAAATGATGATTATCTGAAATAATTTCTAAACATTCATTCCAGTCCTCTCATTTTTTAAAAAATCAGCCAAAATACAGAAAAATGAACATTAGTTGCTTTCTCCCCTTTTTTTTTTTGTTCTAGATTAGGACCTTCTCCTTCTCTCAGTATTTCAGAAAAAGGATGTTGCATTTTCACTCCTTCCTGAGTTTCTTTAGACATGTACACTTCCAGCAATACTGAAGAATTTTCATGTAAGTTTCTTGCAGCTCCACTGTATTTAAATTGTGTTTCTCCTACCTAGTCTCAAGATTTATAACAGCAAATGTGAATTGCCCCAGCCATGTACAACAGCTGGGGTCTCTTCCAGCAATAACTATATGTAGCTGTGAAGGTCCTTACACTCCAAGTAATAGTGAAAGCCTGTAAAATATATATTCACTTAGCAATTAGGCTGCCACTTTGTAACTACTTCTATTTTCTGTATGAAATACTATGCATAAGCAAATTAGCCTTTTATTCTGGCATGAAAAGGCAAACTCATAATCATAACAGCATCTGAAAGCCATTGGTACTGTTGATATTGCTGCATTAGAAAAAATGGTGTGTTCACATAGCTGTATGATGTCACTGCATGCTGCGTTGCTATTACAGAAGTAAGAGTATCCCCATTGTGGTCTTTGCATGAGAATGCAATGAAAATCTGCACCAGTTACAAAATGGTCAGGCATCATGGCTCCTTCAGTGCCAGAGACAGAGTTTCTGGAACTTGAAGAGTTCAGCAAGATGTAAAAAACCACCATTAACATCCTGCTGATTGCCTTTACAGACCTGTGATGCAGATAATCAAAACACCGATTAATTCCCTGGCTTTGCTGAAATCACATCATATAAATCCACTTACATGAAGAGACGTACAAGCTCTTCCCTGTCCGTGACTCATCGCTTGGTGTATGCTTTCCACTCAGGAGTTTCAGCAGGTTATCGGAAAAATCCTGTACCAGGGTGTGTGGGGGGTGGTGCCTCCACAAAGTTAATATTAGCATTCCCCTTAGAAGAGGAGAGCTTTAGGAACTGAGCACACTGTGTGTCTGTGTATACGACTACCGAGAACAAGAAGTCTGTGGATATGTACCATAGGCAGAGGAGAAGCAGTAACTTTCACTGTTGCCGTGCGTACGTAGCATGTCCAGTGCTGAGCAGCAAGGATGTTCTGCAGCAAAGAAACCCTCGGTGCATCTGGACTCAGCCCTTCATGCATAACTGCACTGTCCAGCAGCAGTCATTCTTCAGCTCTGAGATCAACCCTTTGTATCCTTTTCTTCCTTTCACTCTTTTAAAATTGAGGAAGAGGAAATTTACAGATCCATGGGTTATTCCCATTGAAGCTTTCCATTGTGGGGTTTTTTTTTCTTTTTTTTTTCTTTTTTTTGCTGTTTCATTTTGATGTATATATCTTTTCTTTTATAAATATATATGGTTTGTTTTGATTTTTCTTTTTTTAAATTTTTTTTTCAAGAAACAGCACTTTCCACTAGATGGAGACAGGACACTGGATCACTTTGTCCTCCAGGAGGACACTGACAATCAGGAACACGAAATAAAGCCCAAACATGAGGAAACCCAGGATTTTATTCATCCTCCACTTGCAGGAAGCAATGGAGAGGATGACAAAGAGCAGCATGATGAAGAGGAGGACAATTGCACAGAACAGACCATTGCTGCTTACTGTCACTGGGGCAAAGCTGTTAATCACAGCATACAGGAGCCATGGAAGAGGAAGTCTGTTAAGAAACAGAAAAATTAATTTAAAACATTGCAGAAGTCCAGAAAGGAACACTAGAAAAGTTTCTAGAGACAATTCAAAATACAACCAAAGGCTTCCTGCATAAAGTGAGGCAGGAAGAAGTTTCAGCTTTTCTAATATTTGCATAAATATAGATGGTAAGCTTTCCCATGGTTCTTAGAGAGTACACATGGGATTTATGCCCCCCATTCTTCCACCAATTATACTGGTGAATTTTATTTCCCTTGGCTGGCAAATCACCTGGCATCCTGTCTGTGAGCAGAAAAACTACCTTCATTTGTTTCTAGATTTCACACCATCTATGGAAGAAGCTATTTGCACTCTTTCCAACAGCCTGCCTGACAGGAGGGTGGGTTGCATAGAAGCATGTCTGCCATGAAGAACCAGCACTCCACAAGGCACTGCCTGCAAAATTTGGCCCTTATCTTTATCCACATTTACTGTATAAACCTCTGTTAAACTGTGAACTCCAACTGAACTTCAGCTTAACTTCTATTTCTGTGTTTGCTGTCATTGCATTTCTCATCTCTCACGCCACAGAACGAGACAATATCCCTCTGCAAGATGTCAAGCTGAAATAAATATTTAAGACACTGATTGGAGCTTAGCAGGCTTAGAAAGCATGAAGTGAGTTGTCAGAAGCTCACAACATTAAAACTTTGAATAAGCAGCTCAGGAGAGAATAATTCATTACAGCTGCAGTACTAACTACACCAGTCTACAGCTCAGCTGTGCCGTTTCTGTTGTAAATGTAGCAGACTAGGGCAGAACAAAACCATTCTCATTGGCAGAAAGACTCAACATTTTTTAAAAAGTAAGGAAGCACTGCAAAAGAGAAAAAAATTTGTAATGCACCCTATGCACTCCAAGTTGGAGGACATGGTTTTCATATCTTTTACAGGTTTGCTGCATATAGATATTTGAAAGACTTCATGCTTCTGGATTAATACAAAAAAAAAGAGTGGCTGGGTTTTCCTACTATGTCTAAAGGTACTGCTATTATCTAACAGAAAAAGTGAAAGAGATATTTACTACCCATTCTAACTTCAGGATCCCTTTTTGTACCTTTGTGCAGTTGCTGGTGTATTTTCAGCTGTGAAAACCAGGATCTCCTCTATAACTAGGCTGTTTGGCACTGCCACTGTGACTAGACCTTCTCTTCTCTTTGTGTCTGATAGCAGGAAATAACCAAAGATGGAGAAATTGAGAGTATGGGCATGATTCTAGTACCTCTATGCTGTATTGAAGATAGGAATGTGTGAACAAAGAATTTATTTGTGTATTTCCTGCACATTTTTGAAACAGTGAGGCACAGATTATGCTATTTCCAAAACTGATCTACCTTGGTCTCAAAAGGTCAAAAAAGAATTTGAATTACAACATCATGCCAAAAATCATTACCATAGACCTTCTATTACCATAGCTTTTATACCAGAAGCTATAAAAAGGGTCCTTTTAGTTAACAGAGGATTGGTTTGTAATTTGGTACTTGTCAGGTGTAGAAAAAAAAAATTAATCACATGTCAACAGAAGCCTAAATGAGCTACACAAGACAAAGACTTTCCGTTGTTATTACAGCAAACATGAATACTGCAGAGGCAATGAATTGCTCCTGATCATCATTTATAAAAAAAGCTCTAGTATAAGCACAATGAGTGGTAGCAGAAAGCAAACAGCAACCTGACAAAAGCATAAAAAGCTTTGAAATTCCTTTTTGGAACAATGCTCTTGCACAATTTGAAAGTGCAATTCACTTGCATAGGCCTCCCTGTAATACCAAAGTAAGAATTAGGAAACAAATTTATAACATTCCTTCATGCAGATGTCCATAAACTTCAGGTAACTGCCGCAATAACATTCACTGCATATTTGCATCACTCTGCTTTTTAAAGATTGCTGCTTGTGGGCAATAACACAGCAATATGCTAAGAACAAAAGACTTGTTTAAAACAGAGACAGTTTTCTTGGTATAGAACTTACCCCACTGTGATGTCAAATATGTTGCTTCCAACAGAACTGGATACAGCCATGTCCCCTAGACCTTTGCGTGCTACAATAACACTGGTAATAAGGTCAGGAATGGATGTGCCAGCAGCTAGAATAGTCAGTCCCATGATTTCTTCACTAATACCAATGGTCTCTCCAACCTAAAAGGGTTTAAGAAAAACAAAAAAAAGTGTCCTGCAGTGAGGAAATGTTTTCAGCTGTTCTGGACTTGCGAACTAGCTTGGAGAATAACAGGTGAGATCAGAGAAATACGAGTTTTCACAGATTTCCCCATCTATCAGGAGAAAGATAAGTCTGCCAAACAAAAGCATAAGGTATTGACAGGCAGTTGCTGATGGTTGTGATGGTACAAGAATGATCAAGTCCTGTGGTCAGGCCAACCACAGCTCTCTGAACTACTTTTCATTTAGTGAGTACTGATTTACTTCATCCATTGTTACAGCTCCCAAAATAAAGCACCACCCAGCATGAGATAGATGGACTCTGATACTAAATGATCTTTTACAGTGAGAATCATAATGCAGGGCTTTTATTTTGTACCAGTATCACCTCCTTACCTGGTGTGCCCACCAGACCATCAAGTAAGAAAAGAATGCAATCCAGCTGATAGAGCCAAAAAATGTGATAGGAAAAAATTTTCTTGATGTCTGAAACAGAAACAAGGAGAAACAGTGAAAATCTATATTTGAAGGGTGACATGCTGTACTCTTATTTGCTTCTCAATATGAGACTGACATCCCATTTCTTTCTGATGGCCTGTTCTGAGAAACTGTTCTGACCATCATCAGAGAATCAAAATACATGTCAAGAAAGGTAAGAAACTGAGGCCCTGACATTGGTGTGTACTTACCTATGCTTCTTCATTCTTCCAATTGCTTCAGTCATAAGACCTCCTAAGAACTTCTATGATGAATGGCAAATTTTGGGTTGTCATTTGTACCACAATTTATTACGATGCAGTTTGTGTATGTGTTTAGCTTAATAGTGGTTCAACTTCTAAATGTATTGATAATTTCACGCTTATTTGGAATGAATGTTTTCAAATTGCTAAAACAAGTACCCATATCTTTCCTTTGTACATTAATAACTTCGTGCAACAAATTTCACAGTCAGTGTAACAAAGACTACCATATGGCAAAGCTAAAAACATGGACATCTAAAATTTATCAAGGAATTTATTTTTCTTGTGAAAACTACTCACTTTCTCAATAGAAGATATATTATGCACATATTTTCCATCCTTCATTTTGTAGAGAAATTTGTTATAAAAACATGCAAAGCATAATGTCAGGACCTTCAATGAATTAAAAACTCTGTGTAACACTGAAGTAACTTAATTTTCATTTTCAGTCTCCTTACTAGTGTCAGATTTTGAACAGTGTTCTTGCAGCCGATGAATGGGTTCTATTCAGATTAATGATTTACTTTGGTTCCTGTTCTTTCCAGTCCTTTGCATTTTCCATATTTCCTATTGACTAACTGGATCTATGTAACAAAAAGAGGTCAACTACTAAAGGAAGGAAACAAAACTGCAGTACTGCACTATGCAAACCCTATCTAAATCAAATGAGTATTTAAAATTAAATTTGTGTTGTGAATGAGTTCTACCAATCTTCCTTTATGGTTGTCAATCTTCTGAACACAGATCTTACCCCAGATGACTTCTGACATGTGACTAGCAGAGTCTTACAAATTTTCATGAATAACCCGTAAGACTGCTTGTGGAAGTAACTTACACCACTCTGCATGCCTGTTTGAGCTGCTGCTCAGTCCTCACTAAATCCACTTCCACTCCAGAATTTTTGTGCCCCCTTTCATTGCAGGTCACGTCCCGTGCCACACCAGGAGGCTCGTTAGACTGTGGATCATTCCTACATATTGTGGGAGTAGACAGGATTGCAGGGCTTTCCCTGAATGTGACTTTTGGAGAGAAAACATCATTTGTTCTGATTTAGCTTCTTCAAGCCATAATAAACACTTCTGTTTTAGGGTTTACAGAGCTGCACAGCCAGCTTTTCTTACATAACAAACACAAGAGGCATTTATATGGAACAGCTTCACATTTAGGAACTGATCAGCACAGAACCACAGGGTGGGTGTAGATTAAGAGATGATCAGTGTTTTGGGCTGGCCATTAGAGCTAGTCATGCAGAAATGTCACTGGTTTTTTTCCAGCTGAACCTGAAAACAATGAGGTTGGTGTGTAGCTCAATGAGACTCTGCTGATGTAACTGGAATGATCTCAGGCCATTAACTGACGTAAAAAAAGTAAAGTCAGCAATGGCAATTGTGCACACTCATCTACAGCATGGGACAAATAGAAGGTCCATATCTGCTCCAGCAGCAAGTGCAGCTGCAGGCTGTGCTACAGAGCACTTACTCACTCCATGTGTGCATTTTGCATAATGCTGAATATCCTCCTGAAAACGGAGCACGTAAACATTGATTAACATGACCTATACCATTTCACAACTGAATATACACAGGAACATGCATCAAAAATAGTACAGATTTAACAACACTACTAGAGGGATGGAACACCTTTCCTGAAAGGTGAGGAAAGGCTGAGAGAATTGGGACTGTTCAGCCTGGAGAAGAGAAGGCTTTGGGGTGGCCTAATTGCAGCCTTGCAGTACCTGAAGGAAGCCTACAAGAAAGATGGAGAAAGACTCTTTACAAGAGAATGCAGTGACAGGATAAAGGGAAATGGCTTCAGACTAAAAGAGAGCAGGTTTAGATTGGATTTAATATGAGAGTGGTGAGGCACTGGAACAGGTTTCCCAGAGAAGTTGCGAATGCCCCATCCCTGGAAGTGCTCAAGACAAGGCTGGATCAGGCTCTGAGCAACGTGGTCTACTGGAAGGTGTCCCTTGCCATGTCATGGTGGTTGGAACTAGATGACCTTTAAGTGCCCTTCCAACCAAACCATTCTATGAATCTATGATTCTAAACTCCTTCATAATATAAATAACTAAACTTCTGTTGGAGTAAAAAAAGCTGTCCAGTAGGTGTTTTAAACGGATTACCCTTAAATAGCCACAATGGCACCTGGAAACATCCTTTTCATATAAATTCCACTACTGTCACAAGCACTGTTTTTAGAATTACTCAGGGTACTTCGGTTGATGTGTTTCTTAATTGCTTCTCAACTCATTACAGAGTTACTTTATCAAAACAAAGTTCTAAATTTCCATCAAATCAGAATATATGATAATAAGCTTATGATATTTAAACCTACTTAAATTTAAACCTATTTAAATTAAGCATCGGATGGATGCTTAATTTTAAAATCAAAACTTTATATGCACTGGGGGACAGAAGACCTTAATCTGAAAAGGGACATAATTTGAAAGGAACATATAGATGGCTGTTAAAATAGGGATCTCACACTAGTGGGAGCAGAATTAAGTTTAGTAGAGATAAATGAATCTAAATAACAATTTCCTTTTTTAAAACTAAGCAGCTAGCACTTTTTTTTCACCATTCT
The DNA here is from genome assembly GCA_013397935.1 of Dasyornis broadbenti. NCBI lineage: Eukaryota > Metazoa > Chordata > Aves > Passeriformes > Dasyornithidae > Dasyornis > Dasyornis broadbenti. Next base: position 1,437,356 of record VZRN01004184.1, read on the forward strand.
TATTAGTCCACTTTTTCAACTTTCAACATTTTTCATCTTTCTTGTAAAAACTGGGATTTTTTGGCAAGACATATGGTTAATAAGATGATAAAGCAATAAACTTGCTGCAACTGGTCACAAAATCTGCATAGAGCACCTTGTAGCAATGCAGTTTGAATATTCACTGCACAATACTCCAGATTTAAGCATACATTGGCTTAAGAAAACTAATACAACCAGAGCTGTATTGGCCAGTAACAGCTCTCTGATGGTGCAATTATATGCACCAAATGGTTCTTGCAGAACAAGGAGACACTGCCTATCTGAGTCAGACACCCACAGAATTTGGATGGCTAAGAATTACGAGTCAGTAACTTTGCAGCTTGTGTACTCCTCGCTTGTCTTAGCTAATCCTCTCCACTAAAATTAACTGATAAGCAGCAGTCCAAGATACTTTAATAGGCTTAACACTTAAATTACCTATTTTAAAATCAGGAACATTTAAATTTGAAAAGGCCAAAATTTAAAGCTTGTACATTTTATAGGTGATGAAAACGAGAATGGACTCCATAGATGCTGCTATATAATTTGCATATAGATGAAAATTTTATAAAGCCATAGCAAGAATGCTGATTCTTTTTTGTATGCTGGATTTTATTTCAGAGTATAATATAACAATCATGCTTGTTTTGTAATTAGTGACAGCATTCTTTTGAGATTTATGTCATTTTTATTCCCTAGCTCTTTGAAATACAGAGAGCTGCCAATTCTAAGCATTTTCCTAGAAGAATTAGTCAGAGACAGCAGACAGCAATACTTCTCTCCATCTTTTTTGGGAGCTGTTGTGGTGGTTGTCTTGTAAAGACAGAGTGCCTAGTTTATTACAAATTGGCTCTCTTGTGGTCCTAGTAACAGACAAATGAGAGAAGCCATGGCTCATTCAGTTCATATGCTTTTTTCCTTTAACAAAAGCAAAAGAATCTTGTAGTTCCACTGTAGATTAGATGGATTGGTACTGTTCCTGTCTATCAGAAACCTTAAGGACATTTTTCTTGAAACATTTCTATATATTTATTTCATGCCAGTGTCTGAAAAACAGGACTATAAGCAGCAAAAATAGTCCAAGTATGAAGGCTTTTCTTCTACAAGCTTGATCCTGAAAGGTACTGTGTGCTCAATAATTTGGAAGGTAACTCTTTTAATTTTAGCCAGTATTATTACCAACATCTTTAACCTGAATGATTCATATGTTTGTCTCGTTCATAAAAGTATCTGCATTGCAAAGTTTGATCTTTGTTTCACACTTAACAGTGCTTAACTCAGATTACTCAGAACCTGCTCCTCTAACTGGATCTGTACAGGAACATGCTGTCCTTGTCCCCTTGGTAACAGTGCATCTCTGTATGGCAACAAGAGTTCATGGAAGGTGCAGCTCTTCGTTTGTAATGGGAATTTGCAGAGCTAGAAGGAACTCCCCCATATGGGTCCAGTGATGGCAGGGCTGAAGCCCCAAGAGCCATTTTTTCTGGCCTGTGATGCAAAGGGATGGACAGTGGGGTAAGGGTATAACAAAAGAGGTGGTGTTCAATATCTGCTCCTGACTACTGGGGCACCTTGGTCACATAATTTTTCCTTCAGTCTTTCAATATCTGTTACTTCAGGAGGTGGGCAGTTACACATGTGACCTTTACAGAGCCACGGGGGAAATAAGCCATTAGTACAGGAAAAATACCCATTTTTGTTTAAAACACCTGAACAAAAACTCAGGAACAAAATTCCCCAAGGGCACACCTGCCTCTGGGACATGCCAACAACATTATTGATGTTATAGTAAGGATTTAAATATATACTGGCTTAATGTGAGCAGGTGTTATTAAGGCACTAAACACATTAAAACATCTCCGCTAGTCAATCCGCTGAACTAATGCATAATCTACTCTAAGAATATAAAAATCTGCATATGTGTGCACCAGAGCATAATGAGGCAGCAGGATTTTACTAACTTTAGAACCAGAGACCTTGTCTACGAAATAATTTTTCTAGAGCTTCTGGGTTTCATGGAGCTAAATATATCTCAGTATAGTACAAATAAATGCAGGGAAACCATCTCCTTTGTGTGGAGATAAAATACGCATTAGAAAAAAGGCTCTAGAAGGAAAGAAGAACTTATTTATTGAAAAGTGGACACCTACAGAGGATGCCAAAGGCTCCATGTTTCCTCTCAAATCAGTATATAGCACACAAGCATTTGCTTTATATGTATACGTTAATCTGAGCATCCTGATGCAGAATTTGGGTTTCTGGCTAAAATTACCACACTTGCAAATCAGTCCCTCAATGGTAGGCCTGTCTAAAAAATCTACCTAAGTATTATTTTAGATTTGCTTTAACTTTTGCCTTACAAATTTCATTGAAATCTTCATTGAAAATTGTTTACTGATGCACATGCTGAGCTGTGATATCAGGCTTCATTTTAGTTTGGAAGGCATTAGTGGGGACAGCACACAGCAATAAGTGAGAATATTTTGAAGACACATTAGTGAAACATATCTAAAATGTTAGATAGTTTATGCAACCATCTGGTTAATTCTTTGACAACAATGTTCAAAGTAAGCAGCTTGAAATATTGATACAGCCCATTACCTCTTCTGTTAATCTACGTGTTATTACAAACTACTTTTGAGTTTTTTTCTGTACAAAAAAGTACTCATTTCAGTGAATGAAGGGTTAAAACTCCGTTGTCCACTTGCCTATCTGGAACATACAACCGTGTTTATATTTTCTGTTATAGCAGGGTATTTTAGCTGCCAGATGTCAGCATGGAGTTCTGTTGTGAATGATACTAGTGTTAATAAATCACATGCATCACACACTTTTAAGATATTGTTAAGATATTCACATTCCAAAACTATTATTTATTAAACTGTTCTCATTTGTACAGTACAGAATATTGGATAAAGCTACAGGTCTACTTATGTTAACTTCAGATTTTCAAAATTCAAAAGAATGCCCATACCTATTTCTCACTCACTTTAGATCGAATTATGAAAAAAAATTACAGGGATGGTTTTCAATGACAAAAGGAGGGCATAAATTCAGAAGTAAATGATCTTGAAATTCATGTAGTATGCTCTGTGTGTTATGAAACAAAAGTGATTACAAGAGTTTTTTGGAACCTTTAAGAAAAAGAAAGCTTAAAGGTTGGAAGGGAAAACATCACTTTATAGCCTTTGGAAAACCTTTCTCTAAAAACAAAACAGAGATCTTATTTTAGCTTCTTTCTTGTACTGAATTGCAGTTTTTCAGTGTGTGGGATGGGAAGGTTTTTCACTGCGTGTGAGGAGGAAAAAAAGAATTCAGGGTGCTGATTTATAAACTTACATGCTGTGCATGCCTCTCTTGCAGCACTTTTAAAGCTGTTTTTGATCCAGAAAGGAAAAAAGATTAAAACACTACTATTTTTTTTTCCAGCTCTTGACTTTCTCTCTTTTACTTTCCATGAGCCTTCCCAGTCAGGTCTATTTGTATATGAGAGTATAAAAGTGGTAAGACTTGGTAACTTGTCAGTCTTGCACCACTTCAAGCTGTGTTTGGGACAAAACTACCAATTTTATACATGAAAGGACTTAGAGATCTCATCCTAGTATGAAAGATTATGAGTAGAAGAGAAAGGTCTAACAGAACATGAATTTAAGAGAAATGCTTATTATTATGTTTGAACCACAGAGAAAATGTAGTCAGTCTAAAATCCTTTCAGTCATACCCTTTAGAGCTCTGCAGATAGACAGACTTACTCAGCACTCATGTGACATTCAGTAGAGATTCAGTAATACAAATATGAAGGCCCCAAAGAAGTTTTCAGACCTTTCACTTCGTGTCATGAAGTATTAGTGAATACAAATTATAATCTTTATAGAGCTATTACCAACCAGTTGCTCATAAGCACCCATTTGCCATTTGAAGATTTAAATACTAATGTTGTGACTTCTTCAAAGAAAAAATAATAAAAAAACCCCATTAGCTCTATTTGTACATGTATCTGCTACAGTTTATTTTTTGGCATTTAACTAGAGAGCCACCCTTTTGTGCAGAACACACTGACTTGCAACAACAGTTACTTACAGGTTTTCTGACGTCTGGCAGGGTAACCCACAGCGGAAAAACAATGGGTAACACTAAAAGATAGGTGACCTGCTTGCGTGGGGTTTCAGGCCAGGCTAGGCTGAGAGGCTGCTCCTCATCCTCTTCATTCTGTAAGAAAAGCTCCAGTCAGCAGCTTATCAAAGTGCATGAATGAAGTTAGGGATTCTTTCAAAGGGTGCTCAAGGATGGTGTGTTTCAGTGAAAGTTATGGGGTCTGTAAACACTGCATTGACACCGCACCTATGTAACAACATTAGCTAGGACACGGCAAAACAGGCTGGCCGGACTGTGAGGTATCCCTACAGTGCAGGCTGCCTGAGGATGTCCATTTGTTGACAATATGGATGGTCCCATGGGATGCACAGGATGTCTATGACAAGTGCTCACATGGCTCTCCCTTGGGATGTGGGCTAGTCAGGAATCAAGATTTGTCTGGGCTGCACCAAGTCTGGCCATGAAGACAAGCACGAGAGAATGTGTGCACATACGTGCCCGCACGCATGCGCACACACACACACACACACACACACACACACACACACACACACAGAGAGAGAGAGAGAGATGTGTATCTTTATGCGTGCATGCAGATGTATACGTGTATCTAACTTCTTAAACTTTTGCAAGTAACTTAAAAAGTTACTATTAAATATACACACGTATATATTTGTACGTGTTCTTCACAGGAACATAGGGTAGTTCATAGGGTAATTGGCTACCGCACACTTCTCCTTCCTTAGACTGCTTCAGCTAACAAAATGGAGCAAGTATGATGGGCAGGATTCGGCCTTTCACATGCATGTATTAAAATAACTTTTAAACACATAACATAGGTAAGTGATGTCTCCGGAACTGCACGTCAGTCTAACATATATTGCAGAATATGGTAACTGAAAAACGGCCTACACAATTCTTTCACATAGATGTGTGTAATGCAAACCCTGTTAAAACTGTGGAAAGATTTCTAGAGAGTTCAGCAAAAGCTAAATAAGTCTGAAAAAGAGGACCCAGTGAAAACTGAAAATGTGACTGGTATATGATGACTTCTTCATACAGCATTCTTGGTTTTTATTTCTGGAAAAAGATAATTGAGACATCTCTACAATATGCATGTTACTCCTCATATAGATTTATTTTCAGTTATTGCCCTGTATTAAGATTGCTTACATTAACCTTATGACAATGCCATATGAAGCAATCATTTAAATGACCATATCACTTGTTTTTTCTAAACAAAAGTGTTATCGTTGAAATGTTGCCATATGTTGATATTGTTAATAATATTTTCTACTTAGTGCTAATTTTAATTGAAGAGCTGGTCTTGATTATTCCATTATTATGAACTGCTGAATTGTTCAACTACCTGAACTGATCAGTACCTCCAGAAGCAAGCTCAGCTCTTAGCTCAGGATCTTTCACTACAATAATATTATCTGACACTAAAGGACTGAAAGCAAATCCCATTTACCTCTTGACACACTAATAAGTTGAAGCTACTTTTGATGTGTTAATGTCAACACAAGACAATATTTTGTTAACCCCTACACTTTGCAAAACTCCCAAGTTGCATGACTAGAAGACAGCAGTAAAGTGAATAAGTCTTAATGGTTATAATCATTAAAATTTTAAAAAAAAAGTAGGTACCATTTGTAGCACTCAACACAGTACTTTAGAGAGGCACCTGAGTGCCTTAAGAGGCTAGCTTTTGCCTTTAGCTTTCAGCTTTTCACTGAAGTGGACATACTATGCTTCATTGCTGCAATCTACTGAAACCTAACTTTAGCAAAACTGCGTTGGAGTTTGTGAGGCTACTTCCCAAAACCCAAATTCATTCCTTTTCCATTCTGGGAGATGCTATTGGGGTGGGAAAATCAACCTGAGACAGAGGTTCAGCTTTGAAAGATGATGACTGAGATAAGATTTGAGCACAAAAGGAGCAATTGAAGGGTTGCCTAGGTAACTCTGAATGGCCTGTGTGTAATTCAATCAGCCAACTCAGCTGGAATAAAGCACTGTAAGTGACTGCTGCATAAACAGCATTGAGTGGCAAAATACTTCCTGAATTGCCATCTTTAGAGATTAGCCATGATTAACAATTGTATTTTAATCACAACAAAACTTCACATTAGTCTGAGTTTGCACATCAGTCTTAAAAATATCTAGACAGTAATGCCTACGTGGGTTCATACAATACCGTACGAGTACACACTGCAGTTAACACTGGGCCTTGTTCTATTCTCATGTCTGTGTCAAACACCTCTGGGTGTGCATGAGCAAAGGAGGCAATATGAGTGGCTGTAGCAAATGGCCACAAAGAATTGCTTTTGGGAATTGCCAGATGTCTCCTGAGAAACCTTGATCTATCTGTTAGAGATCTTTTCACCTTCCAGTTGTCCTACATCATCCCTTTCCCCAAGACAATCATCCCCAAAATATAAGGCCAAACATAAGCTCACAGTGAAGGCAAAATACTTTTTCTTGCTAGTTTAACTCCAGGATACGTTACAGATGTTACAGAATGGATTTTTATTTCCTCTTCTGTAAATTGGATTTGGCATCTGATTTTCAATGCTGATCTTTCAAAAATCAGTGGAAGTAACGAAGTTCAAAATATCTGTAGATCTACTTTCCATGAATTTCAAAGCAATACTAAATTATCCACTAAGACTGAAGAAATGAATGGGAAATAATATCAGCAGTTCTAAAACCACAGAGATGTGAGTATCATGCTGTGGACTGAGCAGCAGTGACAGAAAATGACAGAGCACAAATTTATGGCAGTGATTGCATGCACTGTCTGTGGCTCCAGCCATGAACATACTGAATATGCACTATCACAGTTTGTAGAAACAAATCTTGAAACTATAGTTGTGATTTATTTTAGTCCATATGATGAAAACTCTGTACTTGCAATGTTCAGTATGATCATATTGAACAACAGTGCAAGGCTAAGAAAAAACCGTAACTATAACATGATATAAACCAAGGAATTCAATTGCCTAAACACATATGATGGTACCATTTTAGATACCTTCAGGTATCTGCCTTGTCCCCCACATGCTCCACCAGAAGTGAAGAATAATCTGCCAACTTTATGACACACTTGCCACTACTGTGCAAAGATCTCCATTTCTTTAGGGCAGCTTAAGTGCTACTACCTACTCGTCTACATTCCAAACCTCATTCCCTGCTATGACTCTGTAGCTGATTAACTTTAATGACACTGAACTGGATTGTTGGGAAAGCTGCACCACCTGATATGATGGACTCTGTTAGAGACAAACTGCCATATTAAGACAGACCAAAGGCCAATTTACACTAGCACCTTGCAATGGTCAGACATGGGCATTCAGTGACTAAGTATTGGAATGCGGCGTATTTTTTCATCTTCCACAAATTCATAGACTCAGCAATATTTTGGCTGGAAAAGACACTTTAGATCATCAAGTCCAACCATAAACTAACACTGCCAGTTCCATCACTAAACAATGTCGCCAAGCACCACATCTACACGTACTCTAAATACTTCCATAGATGGTGACACACTTCCCTGGGCACCCTCTTCCAGTGCTTGATAACCCTTTCCATGAAGAAATTTTTGTAATATCCAATCTAAACCTTCTCTGGCACAGCCTGAGGCCATTTCCTCTTGTCCTGTCACTTGCTCCTTGGGACAAGAGATTGACCCCTACCTGGCTACACCCTCCTTTCAGGCAGCTGTAGAGAGCAGTAAGGTCACCCCTTAGATGCCTTTGCTCCAAGCTAAACAACCCCACCTCCCTCAGCTGCTCCTCACAGGACTTGTACTCCAAACCCATCACCAACTCCACTCTGGACAAACTCCAGCAGTTCAATGTGTTTCTTGTAGTGAGGGGCCCAAAACTGAACACAGGATTTGGGATGCAGCCTCACCAGTGTCAAGTACAGAGGGACAATCACAGCTCTGGTCCTGCTGGACACGCAATTGCTGATACAGGCCAGGATGCCACTGGACTTCTTGGCCACCTGGGCACACAGCTGGCTTGTGTTTAGCTGCTCTTGGCCAGCACAGAATCACAGAATCATAGAATAGTTAGGGCTGGAAGGGAGCTCTGCAGATCACCTAGGCTAAATGACCCCCAGGTACTTTCCCACCATGAAGCTTTGCAGCCACTCTTTCCCAGTCTACAGAATTGTTGCATGGGGTTGGTGTGACCCAAGGGCTGCACCCAGCATTTGGCCTTACTGAATCTCATACCACTGGTCTCAGCCCATGGATCCAGCCTTTCCAAACCCCTCTGCAGAGCCTGTCTACTTTCCAGAAGAAAGTACTCAACTTTGCGTCATCTGCAAACTGACGGAAGATGTAGTAGAGGCCCTCATCAAAATTATCAATAAAGTCATTAAACAGGACTGGCCCTAGTACTGAGCCCTCAGGACTGAGTCAGTGACTGACTGACAGCTGGATTTGTCTCCATGCACCACCACTTCTGGGCCCAGGCATCCACTCAGTTTTTCACCAAGTGAATAGTACACACCCAGTCCACCCATCCACACCATGGAAAACCAGTATCTCCAGAAAAATGACGTGGGAAATGGTGTCAAATGCTTTTGACACATCCACATCCACATCCAGGTGGAAAACATCCACAGCCTTTCCCTCAATTACTAAGTGAGCCAATTTGTCATAAAAGGAAATCAAGTTGGTCAAGCAGGACTTGCCTCTGATAAACCCAGGCTGGCGGGGCCTGGTTGTCCTGCATGTGCTGTGTGATGGCACTCAGGGTGATCTGCTCCATGACCATCCCTGGCACTGAGGTCAGACTGACAGGCCTGTAGTTTTCTGGATCCTCATTCCCATCCATCCTGTAGCTGGGCATCACAATTGCCAACTGCAATCAACTGGGACCTCCCTGGTTAGCCAGGACTACTTGTTAGTGATGGAAACTGGCTTGTGAGCACTTCCATCAGCACCTTCAGTACCCCTGAGTGGATCCTATCCAACCTCAGAACCTTGTGTGTGTCTAAGCAGTGTAGCAGGTCCCCTTTGATTATGGGGGCTTCATTACACTCCCCATCCCTGTCTTCAAGCCCACGGGTCTGATTGGCTCTGATGACAGCCAATCTTGCTGTTAAAGAATGAGGTGAAAAAGTCATTGAGTATCTCAGCTTTTTCCTTATTCCTTGTCACATTTCCCACTGCATGCAAGAAAGGATGGAGATTGTCCTTAGCCCTCCTTCTGTTGCTAATATAATTCTAAAAACACTTTTCATTTCTAGGAACACCTTTCATTGTCTTTAACTGCAGAAGCCAAATCAAATACTAGTTGGGCTTTGGCCTATCTAATTTTCTCCCTGCATAACCTCACAAAATCCTTGTAATCTTCCTGAGTTGCCTGTCTCTTCTTCCAGAGGTCATTAACTCTCCTTTTTCTCCTGAGTTCAGCCAAAGCTCTGTCCAGCCAGCTTCTTCCCAGACAGCTCTTCTTTCAGCACCTGGGGACAGCCAGCTCCTCTACCTTTAAGATTTCTTTCCTGAAGAATGTTCAGCCTTCCTGCGCTCCCTTGTGCCCTTGAGACCACCTCCAAGGAACTTGCTCAACCAGTCCTGTAAACAGCCAAAGTCTGCCCCGTGGAAGTCCTAGGCAGCAGTTCTGGCAGTTCTGCTGACCACCCTTCTTACGGCTCTGAGAATAGAAAGCTCTCATTTCCTGGTGTCTGTGCCCAAGATGGCCTCTGACCACCACATCTCCCACTAATCCTTCTCTGTTCACAAGCAGCAGGTACAGCTGGGCACCTTCCCTGGCTGGCTCCCTCCCTCACCTACTGTGTCAGGAGTATCAAGGCATGTTCCATACAGTTCAGAAACCTCCTGGACTGTTCCCTTTCTGCTGTGTTGAATTTCCAGCAGATATCTGATATGTTGAAGTGTCCCAGAAGAAAAAGGTCCAGCAATTGTAAGACTTCCTCCAGTTGCTTATAGTATATTTTTGTCTACCTTTTTGAGCTGATTGGATGGTCTGTACTAGACTCCCACCAGGATATTGGTCTTGTTTGTTGTTGGTCTTACCCATAACTACTCAACCCTTTCATCACTATCATCAAGCTCAAGAAAGTAAAACACTCCATAACATAAAGGGCTACCCCACCACCTTTCCTTCCTTACCTACTCCTTCTGAAGAGTTTATAGCCAACTATTGCATCATTCCAGCTGTGTAAGTAATCCCACCATGTTTATGTTGCTACAATTACATCATCATTTTCCATCTGCTCACAGGCTTCCAGCCCCTCCTGTTTGTTGCACGCACTGCGTGCATTGGTCTAGATGCACTTCAGTTGGGCTATCAGTCCTATCACATTTTTGGGGAGAGGAGCCTTAATGACTATGTGACTGTTCTCAGGTGCTTCTGTTGTTTCTAATGGATTGACGATGCTTAGGTCTTTGATGCTGTGTATGGATCTTGATTTACTACCTCCACTGAGATGGCGAAGGTGCTGCGTAAATTAGTACAGGGGCATTTCAAATGTGCTCTGGTGTACTCAGCACATCACAGTGCAGACTGAAGGACTCACTAGCACACTGTTGCTCAAACACTGATGTGCCACTCCTAGGCTTATCTTTAGCATGCCTGGTTTTAGCCCTTTCTTCTTTCAAACCTAGTTTAAAGCTCTTTCAGTGAGCTGCTAGCTCTGATCCCTTTGCTCCTTTGAGACAGGTGTACCCTGTTTGTCACCAGTAGGCCCAGTCTTGTTTAAGCCAGTCCATGATAAAAACCCCTAAAATTCTGCTGGTGACACCACTTTTGGAGCCAGTTATTATTCTTCTGAGTCTTCCTGTTCCTTCCCTTATAATCTCCTGCAACTGGAAGAATACAGAATGACATACTTGTGCCCCTCATCCCTTAACCAGTCATTAAAGATTTAGATGCAAGCTGCATTAGATCTTCACATAGAATAGTCACTACTGTGTTTCTATTAAATTCTTACTAGCTCTCATAATTCTTTTTACTCTTTATGCATTGGATCCTCCTTGTATTTTACTGGTGTTTGAGACAATCTTTTTGTTACAGAGACATTTGCAGTGCTGAATATCATATGTATACTAATGCCTAGATGGGATGGATGTGGTACCCTAGCACATATTTTAAAATTATAATTATTAATATTATTATTAATAAATATGATAAAGACATTTATCCTCTATTAGGCAAATGCTCTCTTTGCATATTCTTCCATGATTAATGAGATGCATCTTCAGCTACAAAAAATTCCCAGTTTTCAAGAAATGAGATTAGAAGTGTTATTTTGCTCAGTGTTCTCTTTATATATCTGTAACAAATATTCTTTTATTTTAAACTAATCTTCATATATTCATAACTTCATTCTTGCTACATCAACTCTTACTTAAATCATTACAAAAAATGAAAAAGGTACAAAACCTCTGGATGCTCCATATTTCACAGTTCTTTATGCAGGAATAGCTATCAAATACTTAGCTGTAATCCCTGGGAAGAAAGCGCTTACTGGTTTGCTCAGGACTGGTCTGACAACTTTTAGAAACATGGGATGGTTTGGGTTGGAAGGGACATTAAAGATCATCTATTTCCAAGCCCCTGCCATGGACAGGGACATCTTTCACTAGATCACGTTGCCCAAAGCCCCATCCAGCCTGGCCTTGAACACTTCCACCATTCCAGCTGCGGTATCCACAAGTTCTCCAGGCAACCTGTTCCAGTACCTTACCACCCTCACAGTAAACAATTTCTTCCTGGTATCTAATCCAATCTAAACCTATCAAATTTTCTCAGTAAAATTTTTCCAAACAGAGGAAATTATGGTGTGTTTCACATTATATAAACAATACAAACATATGGTGACATTTCATTCACAATTATTTTGCATATAAACAACAGTTTATAGCAAATTCCATCTGCCAAAGTCACAAAGTAGTCACTCCTTCTAGCAAACATCACAAAATCACTGTCTCCACAGAGGCTTACGTTCATATTACGTTATGAAAAACAGTTGCTTTTCTGACACACCATTAAACAGAATTTTATACTTTTTCTCCTCACATTAGGAGAAAATGGAAAACAAGTACAAAGAACCACATAAAACTTACCAGAAATACTGATTCTGCCACTGTTTACCAACTAATTTGTACTGTGTAACAGCTATAACATATGAAATATAAATACCATTTTCTGAGGAGTAATCTCTTAGTCCACCTAAGATGAAGAGCTAACTATAAATTCTCACACTTGTACATTTCTTGTGCATTCTGAGTGCTGATACAATTAATCAATAAAGAATTAGCTTTAGGGCTCTAGAAGAGAGGAAACTGAAGTCAGGAATTACTTGCAGTTCAATTTCCTTATGCTACAGTATAGATATTGCACCACCTATAAAGAGGCAATTTCTTTCCTTGCTGCAAAAGACTGCTCAGGTATTTTCAGGTTTGGGTATTTTTTTGTTTGTTTGCTTGTTTAGGGTTTTTTTTGTTTTTTGGAAATGAGCTCTGTACAGCCAAACTTCTCACAGTGAGTAGGTCAAGAAAAACTGATGTGATCTCAAATGTTCTCTGTCCCAGAGGTATGCAATGATTTTCAAAACTGAAGTTTATTTTTTTCTTTAGAAGGGCACATCTCACATTAATCTATTTCACTGGAAAGGCAGAGAATATAGGTAATTGGAGCCCTACTGTGAACAACCTCAAGTCTCTGCCTTCTGTTTCTTGTCTGTAAGCTGAATCACTCATTTAACGTCTCCTACATCTCATTTCCAAAAAAATATGCAAAACAAGGTGAGTCAGTAAGCTAGTACAAGTGTTTGCAATTTCTATGGGGTGACTAAGATAGAAAGCAACATTTTTCCTCATAAATTCTTGAGTAAAATTCAAGGAGGCAGTAATATTAAATCCCTGAGCTTGCAGATTGCATTCTGCATCTCATCTGTGGGCAGCTAATTTGTGCTAATCCTCGCTGCACTGTCAACTCACTGAAAATAGCTACCTTTTGAGTGCACCATACGGGAAAGAGTAAGGTCAGGTAGGTGTTTGGTCTAGATTCTCCTATTGCTGCTTACATCCTCTTGAGCTCTTGTACAAATAAGTAAAATCGCAGCTCCCAAAGCTTATATGGTAGTTCTATGCTATGTTATTGCCAGCACTCTTCAGGGAATTTGAAAAGAAATTCTCAGAATGTAATACGCAGAACTACAGTCAGCCCACCATGAGAAATAACAGCTGTGGTATCATGGAGATACTTCTGAAGAATGAGCCTTTGTCTTTATGCCATTTTTCATAGTCCTAACTTTCAAGTAAATCAAACCGGTATACGGCAGCAAAAAAATGTGGAATAGGCAATGGAGTACCCTTGGGAAAATAAAGATCAACCCCTTTTGATAGCAGCACCTTCTTTATAAATTACAAGGAGCAAACAAGATGCAAACATTTACCTTAGACCAGGTGTGGCAACTGAAAAAATAGTTGTGCTTTGGAAAATAATTTTTTTATGATGAAATCAAACACATACCAGGGATGCTGGAATATATCACGGCCTTACAACGAAGGCTGCTCTAATCTTCTCTATCCTCTCTCTCTGTGCAATAGCAATGTTTAGCTCAGATTAATACCCTGAGGCAGAGCATGCAATGCTACTCACATTCGCACCATGCTAATTTGATGTAAATGGAATGGGTATTCCAGGGCAGGAGAGATATGTCCCCATCAGGACTCTGTCCTGAAATGCAGCACATGGTGCTGCTGCTCTTCAGTGGGGAAGGCAAAACATGCTTTACCAGACTGTTGCTCAGGTAAGCAGATTAAATCCAATGCAAACAATGAAGTCTTTGCACTGTTCCCCTACAACATAAAGATTGCCTTATATTTTCATGGAAAAGTTATCTTAGTCATGGTTGGCATGTAAACATCTTCCAGTGGGGTTTCCACGGAAACCAGAAAAACCGTGCGCATGTGTGCGTGTGTATGTGTGTATGTGCATGCATGAGTGCGTGTGTGTGTAGGTGGGAGGAAAAGGTGTTATCTTCAGATTGGAAACTATTTTTAGGTAAGCCACAGGTTAAAACGACTATCAAATGCAAGTTAAGAAGGTAGCGGGGGGTGGAACTGGACTTCTCAGAAGGATCACTCTCTGAAGGGCACTTTGTAAAACATTTAATGAGATAGTAACTGTCCTTTTAGCCTTCTTTCATTTTCTTATGCACGCTTGGTACCACTCTGTGAAGTTTTATATAACAGAGTCTTCTCCTCTGTGGCAACCTGCTAAAGGTTAAGAGACAGAATGCTGTTAAGTAGAACAAAATCCCCAAGGAAGATGCAATATCCAGCAGAAAGGAAGGCAATTTCTGGCTTCAAATAAAGGAGTAATGTCTTACAGATGGTACAGTGGGAAGGAGGTATTGTTCCCTCCTGTGCTGGCTAAGGAACGGGAAGGAGACCACAGCTGTCTGTCCTTCTTAGCTGATAATCCCAATTTTATCGAAGTGTAGGGTATCGGGTGCTGCTTATAGTTAAGTGGGGTGATATGAGTCTTACTATCTAGGACAAATGATTGGGTTGCTGGGTACATTTTCTGAACAGCCTTTTTGCATTTCTGCAAGCAGCATCAGGAGAGAGTTCTTGTTGCTCAAGGGCTTGAGCTAGAAAGAGAACAGCTGAATTTCCCTGGAGGACAGTGGAGTAAGAAAAATGGAGTGTAGTTCCTAGCAAAAAGGGAAAAGCAAGACAGTGGAGTTTGGAAGAGAGAAATGAAGATGTTAAAAACAGGAAAAAAAAAGTAAATTAGGTGAAATACACCTAGTTCATAATACCTTGCAGAAATCACTGACAGTGTCCTTGAATCTTTCTTGTGTGGTGTTTCAGCCTTGTGTAAGGCTTTCCTTCTTTCTTGAAAAAGAAGGGAAGGAGGAAAGAAGAAGAATTTGGAAAAAAATATAAAGATGTTCCTCAACAGCCCCTAAAGAAACCAGGAGAGGTATATGGAAGACTCATCATGGCAATTGCGGTATTATGTTTTAAAAAAATTTTTTTACAAATAGATGAAAATTAAAATACAATACGAAAGCTATTTTTCTTCTTTGCTTGCATTCTTACCTAAGACCTTCTTTTCACAGGGTGTTTTCTCAACATTCTCATTTTAAAATAGTAGGGGGGTTATAAGTAAAATGGATTTATGTGCATATTCTGTTTTTACTAGAGGAGCATAGAATATTTAATGTACTTATTTTCAGACAATTCTAACTCCAATATAGAGACTAATATTCTAAAATGCTTGTGTCTAGGGATTTAGACCCATACACTATAATCTGCATCAGTGAAAAGTAAGAAAGCCCCACAAATATGACTATACATGTTTTGTAAGAGGGAAAAGCATGAGGAGCATAGTGGAACTTGACAATGGAGGAGAAAGAATTAGATTCCCTATGCAGGTCTTCTGTATCATCACTGCAAAAACGTTTTAGGATGACCTGCTATGTGAGTACATCCATTTCACATCCCACAGTTTTCAGAACAATATTTTCCCCCCAAAAGCATATTTGAAGCTCTGTTTGTCCAGGTTGACAGTGTCTCTAATTCTCTCAGTTCTAAATTAGCATTGCCACAACATAGAGGCACTAGCAGTTTTTTAAAGAGATTTTTCTAAACAGCACTTATGGCCCACAAAACCCTATTTTAGACTATACAAGTCGAAAACTGGAGAGAAGCAATTTTATAATACCTATCCAAATTCTGACACTACAGCAAGTCCTTTTGCATTAGAGTATGGAAAAATAATCAAAATGTCAAGCTACCTGATTGAATTCTATGTAGAGACAGAAGTAAATGATATCAATATACAATGAAGAACACTTGGTTACAAAATGCTCAAAATTCAAGATCATTTGTCAAAATTCAAGACCAAGTCTGGCAAAGGTAAAAAGAAGGATTAGGAGAGCAATGACCAATTTCCTTTCTTCAAATTATACTCTTCGTCAATGAAAAGGGTCACAGAAATCCTGTGTGTGGGTTTCTGTTCTCGCCTATAAATTTTGTTGCCTTGTACAAATTGAGAGTAATCCTATTAGTGTCCTTGAAGTCAATATACAGAGTAGAAGGAAACCAAAAAGCTCAGTGTCAGCTTCAGAGTGATGCTATAGTTTGGGAAGGTGTTTAAGGAAGCTATGCACAAAAAGCCAGGCAATACATTGAGGAAAGGCTCTGGTACACTACAGTGTTGGCAGAGACCCTGACAGAGAACTAGGGTTCTAAGTATTAAAGAAGCCTATTCATTTGCTCCATGGATGAGTAGACTAATTTTATTATGACTTCTCAAAAATTCCAGTATACAATTTTAAATTACGAAACAGGTTTCAGCATATCAATAACTCAAGCAGCCTAAGTGAGCTGCCAGGTTACCACTGGAAGAAGAGATTATTGGAAAGGCCACTGGAGAGGAATCTAGCATGGACCATCCCAAAATGCTGTTAGGAGATTGCTAATTTTAATTTTGACAGCAGACACCTGAAATCCTTTCATTCAGACTGATGGAGCTAAATCTGCAGACTCACTCCTCCATCAGTAACAAACCTTCCTGCTTTGCTCTATTGTGCCATTTGGATAAGGACAAATAATATATCCCACATCTAATACATAAGAATTGTTGTTCAGAATGTCCTCATACTTGCTGAAATTAACATAAAAGTTCCAAAGCCCGCCTCACTGCA
Source organism: Dasyornis broadbenti (assembly GCA_013397935.1). Lineage (NCBI taxonomy): Eukaryota > Metazoa > Chordata > Aves > Passeriformes > Dasyornithidae > Dasyornis > Dasyornis broadbenti. The sequence continues at coordinate 1,454,180 of VZRN01004184.1, forward strand.
AATTTAGAATGTCTAAAGAGAGATGAAAGGAAGGCATTGCTGAGTAATTTACTCTTGCAATAATTTTCCCTTCTTCCCCTGCAGTTGCTTGAAATTGAAACCATTGCCTCAAATGATGAAACTCCTTGACCTTGCAGATTTCTGAACAAGCCTAGGAAACGTTTTATTACAATGTAAATTGATAGCATGTGGACATTGCTGTGATAAGTGATTGCTTAAGATTGCTTTTTCTTCATTGTTTTCACTGAACAATCTCAGTGGGAAAAAATCTTATGAAGCAAAGTAACAGAAGGCAGGATGCAGAAGTTTATCTACAGGTCCTCTTTCACAATGAATTTTGACTATTCCATGGTGCACATCATGACAGGGTCTCTTAAGAGAACAGGTTTCATGCAATGTGACAAGCAGTATCTATTAGCTATATTTAGGCCTGCAAACATCTTATCTGTAAAGCAAAACCACATTTCCTAAAATAATAGATTCCAGACTACCATCTTACCTTACACTGAAAGACAGGAACAGAAGAGCTTTCATGTATGGCAAACTCTACATTGGATTCAGTTATAAATGAAGACTAAAGATATTGCAGACAGCCCATACTGTCAGCTTCTTTCTCTTAAGATGTTTACTTTCAGTGAAAAGCACAATCAAGCATGCAATATGTTTACTAATACAAGAATAAAAAGAATAAAAAAGTAATTAACCTCTTCTTCAACATTATGGGCGATTCCATTCTGCACTGGTCCAGAATCACTCGGTGGTGTTACTGCAACTTCCACTTTTGCACCTTTCTCTGTGGATCATCCATAGATAAGAGTGGGAAAACAACAGATCAGAATATTAAATAACAAACATGCTAGTGAAACAGCTATCATATATTCAATCTGAGCAAATTATCAAATATTAAAGGTGAACCATCACCTGTATTAAAAGAGAGGGAAAAAATTTTGTCTTTCATGGCCTAGTACACATTTTGAATAAAAATCTTATGAGCAATGAGCTAGCATTTAGAGAAATATTTAAGGTCATTGCAATAGTCAGCGCTCTTTTTTTTAGGCTAAACTCCCTGAGCCTAATACTTCAGGTAAAAAGTGACATACAGCATTCACCCCTGACAGTATTGAATGCAATGCTGCATTTACAGGTAAGGGGATACATTCAATGATATAACTTTTATGGGGATTAGCAATATGAAATGCCTTACTCAAGTTCAACATGCCTTATGGTATGCTCTTGTGCATAGAAGTAAATACAGCTGTCTAGTTACATTACTGCTATCCTGAGATTCTTCTAAATTAAAAATCTGAGATCACAGCCACAGTGGAGTGCCAGACTATCTGTAATTATTTCAGTATATGTGTGTTGTCTCTTAACCCCACAGTCAGCATTATGGTTTATGAACAGACTGTCCCAACCAACTGCCTTATTTTGGAAGCAAATAATATATAAATATAATACAAGGTCAGAAAAAAGTGTCAAGTAATAAAATGATTCAGATTTTATTGGACACGTTTGTATCTGGTTTTCTAACACAGATAATATGACGAGGTAAAGTAGAGAAAACAGGACATAGTACAGATTTTCTTTAGCATAGGAACTTTGGAACTAAAATACATATTCTTGCCTTAATGGCACACCTTAGTAAATTAATTTTGCACAATTAGCATAGAAGGGCCTAAATGACTCCCAGCAAGTAGTATGTAGACCAATCAAATCTTAAATATGAAGGTGATACTATTTTGTGACAAGGCTAGTACCATATATAAGGGTGGTACCAAGGGCGGAAGCTTTTCCTCTCCATTTCTGTCACTTTAACACATAACAAAAATCAGCTTTGCTTTTTCTTTGCAACCTGCCAGAAGGCTTTCTATACGCCGTGACTGGTTTTCTATTCTTGCATTTGTTTACTGTCCCATCCATAATTGCATACTCTTTGGTACAGAGAATCAGAGTATTTTCACTAAAATAGCACAAATTAAGTAAGAGAAAGTAAGGATTAACAATCTTCAAACAAAATAAAACAGAGAAAGACTTTCAGGAACAGGTGGCAAATCTGTAATGTTGCACTCACCATGATTAGCAGCTCCATTCTGTCTTTCACTGTCTTCTACCTGGCACTTCTTTTTGGCAATCTTATGCAGAATTGAGGCCCTTTCCTTGAACTTCCCTAAAATAAAACATTGTCATTATTACAATGCAGCCTTTTTGAGAAGCTATGTTTCTTTGCCATAGCTTAGGCTCCATAGATCAGTGTTGACAATTCATGTCAATTCCTCCTCAAACAGCAAATATGCTATTAAACATTATCTCATATTCCTATATATAGGGTGGTGGTTTTTTTTTTTTTTTTTTTTTTTTTTTTTTGGAAAAAAAAAGTTAATTTTTGTTTTNTCATCACTTTGGACTCATCTATGTGTCTGTGATTTCTACTCACTTCAGTGCTTGGTGAAATTATGAAGAAGATTATTCTGGGAGTTATTGAAAAACATGTGAAAGACAATGTAGTCACTGGTCACAGCCAGCACAACTTCATGAGGGGAATGTCCTGCTTACTGAACCTGATTTCCTTTTATGACAAGCTAACCCACCTAGCTGATCAAGGGAAGCCAGCTGATGTGATCATTTTGGATTTCAGTAAAGCATTTGATGCTGTCTCTCACAGGATCCTTCTGGACAAAATGTCCAGCCCACAGCTGGATAAACACAACATGTCATGGGTGAGCAACTGGCTCATGGGTCCGGCACAAGGGGTACAGTGAATGGGGTGACATCAGCCTGGGGACCTGTCACTGGTGGGGTTCCACAGGGCACCATCTTCAGCCCTGTGCTCTTCAACATCTTCATAAATGACCTGGACACAGGACTGGAAAGCAACACTGATCAAGTTGACAGATGATACAAAACCAAGAGGAGCTGTTCATTGTCTCAAGGGCCAGGAGGCCTTGCAGAGAGACCTTGACAAATCAGGGGTCTGGGCAAACACCAACCATATGAAGTCCAACAAGGGCAAGTGATGGGTTCTGCTCCTGGGATGAGGCAACCCTGGATGTATGGACAGACTGGGGAATGAGGTGCTGGAAAGCAGTGCCATGGAAAGGGACCTGGGGGTTCTCTCAAGTTGAATCTGAGTCAGCAGTGCCATGGCAGCCACGAGGGCCAAGTGTGGGCATCAGGCACAGCATCGCCAGCTGGGCAAGGGAGGGGATTGTCCCGCTTTGCTGCACTGGGGCAGCCTCACCTTGAGTGCTGGGGGCAGTTCTGCATCATCTGCAATATGAGAAAGACATTAAACTATTACAGACCATCCAAAGGAGGGCAATGAAGATGGTGAAGGGCCTTGAGGGGAAGCCGTACGAGGAGCCTCTGAGGTCACTGAGGTCACTGTCAGCCTGGAGAAGAGGAGACTTGAGGGGAGACCTCATTGCAGTCTACAACTTCCTCTCAAGGGGAAGAGGAGGGGCAGGAATCACTCTCTGTGATGACCAGTGACCTGAGAGAATGGCCTAAAGCTGTGTCAGGAGAGGTTTAGGTTGGATATTAGGAAAAGGTTCTTCACCCCAAGGATGGTTGGGCACTGGAACAGGCTCCCCAGGGAAGTGGTCACAGCACCAACCTGACAGAGTTCAAGATGCATTTGGACAATGCTGTCAGGCACATGGTGTGACTTTTGGGGATGGTGTTGGGTAGGGCCAGGAGTTGGGCTTGACGATCCTTGTGGATGCCTTCCAACTCAGCATATTCTGTGATTCTGTGATTCAGAAGAGGAAGAAGAAATCTCCAGAATACATGATTTTCATATCCGCTTTTTGAAGGTAAATTTTCTTCTAAACCTGCCAGATTGGGGTTTTGTTTGTCTCCCATGAGGTTAACAATGCAGCTCAACCTCTACACTCTTTCCAGGGCAAGACATCACATCCTAAGAGAGGCCCTAGGTTCTGTCACTCTTTATTGACCACTGTGTCCAAATGAGACATTCAAACTAGGCAATGTCAAACATGTAAAACATTAAGTGAAATGAATCCTTTCTCTGCATTGATTGATCTTTCTACATAAGGACTCTTTGGACAGCTTATGACAGCCTGTGTTGTGTAGAAAGTTGATGTATCTGCTTTTATTGTTATCCTGATTACTATTGCACTTTCATTCTTTTAAAATATTTTTTTAAAGTTTAATTTGTGGCTATTGTACAGTACACTTCTAATTAAGTGCACTATTACGATACAGGGCCTGTAGCTCTTTCAATTCTTCATCTCGAGTTAAAAAATTCCACTGAAAACTGTTGGTGTGCCTGCAGCAAAACCAGCACAAACTTAAGACCAGAAGGTATTTCAATGGAACTGTATAAAAGACTAACAGTGCAAAGTAAAAGTAAGAAGTCATTAATTAATGCAGTTATTTGGATAACAGTCACACTTATTTCCAAGCTAAAAGCCTGAAGAAATTTCAAGCCCACATGGATAAATCATTAGTCAAGAAAGAAATCCTCTCTTCCCTCCTTAAAATGAAAGCTTCAAACCCCTGTACCCACACTTTTATATGTGAAGCATATGAGCAGTTCACAGGGACTAGCAACTATCATTTGCTGGGAAGTGGAACTAATTTCTCGACAGCAAACCACTTGGAAAGTAATAAAAATACCACAAATATTTAATAAGCAGTACTCTCCTTTCCACAGTGCCTATCTTTTCACAAACACATCATGCTCCAAAAAAACCCCCAACAAATTAGCAATTCACAATATTTTGCAAGTACTATCTTTTTTGGCAAATAGAGTAAAACGCCTGCAGAATAGTATTTAAGCATAGAACACAATCATAAATAACAAGGCATCTCATTATTTCACCACACAGTCTAAGAGACAGAGATTGTAGTTAGAAGGAAAGTAGTAACAAAGTGTTAAAGAAAGAGTGAAGGAAAGAACAGGAAGTTTTTTTTGGATAGCAGATAAGAGACAAAAAATCAGAAAAAATTGCAAATCATATCCCCAAATATTTTAAGCCAAAATGCTGAGTCATGGCGGTTCCTAACTTCTTTTTAAAGAGTAGGGGCATTTAAAAATGCTTATCCAGAAGAATGTGTAGATATTAAAAGATGCCTGATGTAATTTCAGATTGTTAAAGGATTGTGCTAGCTTCAGACTCCAATTCAGCTTTAAATGTTTGAGAATTTGGCTTGTGATGCCACATACATACAAATGCATTTTATGCAAGCAACGCAAATGATGCAGCTGAGACATTTGCTGAAAAATATCTGTGGAGCCATCCATGTCTTCACCTACTCCAAGACTGCACAGGACTTTTCAATTAAAGGTACAATTTTAGAGGTTAATTAAAATGATGAAAATTTTAAGGATATTCTAGTATTTTCTTTGAGATTGTTTGAAACTGTGTAGATTCTCTTGATGGAGAAACATGGCAATTATTGAACTGAAAAGAAAATGCCTTCACAGAGATTCACACTGGTTTAGATTAGCTTAATTGAATGTGTCCTCCATTTTTCTTCACATTTACAAAAACCTCCCACCATCTTTAGAAAGAATTTATGACACTGACTTTTAAAAATTTTAAGTTACACCATATCATTCAGGAGACTGTTCCACAGTTCACTGTCATGGAAGTTAAAATCAACATTTGAAATGGAAAATGTATTTTGTTTTATCTTTATGTCTCAGTATATGCATAGTTCAGTTCACATTGTTTTATATCATTACCTTCCTTTTGATTCACACAGTGTAGGTAACAAAAGTGCAAGGAAATTATTAAAAGGCATTATTAACTATCAAGAACATGAAACTGATGAAAGCAGTAGTACTTGCCTACATGAAGACAGTGACATGTAAAAAGACAGTGGAGCAATGCCCTCTCCCTCCCTCCCTTGCTCTCTGCCTCCCTTTCTGCCTCCCTTTCTCTGCCATTTTCCTCCTCTAAACCAAGTCAAAACATGTTCATTAAAGGGGAAGCACAGAGCTACCAAGAAAAATAAGCAGCTGAGGATATATCTAAGTCATTCCAATTTTCAGAAAGTCACTATGGTCAATCTTAGGCACACGTCTTTTCTAATGTCTTTTTTCTTATCTTCAAGTGGGGTTACTAAAATAAACCATAGGAATTTTATGTTACTGTTCCTATTTCTAGCAGTAAAGTGCCTATGTTTCCTCTGTAACAGTCCTATGTACTATGGTTTGACTATGTAACAGAGATTTTCACAGCATCTGGTGTAATGAGAGTTTAGGTGAATGAGAATCCATGATTCCATGGACCTAAAATAGGATAAATCGCTACAGAAAATTCTTAATTAATCTAGGTTCACAAAACTCCAACAGATTTTGCAGCTCATTTTAGTTTGCAAAGAATGAGGTAGAAGGAAGAGCTGATCAAGGCCAGATGATTATCAAAGAAGGTAGCTTAAAACTAAATTGGTTTTATTTCAATAGACACAAACAAATCAGTATTGCATAATGTAGATATGCCTTGATCTGCCTGAGTAACTGGCATCAGTTGGCAGAGATTCTCCTCCTGATAAAGGATATATTAAAAAGCCAATCCTTAACTACAATCTAAATTCCAGACTACAGACTCCTTGGGTCAGAAAACCTTTGATTTGCTGTGAAAACAGTTCTTCAAAAACTCACTCATTTAAAAAATTCAAGACTCTACCATTTGCCTAGTTTTCAGTCTGTGATCAAAGGAAAATTACTGCATTGATGTAGCTATAGCCAAGCTTTCATGAGGCTGAAGATGTCAAGTCCGTGGCTGAACTGTACTTACTAACACTGCTCATGGCCTGCTGTGGAACATAACTAGTCACTCACTACTGATCAATTCCAGAAATCCACCTTACATGCCTTCTCCTTTAACATTAAGATCATGCAGAAGTATCAAATGAAAATACATGCAATTTTGTCATTTTGTTGGCTATTGGTGAAGCACATTACTGTGAGGGTCTGTTACCATCTTGTAGGGCACATTTACTCTCCCAGTTGGGCTTGCTTAATTCAAAATTAATTTAAAGTCCCTTTCAGACCAAGGAGGAACAACCAAAAGAATAGAGATCAGTTTCTAAGATGTGGAGCACAATGGCTTTCTGGCCATTAGGCTGAATCTGATTGTGTATTACAGCCTAAACATTTATTTTTGTCTCTGATTGTTCTGATGCAGCAGGAAAAATAAATGCACTTGTGTTTCTCCACTGGAGGATTGAAAGAATAGTCACTATCTCCACTCCAGGCTTGAGGGCCTAGACATAAGGATGTACTTTATTGCAAAAAAACCCAATGGATTTGTAACTGGATTTATGTGTTCCTGTGACTAGGTTGCTGTGCAAAAGGTACAAAAACCTCAGTCAAAAAAAGGAAGAGAAAGAAGAAAATGGGTGATGCAAATAAGTGCGATGCAGAGTGATAGCAATTAAACGTCTGAAAATCCAAACAGAAAGTTGACAATATAGTACACTTTGATCAAAGTACAATTTCTGGGATACACTGCTCATTACTTGCTTTGTGAAAGACAAGTGAAAATGATGATGAGAGTTGTATGTGAGAAGGTAAACTGCATCACAGACTCTTGTCAATGTTAGTATTTCTAAAGAGGAAGAGCTTCCTTTTTATTTCTGCTACTGGATTTTTCCTGTTGCTGCAGAATGGTCCTGAATTATTTATTCATGAGAAGTGCTTTCCGAGATGACATTGAATATTAACAGCATTACTTCTGCATAGGCACAGTAATAAGATACACATATATGTATGTATCACACTGCAATAGGTGTTTCCCTACAAATAACTACCTTTAATTGTTAATAGAGCATTTAGGAATTTCAGAAGGTTAATTTTGAAATAGTAGATTTAATACTTCACCACAAAAATTAAAAACCTTAACATACCCAGGTTTAAGGCTACAAAGAGAAATTGCCTCTATCTTGAATGTAATGAAGATATTGAGATAAGACATACTGCAAAAGCTTTACCTTTGGTAGATATATCTGAGTGGCCCAGGTTAATGGCTCCTTTCAGGTGCTTGAGAAGTCTATTTAAACAACAGAGACACCACTGTTTGCCTGTTAAAATCTTCTTTCAGTCACTTTTAATATTGGTGCCACCCCTGTGAACAGATGCTTAATCTGGGCCATGGAGGGCAGTGAGGCAAGACCAGTCTATGAGCTCAGGCCTGCTACAGATGACAACAGCATCTTTTGCCCCGGCTGCAAAGGTGCATGAAACCATCTCCCACAGCAAGCCCCAGAACGGGATGGTTATATTGCTGTATCAACAGCAGATACAGAAAATAGGAAATAGAAGCTATCACTTCCTATCCTCTCTGAGGAATGATCATGAGCAAGTCATGTAATGAAGATTCTCTTAAAATCTTCAAGATAACTCTATACTAGAAAGCAATTGTTTTTTGTTTGTTTTTTTTTTTTTTAAACAGACAATTAAGGTATTTGTTTTAAATTCCCAAGATTAAAAACAAGTAGGAATCAGCGGCTAACTTTTCTACAGACCTCAAGAATTCTACAGATCACCCATCCCCAAACATGCTGCTAATTTCTAAAGTTAACATAATGAAAACATCTGTCTGGCATTATAATCAGAGAGTTGGACAAGAAACCTTGATCCTACAGGCAATCAGGTCTCAGTTCAGGGATAATTCCAAACTGTAGAAATGCTGACTGCACTAAGACTAAAAGCATGTGTTGGAAATTTGGTACACAGTTAACTGCTTTCCTGAATTAGTATGACAGAACTGCAATGCTTTTGAATCAGCAGAAAAATTTCCTGCGATTTCACTAAGCCCTGATTCAGGCCCTAATTACTTCCTTCTTGTATTGCTAGAACAAGGATTTCAAACTGCAAATATTTTGCATTGCAATTAAGCATACAGTTAATACTCCAGGAATAAACATGCCTAGTTTTTAAAGTTTATTCATTACTTTTCAATAATACAGTAAACTGAAGTCACTTAGTAATTGTTCTCAAACTAGTGATGTGAAAATCCATAAATTAATACCTCTTCTTGAGTGCATTGTAAAACATGGCATCAAATAAGCATCTGCAAACTATGTAATACTGTCTCATATAATTTGCAAGTATGGTTTCGCATGTATGTTCTTTGCTAAAAGCATCCCATTGTATTTCCTTATCTGAAGTAGCAGAACTGAAATGTGGAAAACAAAAACTTGAAAAAAGAGTCGTAACTGATTGAGCCATCAATGAAGACATGCAAAAAGGTGTTATTAAAAAATGGAGAAACTGAAAATAGGACCAAGAAAAAAACAGAGAAAAATGTAAACACATAAAAGGCGCTCAAAGGGCTTCAAAAAAAGCTGATACAAACAATTCTAAAATATTTCTTACCTTCTTCAGTCATTGTGTCATAATATTTTAGGTTTCCATATGATCCAAGCTCTATAACATCACAGTAAAAGACACAGAGATAAGGAACCAGCAGACATTCAAGAAATGTACATGTTTTTGCATGTGCTTCATTAACTGGAACAGTGACTATGCAAAACATTTTGTAGGACAATGAAACATAGATTACAGAAATGGCACTGTTTCCCCCACCCAGAATTTCACAAGTCATTGACTTTAGCCAAAGTGTTAAACTTGCTAAAGTGAGATGTAGGAGAAGCACTGAAATCTAAAATTTAGCCTTTTTAAGTTTCTTGCCAATCTGGGGCCTTTACATTTGGGGAAACATAATAACCTTGGGAGTACCTAATCAGCAGTAATTATTTTGGTTTTTATTGATGCACCATGATTTTTCAACACTTTTTCACAAAGGTGAATTTCAGTAGAGGCCTGGCTATTAGTTTTTAATTGTAAAATACTGTGATGATATCAAATTTGATACTTCAAGAGATTCTTTTATTAAAAAAAAAAAAGGGAACCTGCCAAATGAACATTTCTTACATCATTTGCAGAGACTGAGAATGCCTCATGCCATGTAACTAAAAAATATAGCATATTATAATTGTTATCTTTTTTAGTAATTATGATTGGATTGTAACGATTTTTCACAGGCATAGTTTATAAAAAACAGTTACAAATATTCATATGCTTTAGCTTGAACAATGCAGTGTCTTAATTGCCCATAAATATGCCCGACAGAACAGGACATTAAGTCTCAAAGCAAAGAAAGATGTAATTTAAAGACAGAATTTTAATATATTGTTTTGAAGCAATATAGAATGCATATACTGTTTTGTAAAAATGTTCTTAGTTTCGCAACAAAATCTTTGTAGCTGCTACTACAATATAAGAAGCTTTTGTCCTACTATCTTGATTTTAGTCCTAAAGATTTAATTTCCTTACCTGGAAAGAGCTCCCAATAACTTCAAGATGGACTTCCCTACATACAGCATTTGGAACCACTTGTCCTGTTTAATTAGGGCTCAGCATTTGCTGATTCTATGGACAGCACCTTTGTTTATACTTATTCTCACTGATCTCTGCCTTCATATGTCTGGGGTCTGCTTTGCTAGAACCTGGGCTGAAGCATTCGCTGGAGATTCAGGAGAGGGCTGGAACACACATGCCCATAGGAGTTTGCCAAAAGGAGTCTAAGAGTAAGTAAAGAAATGGAGATACATGGAGAACAAAACACTGGCAGACAGGGGCTGCACAAATGAGGTTGCCAAAAACATTGCACCATGGCAAAAAACTTCAGAATTAAAAGAATAGCATGAGGCTTCTGATTTAGCAGATGAAGCAGTAGAGATTTCAGAGGAAATTAACAACTGTGAATTTTAAATCTCAAAAAAAATTAAAGGGGTGACAGAAAGGCAGGACACTTCACACTCTGGCAATCCCATTTAAATCTATTTGCTTCCCATCTGAAGTGAGAGATAAAAGACAAACAGGAAAGAATAAAAGGGTCAATCTGACCTTACAGAGACTAAAAAAGAAGAGAAACAAGGTGATGCATGACAGTGCATTATCTGATGATAATCATGTTCTGGGCACTTCAGCAATTCAACACACCAAGGATTAATCTAGGTTAATTCTTGAAGGCAGTAAAATTATTTCCAGGAAAACTCTAATCTTGCTGGTGAGATTATGTTCTCCAAAGCTTATAGTCCTATACTCAGAGTGGAACATTTTATACAATCATTGGTCCACTGACTGCAATGCACAACAATGATCCCAGAAAACATCAGCTGCATGTATTCACACAAATTATTTTTGACGGTTTCAAGATTACTTTGGTCAGTGCTGCTTGCCAGCATGACAGGTCTGCCTCCATTATATTGCACTGGCTTCTGCTGTAAAATTTGGACTAAATCTGCTCTTTGTTTTTTAGTTCTCCTGTATATGATGATATATAACAGCTTTAACAGTAAACTTACTTGAAAAAGAATTGAAAAGGGTACTTGAAAAGTTATCCCCAAATCCAATAGAATTAAAATCTGACAATTCCATTTTTGTGAACATGCTATGCAATTCCCATGGTGAGGTCATAGCAGACAGACTGGATGACAGCTAGTACCTGCATCCCTGCTGGTCGCATGAAACAAAGAAGATGCAGAGATGCAGCTTAACAGCTGATCCCCAACAGTTACAGAGTCACTGAATTAATTTGTTCCCTTCTGCATATTTTACACCAGAAGAGAACAGAAGGTTCCTGGTAATCCTGTCTGACATTCCTGAAGGATTACAACAACATTTGTCTTATTACCTACTGTTCTATACTGTGTTTGTGGGTGTCACACCACATCAAAGCAAACAGAAAGAAAAATGATGCTAATGAAGCTACATTATTTGTGATTTCATGTTACATTCAAGACACCCAGCATGGCTTCACCAAGGGAAAGTTCTGCGTGACCAACTTAGTGACCTCCTATGATGGAGTGAGTACATCAGTGGACAAGGGAAAAGCTACAGATGCCATTTATCTGCACTTCGTAAGATCCCCTCAGCTTCCCTCTCTCTGAATTGGAAAGAGATGGATCTGTCTAGGGGATAAGAAATTGACTGGATGGTTGCATCCAGAGGGTAGTGGTCAACAGCTCAGAGTCCTGATGGACACTGGCGACCAGTGCTGTCCCTCTGAGATTAGTCTTATTTAATATCTTCATCAACTACGTAGAGAGGGGTGATCAAGTGCATCCTCAGAAAGTCTGAAGACAACACCAAGCTAAGTGATGCAGTTGCCACACCCAATGGACAGGATGCCATTCAAAGGGACCTGGACAAACGGGAATGGGAATGTCATGAAGTTTAACAAGACCAAGTGCAAGGGGCTGCGCTGTTGGGGTAATACCCAGTTTCAACACAGGCTGGGGGATGAACAGACAGAGAGCAGCCCTGCCCAGAAGGACTTGGGGTGCTGGTGGGTGAGAGGCTGGACATAACCCAGCCATGAGCACTCCCAGCCCAGAAAGCCAAATGTGTCCTGGGCTGCATCCAAAGCAGCGTGGGCAGCAGGGCCANAGAAGGACTTGGGGGTGCTGGTGGGTGAGAGGCTGGACATAACCCAGCCATGAGCACTCCCAGCCCAGAAAGCCAAATGTGTCCTGGGCTGCATCCAAAGCAGCGTGGGCAGCAGGGCCAGGTAGGGTATTCTGCCCCTCTGCTCTGCTCTGCTGAGACCCCACCTGGAACCTTGCATCCAGCTCTGGGGTCTCAGCACAGGATGGACAGCGACCTGTTGGAGAGAGTCCAGAGGAAGGCCACCAAGCTGGTAAGAGGGATGGAGCATCTCTCCTATGAAGACAGACTTAGAAGATTGGGGTTGTCCAGCTTATAGAAGTAAAGGCTCTGAGAAGACCACAGAGCAGCCTGTTACTTAAAGGGGACCTGCAATAAAGAGGGGACAAACTTTTTAGTAGGACTTGCTATGGTAGAAAGAAAGTAGATTCAGTCTACATATAAGGAAGATACTTTTAACATGAAGGATGGTGAAAGACTGGTTGCTCAGACAGAGTTGGTGAATACTCCATGCCTGGAAACATTCAAGGTCAGGATGGACAGGGCTCTGAGCAACCTGATCTAGATGAAGATGTCCCTGCTTATTGCAGGGAGGTTGTACTAGATGATCTTTAAAAGTCCATTCCAACTGACCTATTCTATGATTCTATTAAATAAGATAGCTAATTACTCAATTTATTTTACACAAAGTATTGTACTTACTGTCTGTGATGACATTCTAATTTCAGTCTTTAAGTGTAGAGCTCCCCGCTGCCACAGATGAAAAGCAGAGCCAATATTTCTCTTCATTCTCCTGCAACTAATATCTCAGACCCAGACTGCAGCTGTCCTTAGTAAGGTCAGAAACGAGCCTGTCTCAGAGATTCTCAAAACCACTCATAAGCCATACAGCTCTTCTAGAGACAGCAACCTGCATTACTAAAGGTATGTACCCCTTCATGAAAAAGTAAAGTCAGGCTCACATGAAAGAAACGCATTGTGGGTTTCTTTAACAAGCATGAGACTTTCACTTTGCGTAAAAAATGTGTTTGTATGAGAATTCATGTCACACTCCTCCAAGTTAATTAAAAGCTTCGAAGTTGATTTATCTATGATTTAAGACAAAACTGCTAAAGAGAAATTATTGATGGTAATCCCATAATTTTTAATACAATTTCACCATTGCATTTACTAGACTCTCCTTTGTTTGCCTTCTACAGTCATGAAGGTGTCAAGGCTTAATCCTTTGTCACTGGGAGCCTGGCTTAGAAGAAATTTTGTGGCTTTCTGGAACAAGCAGATGGGAGAGGATATATTTTTCCTGAGTTTTCACACCCATAAATTCAAACTACCAAAAGGCTGAATACCTAAGACATTGAAGAGAAGTGAAATGAGAAAGTAAGGGCTCAAAACTGCTCATTAAATTGAGAACATGCATGCAGCAAAGAACTTCAAATTAATGGCACGCAAATAATTATGAAAAATTCTTAAACTTATAAAGCCTAACCAACCATTGGAGATAGAAGACAATTTCTGTGTGAGAAGTTGCACAAATAAGTCTGAAAGTCTGCAAATTCCTGGCAATCAAGACATTGTTTTGGGAACCCAGTCTTCCCCTTTACATCTTTTTGATATGACCTCTGATTTGCACTTAGAATTGTTATCGTGCTTAATAGTATGTCCTTTTTTATTTGCATTTTTTTAAAAAGAAGGCAAAAAAATTGGCCAAAGGAATTAGAGTAATTCATATGATAACATCAAGGATGACAAGGTTGTCTTTCCCTAACCTTCACTGGTTTTTTCTTCTAGTTGTCATGTTCTTGAGAAAAATCCATTAGATGATCAGAGTCTCATCCATGAATAGACAAAGCAGGCCACTTTAAAAGATTTTCTAGGTAAGTTGTAATGACTATCCAAAATAAATTGGAATCAAAGTTAGATTTGGTTTCAGCAATGATGTTAGATTAGGAGCAAAGATCTCTCAATGCTAAAAAATTAACATTACAGGTTTAAAATTAAAGTCTCAACCTCTACCAGATTTTGAATAAAAGATAATATCTTTGTACATACACTATTTGAGGCAAAACACAAAAAATGTCCCACCAACTAAAAGCTATTAGGAATTGTGAATTTTAAATGGAAGAATTATTTGAAATAATTTTGTTTCAGTGAATCTCACCATATTCTGACTTGCACCATTTACCATCTTCATAAACCTCTTAACTTTCTTACTGAGTAATTATATCTCATCTGGGATAGACTGGGACTGCTGTGGGAGCTTGTATGTAGTATCATTGCAGAATGCAGAGGGGAGAAAACAAATATTCTACTAAAAAGCAAAACACTTATTCTCCTACTACATGCAGGTAATCAGATGCTGTACCCTACATTTTTACTTGTGGACCTTCTAGCTGCCGGTTCTTCAAAAATAGAGGCTTTGCTTCTGAGGAAAATACAAAAGGACCCGTTTTGGATCTAAGTAATACAGTAAAAATTTGCATTGAATGTCAGAATTACATCTTTTTTTGATTATACTGCTACCAGTACTGCTTTATTAACACTCCTAAACAAATAAAGGAAATAGCATAAATGAAGTCTTTCAGGTGCTTGACTATTGGGCAGTACATTGGGAGTAACTAAATTATTTACTACTTTGTGCATCTGAGCTCAAAAAGCACATGTGGTCACCTTTCATCTTGTCTTTAAATTGCAAGCCTTCTATTCCTGTTCTCTCTCCTCACGCGTCCTTGCCCTGTTTTCTATTGTAGGTGGTTTTGCCCTGAAAATAATTCTATTAGTGTTGTCTGCTGTTACATAATTGGTTTATTTCAATGTTATCAACTTGGAGTCAGAATAGAAATATAACTAAAAATTTATACAATCATATCAGTAGAGTTCTGGGCAGATTGAGATAGTGACAACATCTAAAAGCTAGATCTACCTATTATTTTGCTCTTAGTGCAACATTTAAAATGAAGAGTGAAAATCCACTGTTTTCAGTCCATACTATCTAACAAATCTTCATGTAGTGTAAAAGGAAATTTGTCAGGGTTTTAACTGATGTGGGCTGAAGAGCAAATAATTTTAAGGGGATGATCATTGACATATACAATGGACCAGAAAGTAAATTAAATTGCTATTATATGTCAGACCTGGATTTTGATATTTTTAGGTGATTTTATTTTTCTTAAATTTAAGAAAAGGATGAAATTGCTTGTTTCTGAGAGATTTGTTTCTTCTTCACTCCTAAATTACCTTTGTGCCATCTGCCATCAAACTCTTGCAGACAAGTGCCAAATATTATCTAAAAGGTAGCAACACCAAATGGCAACCAATATACAATAGAATTGACCTGGCCTGGATGAAATACAATTCCTCCTGACTTTGAAGATGGTATTTATCTTCACACAATTTTCAAATACTCATGAAAAAAGGAATTCCAAGGCGTAGACGTGAAAACATCATCATGCTGATGATATTGGAAGTTCATCCACTGATTCTGGTGGCATCAGGATGTCCTTGAATGTCTGTTAGGCCAGGCACTGCAGGGTACTGGACACCTACAACTCCAACTGAATAAATTCCAGCTGTTCCGCTTTCCAGCATATCCAAGGAGAATAACAGAAGGACAGTATGCCTTCCGTTGGCCCAGTCATAAAATCCAATCAATCTGTGGAGAATGAAGTCATCTGTCATGTGAAAACTGCTAAAGGAAATCTCCTACTTTCAGCTTCCATGGAAAGCTCCTCACAGCCACTACTGTGCCCTGAACTGTGCAGGTTTATAGATTATTTATGTTCTTTGTTGTTGTAATTCTAACGAAGAAATTCTGAGTTAGGAAGAAACTTAAAATGAAGCTAAAGCCATTAAGCATGTAAATACATAGCCAGGACAGCTGTACCCTGCGCTGGGATCATGCTTGTATTTAAATATTCATGTCTTCTTTGTGTGCTCTGTAGGGAATCCTAAGAAGAATATGCTGCCTGAAGAACAGGGCATTACTGGAAAATATTATGGAGAAGAGAAACAAGAGTTCTGCCTGCAGTGAACAGCTTGAGTAGATTATAGTTAAAACAACAAAACAGGGCATGCAGAAATAAATTTGTTGCGTAAACTGAAACAACAAAACAAATGCAAGGATTATATTTCAGATTTCCGAAACTAAATTTAAAAAGCATCAGAAAATTTCCATTATTTAAATTTTTCCACCTATAAAGAGCAATACTGATTTAAAAGGGAGACTTACGCTTCAATTTTATGTAACTAGAAATTCTCTCAATGAAACTAGCCATGAGTTGTGCCTTCTCTCTAGATTTTGGGAACCTCTGAAGATAAGCAGATCTGACACTTATTGCTACAGAGTTGGACAGCATCATAAAAAAGAGCTGTATTTCCCCATTGAACTGCCCATTCTGAGAGAAATTTGCAAGGGTTTCTTTGCCCACAAAGTTATGTATAACAAAAATATGGTCAATTTGTAATATCTGTGGGTAGGATAAAAGTTGCAAGCCCACTCACCCTATACCCATGGAAGTGCAGACTCTGTTCACCTAGAAAAAGCAAGACCAACATCTCCAAAGTATGACAAGAATGAAATGGTTCTTGTATGTAAGCTAAATAGATCAGTAAAACAATTCAGACTTCAAAGGTCTACTTCTTTGACTGTCAGTATATATTTATGATTGATATATACAAAAATCAGCTGAACCAAAACATCATAATAAAATTCTCTTCATTAGTGAAAGACATAATTTTTCTCTATGCCAAAATCACGCACTTTTGTAGACTGCTCAGGTTCCAAAGCTTTTACAGTGACATTTATATATTCTGTGTGTTACATGGAAGTTTGTAAATATAACTGCTATCCATTCTTGGCTTTGAAGTTCTGAGTAATACTGGGGGAAATAGCTGTACAATTTTTCTCTCTCTCTCTCTCTGACAGATATTAACTGGTCTAAAATACTGTCTCTGCCTATTTAAATAGACCTGCCCTTAGCTGCATATAACCCATGGTTTCTACTCATTCTATGCTGTTGCTTACTCTGGCAGTGTGGGGTTACCTACAGTTTCTGAATTCAGTTTAATGTTGGATATATTTTTAAAATACTCATCTCATCTACATTATCATGCAACCTCAGGTATCTAATTAGGAACATAATTTTGGTGGTCTCTACTGTAGTTGAAACATAGAGAAAAGTAAAAGAAAACATTGCTGGAGAATGATGTGCCTCATTCCTTCACCTATCTCATTTAGCTGTTTGAAACCTGCCCCAAGAAAAACTTTCTCCTTGTTAATAACTGTGCGGAGAGTCATGCCACTGAAAGCTGGAAAAGTGCCACTGCAGCAAAGGTGACCAACAGCACCCTTAGCACCCTAAGGGAAAGCACTGCTAGCAGGTCAGGGGAGGTGATACTTTCCTTCCACCAGTGCTCATGAGACATGAGGGCTGTGGCTAGTCCTGGGCTCACCAGTACAGGATACTCACAGACACACGAGAACAAGCCCAGCACTGGGCCACAAAGATCATGAGGGGACTGGAGCATCTCTCATTAGAGAAGAGGCTAAGAGAGCTAGGACAGTTCAGCCTGGAGGAAAGAAGGTTCAGGGAGATCTTATCCACATGTATAAGCACCTGATGGGAGAGAAAGAACAAAAGGGAACAACACTTCCCTCAGAACTACCCATTTACAGGGCAAGAATCAATGCACACCAACTAAAAACCAAAAAATTCCACCCAGACTCAAGAAAACACCTATTGGGATGATAGGCAAACACAGAAATGGGTCTCCCAAAAACATCGTGGAATCTCCATTTGTGGACATTTTCAAATCATGACTGGAAACTGTCCTGAGCAACCTGCTGGAGTTGAACCTGCTTGAGCAGGGCATTGGACTAGCTGGATTCAAGAAGTCCCTTTCAACCTACATGAAAAAAACCACCCCATCAATTTTTTGAAAGCTAGATGTATAGAGAGTATGAGTATCTGCCTAAGACATGACACTGCACTTTGAAGGTTAGCCTAATTGTCCTTTTTATTGGTTTTCCATCATCATACCAGACTGAAATGCCATGGGATGGAGTTAAAGGGAAGACACTGCATTATAATTAACAGCTACTAATATGTATGCGAGCCTGGCAGGAAGCCCCCATCTTCTCTGGCAGAAATCCCTTGCAAACATTTCAGTCTTTAGCAGAGAGAAGAGCCAAAATGGTCTCAGCACTGTGCTCGGAGGACTGTTTTTGCTTGATGGGCCAGAAGATGAACCAAGGACGAGTTGGGTAAGAACAAGCTTGCAAGAAGAAGGAAAGTCAGCTTCTTTGCAGGCCTATGGGTGTGCCTAAAGGATGCTCAAGAATGATGAAGGATTTAAAACAGAGATAGTTAACAACATACATAATTACTTTTATTAATTTTATCTAGATTTGCATATTTCTTCATGTTAAATAAAATACTTTTGTGCTTATATAGCTCTGAAGAATTATTTGTTTTCTTCTCTGGAAGTGTACTCAAGTCCTGCAGCATCACAGGACCAAGGAATTGTTAAGGTTCAAAAGGCTTCTGAGATCCACACTCTAGAGCTGACGAAAGTGGAAGTGCTCAGGTTACTTCAGCAATGCAGGAGCTGAGAATTACCCATGAGTTGGTGTAAGCTGAGCTGCCTGGCCTTATTTCTCTGAAGATTTAGCAAATAAACAGCTTCAGGCAAACAAGGTTTCCAATAGCACCAATGGCAGTGAGCACAGACACAATGGTGCAGCTCACCTAGGCCATGGGGAGTATAAGAACATAAGTTTTTTGCAAAATGAGACCAAAGTTGGGAGCCTGCTGAGTGACCATGCAGGCAAAGGCTACCCAACCTCTGTCAACTGTCTTTGGGGTGAGCTGACACTTTCCATGACACATCTACGAAAAGCATCCAAGTAGCAGCCACAAATGACACAAAACAGTTTGTGGTGAATGGAAATGTTGGAAAATTCTTAAGACCAGTATCAAGGAACACAACAGCATCTAGCAAGCAATTATAAATAATTCACCACTACGTAAAAAACTTTGAGATCACATTCTTCATTATTTTCCTGAGAAGTATGAATGCAGGTTTCATTTCTCCTTTTAGTCAAAACAGTGACAGTGCTGTGTTTGTCCGCATTCAGTGAAGGATGTGACAGAGTTGTAAGCTCAGCTTAATGTAACAGAAAATTACTTCTCTCACCAATAACATGTACCATATTTATATCTTAAAGAAAAGTACAGCATATAAGATAAACAATTCATTTGCTGCAGAAGTACATCCTGTAGTTTTCCATTTTGGAAATAGGACTCGAGATGGGAATAGGAGAAAATTGGCAAAGATACCTACTTCTCCCTGGGGACTAAACCATGACAGAGATTTATATCACACTCATTTTCATGCAGAAGATGGTATTTGCATATGAGTTATAGCCTTGTCATACAGGAGCAAGAAAGTCAGCAACTAACTAAATCTTCCCTTGTGGGAGATGTTTTGCTGCCCTGTGGCACCTTATCAAGCAGGTGGAAAAGGGGTGCCATGATAATGAAAAGATACCATTCTTCCTATACCCTGATAAAGCTATGCAAGAAAAACAATGCAGCCTCAGGTTGCACCGGTGCTCTAAATCCTCACTTCAGTACTCGTATCTTCCCTTTTCAAAAGAGTAGAGGCCTCTAGAGAGAAAACGGTCCCTCCACAGTCCTGAAAGAATCATCTTTAAAGGAACCTATAGCTTATAGGGAGAGGTAGGATTACTATTCATGGCAGACACTTTCATACAAAATATACTTACCATGCTCATTCTTGCCCTGCTCCCACTGCACAACAGCCATCTTCTATTTTAAAATGTAAAGAGAGCTTCGTAAAACCTACACTTTCATAACACAAGAATGTCCCTTTCAAAACTAGGACAAAGGTATCTGAGGTACAGGACTCGGAAGAAAACAGCTACAAGTGATCAATGATTGCCATGATTTATGTTCAAGTTGTTTGGATTTTGGACTGGGGCCTGACCAACACAGCAGGTCAGATGATGCCATCCTTATTCATACGGGTAATGTTGTTATGAACAGAGCAGCTGACTACTCAGCTGGATTGCCAGACCAGCACTTAAGCAGAAGCAAATATGGCACAGGATTTCCTGGGGATTAATGACTGGCTGGGAGTTGATGATAGCCTGATGCACAGGCAGTCATTAATCTTAATCCTCAGGAAATTATCTGTATCAAGGTCATTATTTCTGTAATAAGATAAAAGCAAACAAAAACCTAATGTCATATAGATATTTATATTTTTAATGAATGATGAGCTCTCAGCTGTAATGTAAAGTCCATGTCCCATTAACAAATATCCTACACATTCACCCATTAGAGTGGCTGAACTCTTATCTTCTTAGAAGCTTTATGCTGAGTCCAAGATTTTGAAGGGGAGAAGCCTTCCCCGTCTAGACTGTTAAATCCACAGCATGACTGCACACCTGCCTGAATACAAAGTGCCAAATATCCAGCAGCTCCCACTGATCTCAGATATTACTCATCTGTCAGAGGTGGGCTGAACACCTTGCAAGCCTACTGATTCTGGAGAGGTTGCAAGTTGGCTTTCACAAGACAGGCACAAGCCAAGCAAAACCACATCTGTGTGAAAAGGGAAAAGGACAGGTTCATGAGTGTGTAGCAGTATATTGGGACTGCTCTGTTTATCTGCATTTTGTGGAAAGTAACTCTTAGGCTCTCTTACTTAATTTCATGTTATCCTATTTGCAATCAAGTGTATTTTTAAGATGCTTTCAATTGCAGTAGAGGTTGGTTCTGACTTCACAAATGAATTATTCAGAAGCAAATTTGATGAGCTGGTTTTCTATAAATACACTGAATGTTAATGTTAATGCAATAATAATAGTGTGTAGGTCAAGCTGATCTTTACTAGTCACATATCATGTTTATACACTCTATACTGCTTTTGCTACCAAGAGGATGTAGATGGGACTTCTTCCCTGCCAGCCTCGCAAAACTCACACAACTCCAAATGACAGCGTAATGTGTCTTCTGATGCCCCCATTTCCCTTGCAATTATTCAAGAGAATGTAACAGTGAACTTTATTATTGATTTGAACAGAAAGAAAAGCTGGATCTCCCAGCAGCAATGCAACAACTAGAAATGTAACATCTAAAGGCAATATTTGATCTAGAAGCTCTCAAGAATCAAGCACAGAGCTCCCAGACCTTACCAATGCTTTTCCAGCCACTGAAAACAGTTCACTTGGCTGTGACAGCTGCAGTGTTCTGGTGTCTGGTTGGGGAGTGATTTGACTAATGGACCCAGCAGTCCTGAAAGACAGCAGGCGCTGAAGAAGCTATCTTATGGAAGAAGGCTGAAAGAAAGTGGGTGCCGGTGAGTGAGATCCAGTATGAGAAAGGCAAAGAAGTACATGCTAGAGAAATGTGGAAAAAGGAAATGTGAGGAGGAGGTCAGAAGGAGTATGCCCAAGTGCAAGGGGTACCAGAGTCCCTGTGTATATGTTAGCTTTGATATACACCTTTCAAACTTTTTCCTTTGAGGGTGGCACTTTTTAATGCTTTCATAAACTGTTCTTTTTCTGCAAATCCAACAAATGATGCAATGTTATTGATCTAAGTCATCATCTGGCAAAAATACTGAGGAAATTTAACCTGACTAAAATAAGACTGAAAAATTCTCAGGACGTTTTTCTGCTATTCCTTTGAATCTGAGCCATACTTACATCAAATCATTTGGCAGAAACCCTTTAACCTCACAGGTCATGCAGCAGGTCCATCGTCATTCATTACATGAGTGCAACAGAGCTAATCTTCCTTGCTTACACAAAACTCAAAACTGTTGAGGCTTTTTTGGTAGTAGGAAAGGGTGTGTGAAGCGCGGAGAGCCACATGGGCCAGAGGAGGTACCAGGTAATCCTTTACATTTCCACATTGCCCCAAATCATGGGTTTATTGAGCAAAGGACTGCATTTCTCAGACATTTATAAAAAATAAGTAAATAATTTGTATCAATTAAGTGCTATCATCTTAAAAAAAATTACTTAGCTAGCATGGCAAAAGTCTCTTAAAGCAAAGATTTGAAAGTAAAGAACCAATTTGGTTCTTCAATGTCATTATACACAGGTTAATTAAAACACAAAAACATGGGGAGAACTTGGTAGGTAAAATTCATACAGAGCCAAATAGATAATTAATATTGCATACAGTAGGTTCCCACATCCATTTTCACACATAATTTTTAATTGAATGTAAGATTAAAATACAATGGCATCCAAATTTATTAACTAATATTACCTACCTCGACCAGCCACAGTATTTACATCAAACTAAAATACTTTTTCTTTTACGGAAGTTTGAAGAATGAGCTGAATACAGAATAATGAATATGGACAGAGAGCTTAAAAAAAAGCTTAAAATCTCAGAAAACATGAGTCTTCAGTGGAGATGTACAATACTCCTCATGTCTGCTCTCCAAACTGCCTGCAGTGCAAAAGGTCTTGAAAGCCAGGTCTATGTACAAACAAGGTGGTGCCTCAGAAAAGGTTAACAATGTGTGACAGAAATATGGATGGATTTTTTTTTCAATTTTTTCTTACAGCCTTAGGTCTATTTACAAAAAGCTAAAACCAGAGTTCCATGTGCAAAAACAAATTATTGAATGAATTGCACTTTCACACTCTCATGAACTAAAATCTGAATTCTGTAAAGTCAGCAAAAGCTTGCATACTGGCTTCTTTGATATTAACACCAACTTAAATATCTGCACATACACAGGCTATTTTCCAGCAGTGTTTTTGCCATTTCTTCTAGAAAATTTTGCATTAAATAACAGTATTTGCTGTAAATGTAGGTAGATTCTTTTTCTCCTTTGTAAATTTTAACTCAGTATGTTAGTTTTAATAAAATGTACAGATGAAAAGATGTCTACTGCCTTGCAATTACTTGAAGACCACAATATATTTGTATTCCCATTTTTTTTTTAAAACAATAATAATTCCTGGACAAATATAAGCTTTGGAAAGGAAAAAAATTGGTAAACAGTGAAGTATTATGTGCAAAGAAACCCTGAAGAAAATGTTACTGGATCAATTTAAATAAGATTTATGCATTGCAAACATCTCTATCAATCAACATTGATCTCAATCATTTTACTGACATAATGAAAACCAGGACTGAGTTACCTGACAAACTTAATTAAAATTAATGCCTAATTTTCAGAAGTGTAGGGCTTTTATCTCTCTCAAGATGAATTTCAGATTTCAAATCCCTTTTGTCCTTCACTGTCATGAAGGGGGAAGCCTTTGCATCACCTTGCATGGTGCAAGCTTCCTACAACAGAAAAGTAGACAAGTCTGAACACTGAACAAGCTATATATGGGAAACAAGTGAAATAAGCTTAAGCAATAGAAAAATACCTGAGAGACAATTTTATTCTCAATTTACATTAGGTTCAAATTGAGTTCCAGTCAACAATTCTAGCTTTCTTGTAGTCTTCAGTCTGTCATATATGCTCTTATGAAGTGCTGTATATAGTTCTTGGTCACTGAAGCTTGCAAGGTCTGTCAGTAATATTTTAGGTCTCTTTAGTCCTTCCCTATTCCTTCACAAGAGCTATTTCTCAAGACAATTATTGCAGCAAGAGAAGTCCTACTGACACACAGTCACCAAATAACACATGGCCTTGAATTTTTTTGGTTCTTCTACTAGAATCTGAGAGTCAGATCACCCCACAGTTATAAAGCCATTATGATTTTCCTGCCAGCTTCTCAGACCAAAGCAATGGTCTTCTGGCTAATTTGTCAAAGAAATAATAAATCACACCACACTTGGATAAAGCAAGTAAAGGGTTTACATACACGTAACACAGACATATGTTTGCTGCATTTTTATTAATGTCAGCATTAAACTACCTGAAGTCAAATCAACAGAATCTCATTATTTTCTATAGTGCACAGGACAAATTATCCACCATTTTCACATTTTTAAAATAAAACACCAAAACCAGGGAGGAAAACAAACGAAAATCTTTATGAAAATACAGGAGGATAGAGTTTTTGTAACTTTTACATTGCTGCTGAAGCCAGAAGAGAAAAGAATCAGTAGTTATTATATGCATCAACCAAGTGATCAGTTCTAGTTTCACTGCAATGAACACCTTTCCTAAGCTGAAAGTCTTGTTGGGAGTATGTATATCACACCATAAAAATGCAGGACTCTTAGAAAATTCAGACACATTCAGAAAAGACTGATGAAAGCAAAATAAATGCAAAAAACAGTTTCATGGGGAGAAAGGAAAAATAAAGCATTCTTTTGCTTTTGCAGGAAAAGCAAAAAAATAAAAAAAATTAATAGGCATACCTTCAGCAAGAGGGTCAAGTGTGTGAATCATGAGCTGGAAGATGCTGTTCCTCATTAGACTGTTGTGGAGAGACGCGGAGCTTCCTCCCCTTTGGAGACGTGGCTTGGTCTAGGGTAAAAAATATGGGGAAGAATTTAGGGATTTTTTGTTGTTTATGTGGAAAGATGTATGAAACAGCAGGAATTAATCTCACACCTCACTGCACAATGGAACATTTTGAACCATCACCTATAGCACATTATATTAAACCACAGACTTTATCAACCACTGCCAGAACTATAGACAATTTCTCTGGAGGGGATGGATTACCAGAACAGCCATTAGTCTCTCAGGACTCAGGAAAAAAAACACAGGGCAAAAAGAATTCTTCTTCGCGAAAACTCAAAGTGTTAAGAAAATGAAAACCTCATACTAATAATTTGTTTCTTAAAGAACCTTTAGTTTGAATCCCTGAAGTAAGTTATAATTTTTATTACTTTGGTACATTGTGAATACGCATATGATCAAAACTACAGAGAAAAAGGGCAGAGAGTACTCATTTTTAATGGCACTCAGTCAGAGTGAAACATGCTCTTTGCTATGGTTCAATCCATTAGTCTCATGGTAAAAAGAGATTGTGAATGTGGTAAAGCAGTTCAGACGTCTACAGCAATGGATCTAATGTAGAAGCATCTCTTTGATGCTTTTAACAAAATACAAAACATACTCTGAGGTTCTGTTCCCATGCAATTGTCTAGTACAATCATCAGTGCATTGTTTATAGCTCATAGAATAAGATCACTTTGTGGGTCTCTGTTTGTTTCAATATAAAGGATAGTGAGAGCCAATAGACTGCTGACTAGTAAGACCCTGAAATCCAATTAGAGGGAAAAAAACAACACTGAAGAAAATAATATTTGGCAGTAATATATGATACATGGATTAATCTTTGGTGTCATACACATACAAAATGAGAAATTATAGAAACTGATAAAGAAAATAAATTCACTGCTTTATCTTTGGAAATAAATTATTTAAATTCTATAGCAGTATAGGAAGAGAATGAAATCCCAGCAGTTCAGAAAACTGTTGATGCATACCAAACCAAAGTAAGGCTTGCCTCACCACCCTCCTGAGAAACAAATGCTCAGATGAGTAATTGTTGCCTACCGTCAATGTTTGGTCATCCTTGTCTCCAGCATTAGGTGACTGCATGAAAGGGAAAAAGAACAAAAGGAAGCGTCAGATGGAGCATACAGGGAATGGAAAGGCAGTAGAACATCACACGTCTGATCCTATGAATTCTGTTGTGACAGATTTTTGAACCACTCAAATTAAAGCATCCTACTGATCAAGTAAATCAGGGTAAATTTACAGTGCAGCGTGCAAGAGTCTTTTACTCTTGTTAGTTTCTTGGACAGGAACTGCTGTAATTTCAGCCTGGCACACAGCAGCAGGACTGCAGATCACAACGTTCACTTCATACCAATTACCCAGGGAGGCAAACTCCGTGTACATCAACCAGTTTGAGAGTGTGAAGATTGAAGACTAAAGGCAACATGAAACTCAGGATTGACCAGCTGTTCCACAAAAAGCCTAAAAAAGAGTAACCTTGGTATTTTTCAGGAATAGACTAGGCAAGGAAAGGAAAGAAATGTTTTTCACTTTAACCACTCCTTGCAATTACCATTCAGCCCAAACTGGCTGCTCTGATTAAGAGCAAGCAAGTGGCACACACTGCCCTGCCCTGAAAATGAGAGTCTGAATGGGTCTTAGATTATTTTCTCCATCTCAAGGACTCTTCTTTAGTGCTATGTAATACACAGAAAGCAAATTACATCACAACTATTCTATGGAACAATTTTCCCCCATTCAGTGAAATCCTGTTTTTGGACATATATCAACAGCAATTTTTTAGACATGCCTTTTGGGTTAATTAGTCTTGAAGGTTAAGTGGAAGGCAAGCGGCTATGAGCAAACATGGATGACAGAGCAAATCCTTTCTATTCCATAATAAATAAAAGAATAACCAGAACTAAACCCTTTGTCAAAAATGTACTGCCACAGCTGAGAATATTAACTCAAAGAAAAGATAATCAGACCACAAAAAAATTTTTGTTCTGATACAGGAACTACCTGTCTCCTCTAAAATAAATCTACCCTTATGTGAGAAAACATTAGGAAAAAAGTTTTACGGTCTATTGAAGAAAATTATCACAAAAAGAACTTTTAAAGGAATAAAAAGAAAAGGAAACAAAAGGAAAATAAAAAATATGTGTTCTAAAATGTCATTTAAAAAGTATATGCATCTTAGAAAATGTTGGCCTAATGTGTGCATATATATGGTTATATATTATACATCCTCATGTGTCTTTCAGATAAAAACCCACACAAATGAGCAAATCCACAATTTATATGTGAGTGTTTTGAGGGACTTTCATGGAAAAAAAATCCATCTCACAGCAAAATTTGCAAGAAAGTAAAAAGAACAAGCTGGGAAAAGCTTTTATTGCCTCCAAAAAAAAGCAATTTAGGATAGTTGAATCCTAAGGACCAGTGGCTATCATTTTAGAAGTAAAGTCTGTGATACTTGGATGACTGTGCAGAAATGGAACTTTAATAAAAATTAAAAAAAAATTTACTATTTGGAACTTTGATTTTCTGAAGATAGGAAATCAATTTTTTATTTTCAATATTAAATGATATGAGAACGTATACTTGATGAAACTGAGTAAATTGTACTTTCTATCTGGCAAAGGTCTGAAGACTGTTACTTGTCTTTATGAAAAAGATTTCATGTTGAAAGAAACACTTCTCGTTTATTTGAAAGGGAATAGGATGAAGCTGAATGAATGTATAAAAACAACTACTTGATAATTTGTACCATATAATTTAATTAGCATAAGATAATTAGATAATAAGCAGAAAGAATAATGAAATACATGTTTCATATACATTAAGGAAACAAAAGTGTGAAATAATTTAATTATTTGCCAATACAAATTGGGGTATACACCATGAAATGGATTTTTTAAATAATTTTTTCCACACATGATTAGCCATGCAATTGTTTCTGAGTTTAAATTGCCACTCAAGTTATATTCTAGCAGAAATGTTCAGGACAACTTCAAAAACAGGAATGTAAACAACTGTTTGATATTTTAGGGATAGTAAATACTTATAATTCCTGGATTAAAACCTGGAGTAACAATAAAAACACCTTAAAATATTGTTTTAAACTATGGCAGTGAAAAATTCAGTTGTGCTGCTGTTTATAGTATTTGATGGCATTTTTTCCACACCAGGATAGAAAATTAAAATATTTTCCTATTGTTCATAGAGAATTCTGCATTTGCATGGTCTTTGCTATTTAATTTTGGTATCATACAATGCATGGGAAAGTATCTTAAAGTATATTTTTTTCCTTGCAGAAACATTTAGTATTTAGGCATCTTACATAGTCTTTTAATTTGAGACAACTTAAAAACTGGTCCAGTTGGTGGTGGTTCTATGCAGTGGGAGCAAATACTGTATTTGTGGACACACTCAACGATGATTTTTTAAAGAAAATACAAATTTTCTGTGAAGACAGATTTGTTCTTAAATCATGGTAACTGTTGCATGTTAGCTCCCTCAGGATCAGAAAAAGATGAAAGTTCCATGTCTTATTCAGTACCTATATTTCTGAAGGTTTTACAAGTAAAAATTATCTTTTGCAACTACATGCTATAACTTCTTTAAAACCATGCATTTATTATAATTTTGAAAAGTGAAAACAATGAATTCTAGCATACTTATTCAAAAGTATTTTAGGCACAATCCATCATCATGTTTTTATCAGGGTTATAAAATGATTAATCATTAGACAGATCACTAATTCTTTTTAGAGAATGCAATGGAGTTTTTGTTGGTTCTCCTATACGCCATGGCAGCCTGTAAGAATTTGTCCATCCTCCTACTGCTATTGATGATCATGTATTCAAGTTTGCTTCAGATGAGCTACATGTCTTAGAACATTTTATTTCAGGAAGAATACATTAAAAAATGTCTACTTGTTATGGAGAAATGGTCTCTGGTATCCTTTTCACACATCTCTTTTCCTCAGTCACCTAAGTCCATCAGTGATTGAGCCTGACAACTTACTTGTCCTGTTTGGGAGCATATGCTGTTGAAAAACAGACTTTGGAGTAATTCAGCCAAGAGGTGACGCCTCACTAAGTACCTGGTGAGTCTCCCAATGCTTTCCTTTGAAATAAAGAGCATCAGGACAGTCAGAGGAGCAGAATCTACAAAAAGCTCTAGGTATTTGACACAGAATATCCCTGTTAACAAAAGATGGCTAGTAATTTGGATCATCCATTAGAGTGTGTATTCCAAAACCAGAATCAAAAAGCTGACTGCCTACGGCTCTAGTAGTTGTTCTCTAATTGAAGCTTCCATGTTAAAGATTCAATAGCCAGAAACAATCAGTGAACTGGGCTGCCCATTCTCTTCTCCTAACATGAGAAAAGCAGGCTGTCAAACAACATCAGGTAAAAATAAAATGGGATTTCAACACCCTTTCTGTAGTGTGGGTTCACATCTCTTTCCTGCTTGATAAATATTTTCAAAATATAGTAACAAATCAGCTTTTATGGGAATAATGGCATTTTGTGATGTTTGGTGGTTGGCAGTGTGGTGCTGAATGCAATATGGTGTCTCCAATTATTCCCAGACAGGAATTTGCATAATTGTCTCAAGATGCTTTCTAGTGAAGAATTTCTGCTGCTCTCTCTTATGCCTGTTTTAAAAAATGGCATTTGGACACTGCAACTTTACACTTGGCAGTGAGTCACCACTTGTAAGTCCTCAAGTAAATTACAGAACATAAGTTTTGTTGGAGCATTTTTCTAGGATTCTCTAATCTTTGCAAGACACTCTTAAGGTCTGTAGGGTTTTTTGTTACACTGAACTGCAGAAAAATAAGATAGATTTCAAAGGCAGCCACTGAAGTCAATCTAGTTAACCAAAGACAGTTTAGTTAATTTCTAAAAACCAGTACACTAAAGAGTGCTAATGACGTACTTGGAATAGAACTGTTCTGCATTTATTTGAAATTATATGGTAAGTCAGGTTATACATAACTAAAATCCAAGCAACGAATTCAGCTAGGTACATTTCAGAAATAAGCCTAATGAGCTTGGTGATGGAACCAAAAAATGAAGGTATTATTTTAGTTAGTTCTCTTAATACATACATCTTTGGATTTCACCAAATCAGAATCCCTTAGAGCTCCTTTGTGTGAATACTCCAAAACAATCCAAAGTTATAACCTCTGCCTACTTGATTGTTGGCTGTAAAGATCAAATCCTAGTGGTCTCAATATACTTCAACTAAAAAACTAGGTAACCATGGAAATAAAAGTTGACCATCACCACTACAGTCTACAGAGCTCTACAGAACCTCTGCCAGGTGCTACAGCGGGGCCAGTACGACTTTATAACTGAAGGTGACACACCTCATTACCCCACTCTCTAGCATCTTTTTGTAGAAAGGCTGTAAGTAACTGTAAGGGAGCATTTCCGTATTTAAGCTGTAGTAAACTGAAGGTAAGGATTTTAACTTACATATTACTGTTTAGACAGCAGTACCTGAATCCAGACTGTGAACTAACACTGCATATATAGGACCTTGGATCTTATTTAGAACAGAGGAAGAAAAAGCTTTAGTAAGCACACTGTAGAAAAATATACTAAAGTTCCCTTTCCCTTTGCCTTCTTTCTTCTTTTCACCATTCTCTTTCCTAAAACTAAAATAAAACAGGGAGTTTTACATAAAGAAGCAGATTTCTGTATTGTTGAGGAAAGTAAATATGATTCACAGCAACCACATCCAAAATTAATATTGTAAATTGAGGCTGTAAAGTTGCTTTACTCATCAAAATGAAGAATTTATTAAATTAGAGGTTGAACTTGCAAAGACATTAAGCTGTACCACTGAAATGGAATATCTGGCTCAATTTACAACTGCTTGTTTACACGCATCTAGTGTGAAAGTTGCAGCTCTGGACAAAGGAAAATTGCTTTGTTAATTCAGATCAGTTGTCTCTTTTATGCCAGTCTGTTCGTGCAATTACCCAATGTGCATACACATAGTGAATCCTCATAAATCTTCAGAAGAGATGCATCTTAGTTGATTTGAGCAGTGACAAATAGATAGTGTGAGCCATCAGTTGCTGAATCACATGCTAAAGTTAGGTCAATTGATTTAATTTCAGATATCTGTGCATCCCACTGTATGAAATAAGGCTCTTCCAGTCAGTCTGTATAACCAAATCATATGGTATTTAGTTATTCAACATGTGTGAGGAAGAGTCTGCCCCATGTCTCTTACCTTCTCTGAACTTGCTTAAAGTCAGGTATCTTTGGCTTAGGGTAGCAATGTAATAGCTCAAGCTTAACGACTTCATGAGTTTTTAATCACCTTAATGTCAAAAGTAATTATGCAGTTTGAAGTTGTCCCTCTTATCCTCATTTCAAGACTTACCAATGAAGTCACCTTTTGCTATTTTTTGAGTCATATAATTTAGCACCATAGTTCTGTATATCTATATGACTCTCAGGAGGGCAAAATAATCCTGAAAAAGATAAATTTTAAAAAGAAATCTAAAGCTAGGTACTTAGTAGTCATTAGATACACATGCACACAAAACATGTGTTCACAAGTGACAGTTTAAGTACTTCTGTATGGATTTATGTGGCTAACTTTAAAATAGGTGGATTTAAAGTCTTAAATATGCTGCTACTTCATCAACAACATTACATGAGAAATCATTAGTGAGTGTTCCAAGTATAAGTTCTCAAAACTTTAGAAGTTGAAGAAGTAAAACCACTCATGAAACAAGGAGCAAATTATAAGAAGGGGACAGGGAAGGTTTTAATCTGAACCGCAACTAAATCATAGAGACTACTGTCAGGAGATGCTTGCTCTTAATTTCTCACAACTCATATCAAACATGAGTGACTTAGTAAGAAGCCAGCAACAAAAAGCATTTCCTGGTACTTCTGCTCGCCTAAATACAGAAAGGATCTGCTACAGATTATGGAGGTTTTAGAATTTGCCTTAGAAGTGGTCACAATAATTCCCAGAGGGGAAAGCGTCTGACAAATCTCAACTGTGGCTGTTGCTATGCTGATTTCCAACTCCTGAATAAATTTCACTGCAGTCAGTTGGTTGTATACTGCAGAGGATTCATCACAAGGGCAAAAAGGCTGAAGTTTAACTGCCTTCCACCTCCAATGCCCTGGAGATCCTGAAGGACAGTTCCAGCTGCAGAGAAGAAATCAGCCTCCACAGCCCACAGGGAAGAAATGCTGAATCAGCACATCCTCAGCTGCCCTTCTCATGTCCACCAAGATCTGCGCACTTCTCTCATCTATTTCACAGCTGCCTTTCCCCTCCAGGTGACTTTTTTGTTACCAGAATCTCTGCCGACTTTACTGTCTAGCTGGCAGAAATGCCTGATGTAGCTCTCAGGACAGTGATTGCAAGAAGAATATCAGCAAATGTGAGGGGAATATAAAATAATGAATGATACTAAGAAAGCTGGCTAGTATGAGTGGATGCTTCCCACAGTGTCAGAAAGGGACAGTGAACAGACCTTAGAACACTGGCCAAAGGGAAAGTTATCCTGTGGGACTATCCTATGGGACTACCTTTTCCATGGTACAGTAATAACGTTTAAAGTGTTCTAACTCACACACTGAAAAAAAGGAGAGTGGGGATAAAGCAAAGCATCACCAGTACAATTAGTATTGAGGTACAAATGTTTCAAATAACTGTGTTTCAAAACATAAAATCCTCATCCCTGGGAGCACACTGGCAGCTACGGGCTGCAGTACTGTGGGTGTCAGTTCTACACCAGTGTAATAGGCAAAATCTAGCAGTCAGCTTCTGTTCCTCCACGTCCCCATTTGTAAACTAGCAATAGAGACACTGTAAAGAACTTTGCTCTCATGAAGAGGGCTGATTGCTTTAGGAGCAGGTTACTGGGTATGACTGCCCTCTCTTCAGCAATTAACTGTGATCTTCCAGGGTTTGCGTCTCCTACTGAACACAACATAGAGGTTGTCGTGGTTTGGTAGATCTTGTGGGTGCCTGGCATTTGGCCAGGGTCAAACCACGACAGAGGTTCATCTCAAGAAGCTACAAAGCAAAACTTCTTTGAGAGCAGCATCTTCAACAGCTACAGGTAACGGATCAAAATGTAACTTTTACAATGTTTTGTTAGCTACCAAACATCCAAGATCTTTAAAATTATTTTTGGACTATTTATGTCTCTAAAATGTCTGAGCCTATGGGTTTACAAGATTGTATGAGAATTCATGTAATCAAAGCAAACAGAACACTTGTGCTTTTTACATCCAACAGGATGTCAGATTGATTCTTCAACATTGTAAGAGGAAAACAAACGAAAATAAGATGGTTTAATTTCTTTTTATTCACCCACTAACTGGATTATGTCACAAGTTCTCAGTTTTAAAATGTGAAACCAGACATCACATCCAAGACAAAACCAGATACTGCTAAAACAAAATATCTCCATTTTACCTATTTGACTCAACCATACGTCAGGCTCACTGTCCTTCTAACTGACATTGAATACCATCTGCCTCTATTTTCATCCTTCAGATAACCATTTTCAGTTTTTTCATCACTGCCTCTTAGGTCCTTCTTATCAAAAGGCACATGGAAATGTCATCTAAGCGTTTGTCTTACATCTAGTGTAGGGGTAAGAAATGCTAAGGAGAAAATCTTTTATGAAGAAATAGAAATGTTACAGAGAAACCTGCAGAGAAGAAACTAGCACTGTACTGCAAGCGTGCCTGATGCAGCTGTGGACAGAAAAGGAAGTAAATTTCCAAATTTCATCTACAACCAGAAAATAAAACTAAGTTTTCTTCAAATTAGGCGAAGAAAAAAGAGGACTACATTAGCTTCTGTCTTACTATGATTACTTCTGTCTTTTAACTATTTTTTTACAATGTTCTGCTTGGCATGAAGACGAAAGAGACCTAAGATTTGTGGCTCTGATATCAAAGAGCATCCCTGGGATTCTAGAGACCACCAGACATATTCTCGACAATGTACAATATGCACGTGCCAGGTTACTTTTAACTCCTTTGGAGCCAAGAAATGAAACTGAGGCAGAAAGTCCTGCATGACACTGTTCTTCCTAAATGCAGGGTTACAACATTAGCACCTTAGATCAGTCCTCCTGCATTTTGGCTCTCAGTGTCTGGATCATTTGAGAAACTGTGTCTTACATGGCATAGCCAAGGACAGACAGAAAATCTTTGCACTCACCTTCCTTCATCAGTCTGCTATTTCACACTGCCTTTCATACTACTGATTTGCCCCTACAACTATGAACCAGAAGCCTCCAGGGAAACCACTGCCAGCGCAGAAGCAGTGGCTCTGTTGTTCTTCCCTGCAAAATCTGGTCCTCCCAGAACAGCTTCCTAATTAATATTTAAGGTAAACATACAGCTCCAAGGATAATTCTCCTTGTGATCAAAGAGAATAAGGCATTGGGGAGAGCAGATATGCTGGAGTTAGGAAGGACTTACATGGATGTAATAGGAGACCATAGCTACAGGAAAGCAAGAGAGAGTCCATGGTGAAGTAGTGAGGGTAGCAGCCTAAGCAGCTACTGGTCCTATCTCAGGCTCTGAGAAATATCTGAGAAATATCTGTATTTCACCCCTTTTTCCCATTTACAGCCTATGACGAAAGCATTTCTTTACTTGTAAGCTGCCACATAAGTTTCACTGCAAACCATGTAATTTCTCTGAGATTTTTGGTGGGAAATGTTATTTTGGACACCACCCAAAATCACAATCTGCAAGGTCTTTCAATTAGTGAGAGAAGAGAAACTCACAGTAACTCCATCCATCTTTTACGTAATTCCATTCCACTACAATAAAAACTAAAGTCTGGTATCTCCAGGCACTGCAGAAGTCACCGTGCCATTACCTCCAGCTGTAATTATCCTTTTAGCCAGCAGTTACTCCCCAAATGCACAGTCTGCCTCTGTCATAAAATCACAGAAACACAGAATATGCTGAGTTGGAAGGCACCCACAAGGATTATCAAACCCAACTCCTGGCCTTGCCCAGCACCATCCCCAAGTCACACCATGTGACTGAGAGCATAGTCCAAACACTTCTTGAACTCTGTCAAGCTGGTCACTCCTGATCACTCCCCTGAGGAGCCTGTTCCAGTGCCCAGCCACCCTCTGGGTGAAGAAGATGTTCCTAATATCCAACCTAAACCTCTGCTGACACAGCTCCCGGCAATTCCCTCAGGTCCTGTCACTGGTCACCACACAGAAGAGATCAGTGCCTGGTCTTCTGCTTCCTCTTTAGAGAAAGATGTAGACTGCAATGAGGTCTTATCCTCTCATGATTTTTCCCCGAGAACCTGTGTTTCTTTCATTGTATCTTAGACTTTCCTGCTGCGTTTTTTTCCCTCCTATCTCATTGGCAGACACATCAAACAATGCCCACGGAAATCGAGTCCACCAAGAACAGTTCTGTTTCAGGGACTGGCACACCGCTGTATCTGAGAGGGATGCTCCTACTGTTTCAGCTATCTGCTTTCAATAGGAAAGATTAGCATGTTTTCGGCTTTAACAACACCCCAAAATAAATCCCTGCTTCCAGATAGTGCACATACTGCTGCATCTATAAAAACCTGATTGCTCCAGGAGGGAACAATCTAGTTCTCCAGGATAAAATTTTAATAAAATTAAATTAGTCATAAAAAGAACTCTTTAACTTTAGGTAAAACAGAAATCAATAGATGTCTTGCAGTCCTAATCTGTCTGGAAGTAATCCATAAACTAAAAAATCCCCATTGCTATGAATCTACACATTTCTATTTCAACATGATTTTGCAATCATTCTTGTAGGCATGTAAAAACTTCAGTAAACAATGCACACATGATTCTTTACACAACATTCACCTGAGATTCGGATAAGTGCAGTCTGTTTCAAGCTAAAATGCCAGTAAACATGGTTCTTTCATTTGGGAATTCATGAGTAGCCAATAAGGATTTTATGAATTCAAGTTAATTTTTATTATATGGGGTTCTATGCATGGTGTTTTACATTAACCAGCTTTTGTACTTGTAATGCTGACCAAGAGAGTCAAAAGAATCAACGTATTTGAATTGTAAATTCCAATTGTAAAACAGTGTGTGGACAAAATGAGAAGAAACACTGATTAGAACTCCCTAAGTCTCTCTGCCTCCTGTTTGCTTCACTGGCAGTTTTACAGTAGATACCTCTGTGTATGTACATTTTTAATATGCTTCACCAATAGTATTATTGCAGT
This sequence comes from Dasyornis broadbenti, assembly GCA_013397935.1. Taxonomy (NCBI): domain Eukaryota; kingdom Metazoa; phylum Chordata; class Aves; order Passeriformes; family Dasyornithidae; genus Dasyornis; species Dasyornis broadbenti. The sequence continues at coordinate 1,490,325 of VZRN01004184.1, forward strand.
TGTGCTGTGGATGTTACTGGCAATATCTGAAGTGTGCTTGTTATATTAAAATCTTCTTTTTTGTTTCAAAACTGTGCTTATTAAAAGGGACAGAATCATTAGAACTGTCACTGTCGAATTCCTGTTAGCAGTGTTCTGTTTACAAACTGAGCTTTCCTATATACAATCACATAAATCTCCTCTCAAACCAATCATTTTTTCAATATTCTAGTTAAATCTGAGTTGTGAAAATCTTTGCATTCTGGTTCACAGAGATTTAGCAGTTACATGACAAAAATTAAGAAGGTCAGATAAAATCACCACCTTAATAAAAAAATAACAAGTACAAGGGGACACTGGCATTTGTCCAACAGATCAAAACAACAAAAAAAAACCTGGCTTGATGTCTGATTTCACACCACTTTGAATTAATTTCATGAGATTAGCATAAAACTAAATTAATTGAGAGCAGGATCTGGTTGTGTATGCAGGAAAAGAGGTGATTTTTTTTCCATAGCACACTGAAAAAAGGTGTCCATCTCATAATTTGTTACATATAAAGCAAAAATGCATTGAAAATAAAAGATGCGTTTCACAATACAAATGTTTTCCACCTTCAGGGGTCTATTAGCTAACAGATTTTATTGTATTTGCTGCTATAAGAATCACTAAAGTCCTAATGATTTCAGCTATTAAATAAAAAGATTCTCTCTGGATGTTACTGCCTGCATATTGAGTTATGGTTATATCAAAGTTTATCTGTAGGAGGTGCTCCTATTTTCACACCTTTTCCCAGACCTTTCCTGACAAGGGCTTTTCAAGTCATGCAGTCAGGCTCTACCTCCACCCTGCATATTGTCAGGATTTTGTCAGCTCAGCCTGGAGCATTTCCTAGTGAACAGCTGGATGCAAAAATTTTGAGACTTTGGTGTAGTTTAAAGTCACAGTGTCTGACACACAACACTGAGAGCTGAGCAAATTGGGGGCTCAAGATCCAGTTACTTACCCTTACAAGCCAGATCAAACTGCATTGATGATCTGGAGAATTCAACTGTTCCAACAAGACCAATTGCCTGAGTATTTTTGCAAAAAGCATTTAAGTCATTGCGTATCCTACCCACGCTAGTCAGCTCTCACAGCGATAGCTGTTAAAAAAAACAATGCACGTTTAAAATTGCTCTCCTAATGCTATAGCAAATCAGGATGAGTTGTGCCACTGTTTCTCCCAGAAGGACTGCCTGGCCGCTCCCCGTAGCAGCATCCAGGGCAGCTTCACACACCACCAAGCAGTCACGCTGTGGCTCAGCCACGTGCCACACCACTCACCGCTTTCACTCCTGGCCCCCACTGCAGCCAGAGTCACAGGCAAGTAAGGACAACATTATAAACTACTCTCTGAGCTCATTAAAGGATGGCAAAGCAGGAACTATAACAGGATTCCAACCCTTTCATGTCTCATTTCTATCTGAAAGCTTGCTCAGGTTGGGTATAAACAAGAGCTGCTCCTGTCGGCTGGATTAGTAGTGCCATCTGTGAAAAAAAGGGACTGGAGAATCGACCTGCGTGATTGCAGATTTTGTGGTACTAACAGAACCTATCACAGCATTTCCAGTCCCTAGCAATCTTTTGGGCACAGCTAGAGAATAGCAAAATACAAATTCGCATGGGGGCAAACTGGTCATTTCACCAAAGACTTTGGATCTTAAAGCTAACATAGAACCAAAGTTTTTGTACACCCTTTGGAAAAACTGCTCTCCAGATTCTTGTCAGTCCTGTGGAGAAGCTACATATTCTACATATATTAATTCAACTGATGATAATAAGTTGGCTAACACAACTATACAAGCAATTGCAATTATTTGCAATTGCATTAACACAGAAAAGACTCATGCTTTGGTTTAGGCCACAGAAAATGACATGATATCTTGGATGAAAACAAGGCAAGAGATGGAAAACTTAAAAAGACAAAAATGCTGCCAAAACACAGAAAGTTCAAATTTTTGTTAGCCTGAAGAAGATGTGTTACCCACAGGATCAGTGGTGCTTTTCTCCTATATATCCTCTTATTAAATAAAACATCAAATGACTGCCTATATTTTCTGTCTATTAAGTGTTTCTTTTCTGCCCAAGAAGTAGTCAAAGACCCAGGGCACGCTGAATTCTAACCACTGATTTTTGGAGGAAGGCACTGATTTATGTTATTTATCTCTCAGAAACACAGGACAGATTATCTTCCAGAGAAATGTAGACCTGTTGGCTAAATCTTTCCAACCACAACTTCCAGTGGAAGACTAAACCCGAGATCTAAGATTGCATCTTTTCCTATAAAAACCACAGTGATCATAAAACATTTGTGGCATGAGTTAATTATGCCTTCCAGGACCATGAAAGAATACCCAACAAAGGGGCTTTCATATGTCTCTGATGAAGGTACTGTGAAAGTCTATTAAGAAAGGCACTGCATATCTTATAGCTAAAAACAATTAAGTATATCAGAACACCTACAGAACTACAAGTAGAAATGATCCAAACAAGCAAAACCCGATCACTTTTGTCACAAGTTCCACAAAAAAGAAGTCATGTTACACATGGAATGGTAAAAATCTGACGTGGTAATGTGGATTGTACTTACACAAAATTTATTTAGAAAGAGAAGTTTCTTCACAGGCATTACCACACACTATGAATCTCCTATAATCATACCCTGCTTGCTATTTAATTGAAACAGAGTGATTTAAAGCCTTTGCAGCAAATCTTTTATTATCACTTTTCATGTAATTCTTCCAACAGGTAATTGGAGCACTAATTTGTTTAATTACTTCAGGTGTTTTGTATCTCAGAATGCACAGTATCTCCCTGTACAGAAAGGAGAATTAGAATAATGTCTGCACTTCGTTTTTGTCATCTGGGACCTCACAGTTTACTGTAATGTCTGCATGCCTGACTTTTTTAGAAAAAATACATTAGATTTTCTTAATTCATTTGCTTCCTTCTTTCATTAGTAGAAGAGAAATCTTGCTCTGTGATCTAAATTTTATGAACTGCTTTTCCTGGTGAAAAAAAGTATTTCATCTTCTAGGTCACTTATCTCCTCTAAATTTGCCTTATTTATCACTTACTCAAAGTCATGCCTAGTGTCTCATACCTACAAAGTCTTCTGATTTCAGAAACCATGAAGATGAATCTCAGTTTCATTTTTAAAATGCTATTTTTGCTGCTTTATCCTTGTGAGGACAGCCTTGTAAATGTAGATTGGCATAAGCCACTTACTAGGATTAAACAAGTTAAAGCAAGTAAGTTTCATTTCTGCATTAAAGGGTTGAGTGGTGGTCTGGCAACATGAAAGATCTAGTCTAATATACACTGCAAAGCAAACCTTCTTCTTATACATTCTATTCCATATTTTTGTATTTATCTCCCCCAAGGCATCAGCAAAACTTTTCAGCAATGACTGCATCAAGATCAAGGGTTCCTTAAAAAAGTTATGGGTAAAAGGTATTGGTTTCTTCCCAGCTGCTCTTTCTTAGTTTCTTCTAAGGAAAACTTCAGCTTTCAGTAATAGGTGGCTCACTCTTGCACATGAACGGAAAAGTTAAATTTTCCTAAGCCTTTTTACAGTTCTTTAAAGAGAGTTACAATTTTAAGGTCTTAAACAGAAACAATCCTATTCCACATGCTTAATGCAAAAGGTTTCAGAACCTCCCGCAGAAAAAGTTTGATTAAGGATTCTTAGTGTGGTTCTGTTCTGGTCTTCAGTCTGATACTCTCAGAAGAAGGACCATTTAATTGTGTTATTTTTTTTTCCCCCTCAACACTTTCTGAATTAATCTTAATTCTTTCTCTTGTTTCTTTTTCATTTATAAGTTTTATAGCACTAACATATTCACTGTCTTGCCTTGCATTTTTCTGTAAAACTGCCAGATTTTCTGCAAGGTCTGTCACTGATCTTAGACTAGAAGTTACATATGACCTTTGCTGTGGTCAGAAATATCTGACAGAACTTTTAATATCTGGGTGGAAAATGCCAGGTAGTGCAAATCTCACATCTTCCCAAGAGATTGAGAGAACTATTCTGCTGGCAGTGAATTTGTCTGCTGAATTTGTTTTGAATAAGTGTCATGGAGACATGCAATTATGACCGCTGTCAGTTCACTCTAAAATGTAGATATTTATGCTACCTGAGCCAGAAGGTCTTGCAGCAATGTTGGTCATTCTCTCATCCCTGAATTACACCACTGAATGAGAGAAACATGTGGGGGAAAAAGCCTATACAAATATCCAAGGAACAAACAGTTGGTGGTGTTAAACAAAAAAGCAGCTTGTCAACTAGAGAGCCCTGGACACTGGGGAATCATCAGGTTGTCCATAGTTTTCATAACTAACTCTTCATTACACCTTTTCAAGTAGCTCCACTCCAAGATGTTTTAAGGCTATAGCTGTAGTAGCTCCAGCCAGAAATGCAGTCATGTGGCAAAACTCCCATCAGCATAAATTTTGAACCAAGGATGGCAATATAAAGGGCCTTAATATCAACTTAAAGGTCAAGGAAACTTGGTCTAGTATAAAAAAATCAACACTATAAAGCAAACGAAAAACATGGCTAGAATACACAAATGGATGGTCACTCAGCAGTTTAGGGGATAATAGCAGTGTAACTTTATCCCTGGGAAAACCATGGCAAACTAGGGGAGATGCATTGTGGAGCAGATTAGTGTGTGCTTGTGAAGAGCTGGATTTCTGAATTCAAATGCAGTTGGACAGACTTTGTAGCCTGATACTTCTACTCTAGCTGATGACGCCTCTTCCTCATCAATGTTATCCACACCCACAGTTTTAAAATAAATACAGTTTTGATTAACACCTACCACATAAATCCATTTGTTTTTTGGCTAGCATGAATGTAAATGGAGCAAAAATCCTTAGAAAGGGACTGAATGGAGTGGAATAAAGTAGTTGTATAGGCTAACTGGCTCCCCTTGGGAATTTCTTGCACTTCCTATCTTCTACAGTATTTTTGTAAGCACAGAATGGCGGTCTTGCAGACCCTTAAAGATCAGGCAACTCACCAAAGGGCTCACACAAGTAAGAGTTTTTGCGACTGAGCTCATAATTTCTAATAGCAAATACATTAGGATTTTGTAAGCTCGAAAAGGCTTGTGAGACTAATAATCCGTAAAGCCTATTAAGCTATTAAGGTAACCAAATAAAGCATCTGCATTTTGATCTGTCTCCAATCTAAATGCTCAGCATGAAGCCTCCTTAGTGATATAAAGAAGGCTGAAGAAATCATTCTTTATAAGACAATTTTTCTGTTTCAGCTTCTGTTAGAAAAGAATACAAATCCCAGAAACTTTTTCCACTCTTACAACGTTATGTAAGTGTCATGCTTTAGTATTTGAAAATGTCTTCCCTGTTAAAAGGATTTTTCATTCATTAAGACAAAGGACGAAATAGACTGGTTCCTTTAGCCTATTTATATTTTCACTTGTTTGTCCTATTTCACCTGCTGCAAAATGTATCAGACACACTACTCCCGTGGCCATCTCTGCTCTACTTGTGACTACTGCTTCACATCCTTTGCTAGATGCTCTCCACAAGCATTGTTTCCTTTTTATTCTTCTCACTTTCATTCAGAATCTGCTTAAAGACAACTTTCTATGCTCATCATAACAGGCAAGTTCAACAAAACTAAATTAAACGGAACTTTTTAGTTAATGTTCTTTGGAGGTTGCCATTTTGCATCCTAGCTTTTTTTTTTTTTTTTTTTTTTTAATTCAGTGAAGTGTTAAGGTCCTCAGCCTTTGCCTTCTTTTGGTACATCAAGTAGGGCCAATCAGACAGTATAGCTAGCTTAGACTATATTTCTTACAATTTTTTATTGAGTGTCATGTGGTAACATCACAAGCAGTAATAAGCAAATAGGTGCATATTTGCTACCCTCAACAGCAGTCTGTTTAATTTATGTTGAAAACCTAGCTTTCATGCCTCTGAATGAAAATGATTTAGAGTACAGGTTTTATAAACGGGAAATTGTATTCTCAGATACGAGATTTCATACACATACCTCAAATTAATCATAATCAAATGGCAGGAAAAATGGAAATGTATTCATCACTGCAATACCACTCATTAATTTCTGCATTCATGGCAGAAATATGTTTGGTATTTCTCATCTCCAAAACTTTACTATTCCAGACTCACAGAAATGTCATTCTTTTGTCCTTTTAGTAAATGTGGTTAAAATTAAGCCATTCAGTAAAATTACGTACTGTTTCTCACTTAATTGCTAAGTCCTCATTTTGGCAAACTATTTCTTTACATTTCCTTTAATTTTAACTGCCTTTCCTTTTCCAGCTCTGGGAAAGTTTAACTTCCAAGACCATATGCAATTACAATCCAAAAATAACAATTAGAAAGGCTTTACAGATAAGTCAACCAAACAATACTATACTGATTATGACTGGAAATAAAAAAGATGAGTCTGTTTCCATGGTAAAATGTAACTACTATATTAGACATGTGCACTGAAGCAATAAACAGAACCTGCAGTGAAGTCATCTTCTGTCTGACTCCAACAACAGGCAGGGTTTGATCTTCTCAAGTAATGCTGATTTTCTTATTTGTCTCTTTACTTTATTCATGCCAGTTGATATTGCAGCAATACACCATGTCAAATGAAGGTACGTGTCAGGAAGTCTTAGATGACAAAGACTAGTGGTTCAGAAAGTTTGGAGGATGAATTGAGTGGACACAAAAATAATCCCTTCACCACCTTTATAATTTTTTATTGTCAACAAATAGTGCTAACCATCTGCACATTTGAGCAGTACTCAGAAAAGTGAACATGGTGAGTTTGCATTTCTAGAGAATATATTATAAACACTTGTTAAGCCATACAATTAGATGGTTTTCATTTTTTTCAGGTATAGATAGTCCAGGTTTGGTCAATGACACAAAATTAATAAAAAGGATTTTTACAGTGCAAACTAAAATAAAGTACCCATATCCCAACACCAAGCCTTTGATTTGTTCAGTCAGAGAGCTTGCAGGAGGAAAGATTGTAATACTGACATTTCAGTAATTTCATTTATTTTAAGCCTTATGCAAGTAACTGTAATGATCGTGTGTTTATTTTACAAAGTATTTTTGAAAGACTGAAAACCACTAAGGGTTAAAACCAAACTTCTACCGATTTTAATGCCTTTAGTTGTCTCTCTCTACAAAAGAAAATCCCTTTATTTCTCTCTGAAAGACAGCTACATTTCACTGTAAAACAACACAATAATTTGAGACAGAGAGAGGCCAAGAAACCTCTTGGGAAAACCAGGGCTATTTGGTCTATATTAAATATTTATTGAAGAGTCTGACGGTTTTCTTTATTTTTATTTACATTGACACACACTGTTGTAGTGTGTTGACACATGGCTTCTGTGGTTCACCTGCATTTCACACGTCTGTCAAGTGGCTTGGGAAGTACTTTACATCTATTTTACAGTATTCCTCATCCCAAATATTTTTCTGGATAACACTGAATGTGAATTGCTCCTTCCAGACTTATATTATTGAAATATTTTTATATAAATCCCGGGAAGACTAAGCCAAATCTCAGTGGAAGCCCATATCCACCCTGTGATTAATGAGGTTTCTTTCCTTGCTGTGCACTGATTCTCACATCATCCCTGGTACAGCTACACTCAAAGAAAGGCAGGAGTCACATAATTCCTGAGGACTTCTACTTGTTGTGTCCTGTCCTACATCTAAATACAATGATGCCTATGTAGATCACCAGATTAGACCAACATACAAGAAATTTTGCTAAGGTTCTTTTACTGCAGTTGATTATAAACCACTGAAACGAGAGCAAGAGTAGTCCCCTGTGGACAGGGGTCGAACACTGACGTGCTGCTGAAGGGGAATAGCAGGGTTAGTGAGGAAAACTGAAAACTGTTTCTACAGTCCTTTCAAGGAACCACAGAAACAATGATGAAATCTCACTTCCATCTGTATGTGGATTTTGCTGTGCCTGAAAAATTAGATAAGGTCTAAGTATTCTGTACAAATATATTTCCTTCATATGGAATAAAATTAGTAGTGGACTTAAGTCGCATTTAAATATAAGATCCTTAGGCTATCCAAATCACTCTTACCAGAGGTGCTTTACAGTCAGCTTAGATCAGATGTGCTGTCCGTTATGCAAATGGAAAGGATAATCGGGATCTGGCATTTGACCAGACAAATTTGTGACATCTCTTTCCTCCCTGTGATTTGCTGGGACAGAGCTGGGGCATAACTTTGCCTGGCAAAAGGGAGGGAACAAGACCTTGCTTTCATTTCTTCTGTTGGAACAAGGATGCATTTATCCCTGGACACTTCCTGTGTGCACTTGCATAGGTGTCTGGGTACTACAGCACTTTTCTCTTAAAAGCCTTGAAACTCATTCACATACTTTTGAAAGAGAAAAATTATTCCCATGTGAGAATATCCATTTCTTTCAGCCTTATGTATCTAGATTTCTGGTCTGCAGGGAGATAAGGGAGCCTAATGTAGCTCCATAATAGGAAAAGCATCATTACCTCATATATCCACGTTTTATTTAAACAATGCTAATTCACAAGTTTACTTAGATGTCAGACAACTGTGCACCAGAGGAACTCCATTCAACTCAATAAAGCAGCCCCAGATTTGCCACATGATAAGTTACACAACTTGGCTCAGTACACCATATCTTACTCATTTGCTTTAAAAAGGGGGTGCTTTACCTGCCAGTCTATACATTTTGGTCAGAGCTGTTTACAAGTGAAAGCACGGACACAGATTTGTCAGCTGGGGAAGTGGTCAGACAAAGCCCTAAAGAGGCTGCAAGGAGGGCAGCAACAGCACTTCATACCAGTGCTTTGTAGGTTTGCCTTTCAGCATTTCCTTCATTCTGGGCAGGTAAACGATCTCAGTTATGCACAATAAGGAAGAGCTAGAAAGAAATGTGAAACCTAACAAAGAAGGCATCAACTTCTTGACTAGATTTAGATCTTGTTTTCCTATTTCTAGACCGAAAATGGAAAAACATTCTTTATACTGAGGCTGAATTCTTGGTTTAAATGCTGGTACAGGTCCACACAGCACCAGTTAGGGCTTCTAAATCTTGTATGTCCTATCACTTCTCAACCTTTAAAAGCAAAGGAGGGACAGAATTTCTACACTTTTGAGGCAGAAAATGGCCCTACAAGCTACTGAAAGCTTTCATATTACAGTCTGTAAGTACCTATGCGGGTGCCTATGTAGAATCTGTATATGGATTTATTCAATTCTTTAAAATACAGAGTGAAAAATAGTATTGATCCAATGATAAGCATTGCTATGTGAGGCAATATGGTTATATTCCTCTAAGGCAGGGGCTGATCTAAGCTCTTCTTCATTTGCCAATAATTGGAAGGTTTAAAAAGATTCTCTAGCTACTTTTTCTAGTCCTGCAAGGACAATGGTGACCTAAAGTAGGAGAATGTTGGCTTTATTGAGAGCTTTATTGTTTATTAAGACAGGTAAGATTTGGATGACCTTGGCAGTCCTAGCAGAAGTGGCGAAGAAAAGAGAACAGAGATATTTACCAGTGCTTCTTGTCACAGATCTATCAGAATACAATAAAACATTAATACCGATATCATGCAATGTTAGTTGAACTTAAAACCAAATCTGCCTTCTGCCTACAACTGGCAAATTCTTTTTCCCTTGTGCAGGTTCTGCAGCCCTGCAGAATGTGTGCTCCAGATGCTGAAAACTAAGGGGTGTATTTTGAAACTGAAAATCTTATTAAGTGTATCTTTGATCCCACTAAAATGTGTGCTTAAGAACCTTTGTGAAGCCGGTCCTCAATGAATATGCAGCTTTTGATTAGCCACAGAAAATACTAAAAGAACAAGAGCAACCTGCCAAGAGATAAAATTATCTTCTCTGTGATTATTTTCCTTCTAGAGAGGGTTGCACCATTGCTGCACATTTAGAACAAACTACAGCGTTATAAATTCCTACAAATAAGCACTATGTACTGACACCAAAAGGGTCATGTACTGTATGCACAGGTACTTTGATGTACTGCATTACTGTTTGTTTCCCTGTTTGCAACATTAAGATAATAATACATACTTTTTGCGAAGTGATTGCCCATCACACACAGAAAATTCAAAGAATTAGCTAAATATTTGGTTTAATCATCCAGCATCTTCACTATTCCCTCGTTAATTGATAATTCTAATTCCATCTGCTTCTAATTAAATCCTATGAATCTTGGGCAATATTTTTTGGTCAGCTTTGAAAACAAACCTACTATTTCTGTGTGATGCTCAGAATGTTTTTTATTGTTGTAATGCATATATAAATTTGAAGAAGAGATTCAAAGCATCACAGAAGTATTTTCAGAAATATTTACTTTTCATGCTATGAAATTTGCAAAACAAACATTCCTTTCAATACTGTAATGTATGTCAGCCCAGCAGTATGCATGCACCAACATGTTAACCTGTTGTATGCAAGGACCAAATCAATGTTAGCAGAATCATCGGCAGAGTGGTGAAATAAATGCATAAAACATTCTCCTAGCATTTACCAGAAGTTTATATGTATACTTTTCAATTACTAAAATGTGTATGCATTATCACATCTGTTTCTTGTTCTGCACAAATTACTATATTCACAAGTGCATGCCTTTTGCATCTTCCAATTATTTGAGTGCTTCTTTGGCTTTACTTACCTATTTCAGGCCAAGAAAACACAAAAATGAAAGGTTATTTATCTTTGTTTTGGTATGTTTTGTTTGAGTATGTATTTTATTCATTCTGCCAACATAGTGTAAGGCAGACTTACACCTTTATTCACCTGTCTTTTATCATCTTCTGGTTTGTTAGATTTCATGACGAATGCTGAAGCTTAAGCAGTGTGTTTGGTAGTCTCAGTTATTTGACTGATGAGTTCTTTGTACTAATGGTGCACTGAAAATCAGTCCATGTCCTTCCCTGCATGTATTATAATACGGTTCTTACTGTGAGATGGCTCTTACTGTCTTTTTAAACACTGAACACTGACTAAAGTCTGTTCTTGTTTGATGAAAAAGTGCAGATGTTCCCCAGGCAAGAAAAGGTCAAAGAAAGAGATTGAATGTTGCCTTGAAAGAGATATACTCAGATTTTACTGTTTTTCACTTAATTATTTAGTGACTGAGAAAGGGAGTGTATGAGTTAAGAGATGAGTTTGACATTTTTTATTATTTGTAAAGCTTTTGATAATTTCACAGGACCTAATTCATAATCTTATAAAAAGTACATGTTGGTTACAAAGTACACAGCAGCAGCAACAACACCTATGAGAAGGCAATGGAAAAAAATCTGTTCATGCTGTCCTTAAACATTTTCTGAGGCAGAAAGCTGCAAATCAAGGTATATTGTCCCTGTTTCACTGCCAAATCATTTTTATGCCCTTCAGTAAGTACTGATGAAACCAAACCTGATTCTAATCAAATCTGTGAACTCAGTTGTTTTTTTTCTTTTTAAACACTGTTCAAATTCTACAAAATTATGATGGAATTCTTTAGCATGATTTCTAATGATGTTTTTGTGTACAGAAGAACTTCCCTGGCTTCAGAAGCTTGCTGTGAAAATAAGGATTGCCATCTAATTTCAGAATTCACAGAATTCACAGTAAGTGAACAGTGAAAATCAGTGAAATTACATTGATAAGTAAACAACAAATTGTGTATTTTGCACAAATCTCTACAATTATGTCCATATACAGAAAGGTGTTTTATAAAGATATTCCATTATCTCAATTAAGCAGAACTTATCAAAACCTAGGGAATCACAGTTTATTAAGTAGCAACATAACTGTTGCAAGGAACTATCAGTAAGAAATGACAGAAAAGGAGAAAGGTCATATTCTGTCAAAGGATAATGATGAGCTACATACATTTTCACTGTGGAAAAGCTAAATGCTAGGATGTGCCAATAAAAGTGTTTCCAGTAGAGATTGACAGCCCTTCAAAAAGGCACTGACAAAGGCTCAACTGCAAGATGTTGAAGAGCTCTAGTCATATGCCAAGAGGAAATATGGGTTCTGACTAGGATGCGTGCTGGGAAGGACACGCCAGTGAACAGGAGAAGAGAGGAGACCTCCAAGTTTGATTTCTCTATATAGGAAAAATGGGAGAATGGGAACACAAAGGCATTTTCAAAATTTTATCAGGGAAACAAGGACAGAACAGAAGGTTGTAAGTTGGTCACAGAAACAATTAGTCTTGAAACAAGAAGAGGTTTGACATGTGGGAATGGTCGATTTCTGATCATTCACATTTGAATCTGCCTTTTCTTGTGGCTTTGGCAAGTATATACAAATGATAGCAGGAAATAATTGCCTCTGATTACAAGCATCAGGGCAAAGAAGTCCACACCAGTGCTATGTTGTCAGGTTCTGCAACGAACACGTACAGCATATCCTGATGAAAAACTGGGAGGAGACTTGAATTTTAACAGGATTTATCAAAAGAGCATTTCATCCACTTGGTGATTATGTGCAAGTAACAGAATTCTCCTTCATTTTAATGGCTGATATTCATAGCAGAAAATTCAAAACATGTAAGTACACACTCCCCACTTACCCCCCTCCCCCCCTAAAAAACCCCACCAAAAACTACTCTTTGAATAAAGCATAATTTGTGGGTTTGCTTTGGTGGTGGTGGTGGTGATGGTGGTGGTGGTGGTGGTTCTTCTTCTTCTTCTTCCAACATTTTATTTTAAGAAAAAAAAATAAATCTTCTGAATTGTCTTCTAGTCAACACAACTCACTGGTGAGTCATCACTTCAACAGTTGTCAGACTTCTGCAGAATCATGGTAGGATGAGATCTTGTCACTGTGCTCCACTTAAAACATGGTAATGGGGAAGAGAAGATTGAAAAACTGGGGTAAACTATTTCCCAGGAAGGAACTCTGGACAGAAGGGGTATTTTAGAAAGTTTTGTAGTCACCTACAAAAAAAAAATCTCAATGAGAGAAAATGAGCAGATTTTTGCTCATGTGTCACTTTGAGAAATCTACTTATTTTCATAATGGAAGAGCAAGAAGGTTCATACAATTGCTTTCTCTGTGTACACGAAATGAAAATTTCGGAACAAAAACGTCTGCAGATTTTTACTATAGTCAGAACAACCATGAGCAAATTAGAATTAGATGTGAAGTGGCAATTCAAGTTAATTCAAGATTATATGTAATTTCATGTCTACCACGTTGGGATATTTTGTGTTTAAGCCATGGAAGTTAGCAACTTTTGCAAGGACTCAGCAGGGGGCTATGATACTTAGGAAGAATGTAGCTATTAATTTGAATGCAAAGTGACCACAGTGATACGATATACTTTCATTTGAAATAATGACCTTCAAATACAAATTTTAAAAAAAGCATTTTACAACATTTTTGAGCATGAGAATGTTTACGTAACCCTTCAGCTGAAAGTCTGATGTAGCAATCCCTTATCCCTGACATAATACACAAGCAGTGGTGTACTGCTGTCTATGGTTTTAAAAAAAGTTACCAAAGCTCAAAAAAAAAAAAAAAAAAAAAAGAAAAAGCTCATAAACCCCCATTTAGTTATAATGAGTTAGTTTTATCTAATTTTATGAAACAGCAAAACCACTAATGCTAAAGCATGCAAGCAACTAATACTTAACTGAATATAAGGTGTTTTAAGTCCAAGTGATGCTGAGAAAATGTACCTTAAAACAGTGCTAAAAGATGAAGATGCCACCATTTCCTCATTTTTCCCCCCCATTTAAAAATGCTGCCACCACCACCAACCTCGATTTCCTGCTGCAAAGCAAGCAGTCAGTGCACTGTTCTGAGTCATACCACTGGGTTCTGGCAGGCATCAAACTGTGGAAACCGGATGATATTTAAAACTACAAAAGCTCAGGTTCCTTAAGGAGCCTGGGTGGCTGAAGACACCTCAAAGCCATTGTTCCATTTCGCCGTGCACAACACGCACCTTAAACTCCTTCATGAACACTTCTGCAGTCTAATCCATGGGTGCTAACGATTTAAGAAGTAGACAGGCAAAGAAACTGACTCAGAAACCTTCCTATCTCTGCCCCCTTCCCCCCAAACAAAACAACAAACCCTCTTTCACTTTTCACTAAAACTTTTGATAAGGAAGAATTTTAAACCTTTAGGAATGGGAGCAATGAAAGTTCAAGAAGGTGCAGCTTTTGGAAAAACTGCACATGTGATATGAAATTCCAGAAGAGACTATTCCTTTTTCTATTGGCCAAATGTTCTTCTGTCCCAGTCCACTTCTTCAGAGACTGTTCTCTTAGGTCTTATCTCTCAGGCAAAAAAAAAAAAAAAA
>VZRN01004184.1:1507278-1535776 GCA_013397935.1 Dasyornis broadbenti
CCCCGACATCTTACAGAGAGTTCTGATTATACTTTGGACATACAGGAATTACTCATGAAGATGCATACCAATAACTCTTTGCAGAATTTGGAAAATCCTCAGTTAAAAACATCGCCTACAAGTTAGCCAAGAACTTCTGGCGTTAAACATGTCATCTTGTTCTTTTCTTGGAACAGGAGTATTCATTTAAACTATCTTGCCAGTAGCACTGTAGCAGAAAATGCCATTGTGAGCTATGTGAGGCCTGATTTAACCGTCCTATTTTAAATTAATAAGGAATAAAAAAAAAATCTGTTTGGTTCTTCCTCTGCAGGCTTATCAGTTCCTGGAAGTAATGTCACCTTAACAACCTCTCTTTCTACATCTTCCCTTACCAGCATATCAATATTTCTTGTTTATCAGAGTATAGCAAAGGAGCTGTATTCCAATGTACACTGAGAAGGACCATACTTGAGGCTACACAGACCTGTGGATAGCTGTGAAAATCTTCAGGCCTGTGAACACATCTTAGAATAATCAAACAGTCTGGGCTGTAACAAACCTTTAAAAGGTCATCAAGTTAAACACTCCTGCAACAAGCAGGGGCATCTTCTACTACACCAGATTGTTCAGAGCTCCATCCAACCTGGCCTGAATGTTTCCAGGAATGGGGCATCCACAATTTCTGTGGGCAACCTGTTCAAGGGTTTCACCACCCTCACTGTACAAAAACTTCTCTCTAATATCTAATCCAAATCTACCTACTTAGTTTAAAACCATTACCCCTTGTTCAATCACAACAGGCCCTGCTAAAAAGTCTCTCCCCATTTTTCTTACAGGCTCCCTTCAGGTATGGGCAGGCTACAGCTAGGTCTTCCCAAAGCATTCTCTTCTCCAAGATGAACAATCCCAAGTCTCTCAGTCTTTCCTCAGGGGAGAGGTGCTCCAGCACTCTGAGCATCTTGGTGTCTCCTCTGGACTCTCTCCAACAGGTCCATGTCCTCTCTGTGCTGAGGACTCCACAGCTGGACACAATACTCCAGGTGAAGTCTTACAAGAGTGGAGGATCTTAGGGACAGAAACCTGGAACCAAATTCCTAACTGGGGCCCACTGGCTTTGCATTCAGTGCATGGAACAAGTGCATCAAAATGAAGTCCCACTCAGCCCATGTTCAGGGAACCTACCGGGACAGACAGTAGGACATGGTGAGTGTGTTGACACAGACAGAGGAAAGTTTCGGTACCTCACCCCAGGTGGCAGGAAGGTGCACCTTTCTGTTTCTGTGCCCCAGCTTATGGCTGGCTTCTGAATAGTGAGCACTTGCTCTGAGAGAGCTGGGCAAGCACTGTTCCTGCCTGCTGAAGAGCCACTTCTATTACAGCTGCCCACGTTTCAGAAGCACCCAGAAGCACTCTGGTGCAGCAATCCACTTCAGACTTTACAGACACCATGCAATCATCACTGCCACTGCTGCTGAGGTCCCCAGGAAAAATAGCTGTATAGCCCCCTGACCTTGTGTTCACTTCACTGGTTCTCCCCTCCTATGTGTCTCCCTTGCCCACAAACAGAGCAATCCAGGTCCATGAAAATGTTGAATTCAAAAATGATGGAGTGCAAACTCCAAAAATGATGGAGTTAAATAACTCTCTTAACAGTATTCACTATAATTCAGACATTCACTCTTGGCTAACGTCACTCACCTAAGAGCAACCAAATAATATTAAGGTTTTATATTAAAGAAAAATCAGCTCCTGAATATAAGGAATCATAGTGCTATTGTTGGCTTATCTGATAGCTAGAATCAGCACAATACCTAAATGAGATGACAGATACCGTAATGCAGCAATTTAATAATGAAAAACTTCATTTTTCCTATTGAGAGACTCAGTAGTTACCCAACAGCTGTTTGACTTTGTCAAAGAATCACCCTTCCCAATTAACAGTGCTGCTAAATATAGACTTTAATTAAAAAACAAGTAACCACTCCTCATAGTGTCAATAATTCCATTCCAAGCTAAACCTACAAAATGCTATCCTCGTTCAGGTATCTGGAACTGTGGCTGCAACTGTTTTACTGAGCTCCACTCAACAAAGTGGTAAATAATTCAGTTTACATAACGGTGCTGCTGAACTCTAAGTCTATGTAAGGTGCAGAGCAGTGCTTAAAGTAGGCAGAGATTAAAATGATACTAAATCAAGTATTTCTGCTTCCTGCTGGATGGCTGGAATAAATGATGTTTCTACAGAGACACAAAGGCATGTTAAAAGACAGCTTTGCTTTGAGTCACCGGGACTCACGACTTACTCAGAACTGAACAGTCTTTGAAATGTGATTTTCTCTCCCTTCCCTGTTTTGTTAACCAGCATAGGTTAACATGATAGATATGTGGATAGCTGCTGGTTAATAAAGCAATTCAGCTCTGAATTTCTAGTCGTCATGTAGATACTCACTTGAAGTAATTACTAGGTTTTCTAAGCTTTTAATATGACAGAGGGATCATTATCCTTGCTGGCTAGCTTCCTTAAAATTAATTACCTATTATTCACCATTGTTCCAGAGATTTTTGCACAGAATAAGATGATGTATGGTCTGAGGACTCCTTTCCTGTAACAAGAGATGAAGACTTTTTATGGACCTTTATAATAAAGTTGTCTTCACCTCCATATTCTCTTCATTCTATGCCTCAGCTATCATACACAAGTCTTAATAACCTCCTATAAGAACCTAGAAAGATTAAGTCTAGGAGGAGTCACAAATGGAAGATTTTGTAGTATTTATTTGAATGTCTCTGTCTTCATATCAGTTTTCTGTATACAGGATGAAACACCACTCTCTACCTGTGAGGACAGGAAGATTATCTTCTACCCAGAGAGCCACCAAATACCTACTTGTGCATGTAAGCACCTACTCCCCTGACATTTTGCACATTTTCATGAAAGAAGAAATAAACATAGGATCCAGCAGTACTGAGGTCTTGTCCAAGAATTAATTCTCCCCAAACATTTTTAGTCAGGTATCATATAGTCTTAGCTTACCATTACTCTCATCCGTTGCCTTTATCTTACAGTGAGACATAAAGATAAAATGCCAAAGCATCCTCAGATGCACAACTGTTTCTGGACAGTCTTTTACAACAATACACCCATTTGCATCAAGTTTAACTGAGTGACTGCATACTGCCCATCAGCATGAGGCACCCTGCCACTGGCTGTACAGGTTACCAGGGAAGGAACACCTGGTCTTACAAACAGCAAGTATGTCTTGTCACAAAGGGTTCTTGCTTCACAGAATTGCAACAGCATGTGCTGGAACAGATATGTGTGCGCCACTCCTGCTGAATAACAGCCCCACAGAGCCCTACTTAGTCCCACGGTAATTTATGCAGCATGCCTAGTTAGCTCTAATTCAGCGAGGACTTCTACACAGAGAAATCTCCCTGCTAGAACAATTTAAAGTTTACCACATTTGAAGGAGGCAACTTTTTTAGAATTGCCCCTTGATTACTGAATGCAAAGAGCACTGCTATGCCACAGCAAGCCCCAGCAGACAGCTGAAACCTGTACAGTGAATATTGGTGTGATAGACATAAGCAAACCACAGCTTTCCCTGCCTTCTGCATCGTGTCCTAATACTCACAGAATGTGCTATAGTACTTATGGAAGTTTAAGCACTGGTGTATCTACAGAGGATTTCTTATAAATACTTCTATATTTAGCACATGGGCATAAAGCTGTGAGTAAAAAATCTGAAGTAAACAATTGTGTGTGTCTATTTTAGCCACATCTCAACAGCCACTTCCTGTTCCTGCCCATTCCTAAATAACTCACTAAAAACTGAAATCAACCCTTTTGCTTGACAGCTGCCATTCACCTTATTTAACTCTTCAGTAAACTAGTTCTATTTTTACAAAGATTTAGGATATTTTTCTATCATCAGTGTACAGAAGATAGAAAACAGCAATGCTACAACATCTGCCAGCTGATTTTTCTACTCCCTCGTCTATCTCTTGATAATTTACAATTTGCATTTGGCAGTCACTCATTACTATTAAATTGTTTTAATCTTTTCTACTCCTCCTGACATGGTGATGTGCATTCTGCTAGGGAACAAAGGGAGTGGTAAATCTTTGTGAATCCTTGAAGTCTTTGTGACTCTGTGATTTACATACTGAAGGTACTCACCACTGTCTTGCAATAACTGAAATTCAGTCTGATTTAAGGCTTCATGGCAGTGTGATCCTAATACCTGCCACGCATTAGGCAGAAAACCTTGTCCTACCTGCCTGTCATGGTTGCTAGCTAAAAGGATCCCAGACACAGGTCAATCCTGTATTAGCAACCTTGATCACTCTTCTGAGGACTGTTTCTGTAGCCGCATCTGAAGAGTCTTGCTGGGGAATAATGGTGGGGTGCAGCACCTCATGTCTCACACACCTGCTTGATTATTTGACTCTTTTAAAAGGATCTTCGCATTTAGGGACTGTCAGACATGGTCCAGTAACAGGAAGGAGATTAGCTGATACTAGGGCAATTTAATGAATTGAAGTTAGTCCTAAATTGACTGAAATGTCATTCCTTGAAGAGAGTATATAATTAAAGACAAACTTTGTTCAGGTGACTGAGGTAAAGTGCATTAGTCTAAATGTAGTAATAGAACTCTGATGGACTTTAAGTCTTTCCTTGCACATAACAAGATAAAAAGCACTTCCCGGGTGCAACACAGGAATTTTGTCTCAGATATGGACTGCAGATGTTTTTACTTCTATTTGTGGACTATAAAGAGAGTCAGATCATAATAGCCATTATGGAGAGATCATAATACCCAAGACTGGACGAGTCTTATGCCAGATAAATCTCATCTTGGAGTACATGAAAGCAAGAAGATGTGGCTTTCTATGTATTTTCTATTGCCTTCCAAATACAAATGCTGCTGTAGCTGTAAGTAAATATAATGGTGGGGGTTTTTTATAATCTATGAGGCACAGAGGACAAATGTGTTGAGGAAGAAACAGTTGATAAAATAGAGGCGATGATAAACTTATTTTCATACCATAAGAAAAATACCAGATTCTCAGGAGCAAGCTCTCTGTTACTAGTGATTTCAACAACAACAACAACAAATTAATAAGGGGGGGCAGGGGGGCAGACTACTGAATTTTAATGCTGTTTAGAGTAGTTTGGAAGTACAAGTTTTCAATGAGATGTCACTTCTGTGGAAAGTAGACCCACTGAGTTAGTCCTGGTTAATACTTCAGAGACTGCTGACAAAGAAAGCATTTGGTTTCCACTGTGACCAGTTAGGTAGACAGCCCATCATGGCAGTCTAAGGTAATCAAACCACTCATTTAGTTATTCTTTATGTTAGGCCTGAAAAAAAATTCATCAGAGATTAGCATGTTTTTCTGTAAGACTTGAGAGTGGGTAAAAAAATTGCTTAAAGTAATTTCTAGAACACAGTCACATAATTGTTTCATCTGTTTTCTCTACGGCTGGCCAGGCACTAAGGTATCATTCTGCAAGCATACTGTTAACTGCTGCCATTTCATATAAGTATTTTTCTCCTGCTTCATACTTTATTATCATTAAAACTGCATTTCTGTATGTTTTGTTGGAATAACTCACTTGCATAAACACAAATTTTATGTGCTTTTCACAAAAGAGTTAATATGAATCAACAACAACAAAACCAATATGCCAAAACTACATTTGTCCACTTCAAAAAGCAAATTCTTATCAGAAAACTGGTAACAGTATAGCTTCCCGTTTTCTCTCATCAGATCAAAAAGCTCCTACTGTGATGGACAGTGTACCTGCCCTGGTAAGACAGGGCTACCAAAATGTCTCAAAAACTTTCCTCTTGTGACAATAGTCTTTGAAAAATGAGTCTACAATTTAAAAAGCAAATTTCAGAGATGTTGCCATTAGGCCGACTGTTTAAAATATAATCACAAAAAAATAAAAGTAGGTTTTGTCTCAGTTAAATTTGTTTTGTCATAATTGCAAGGATATGTCATACCAGGATCATGCACTAACAGAAATAAGACATAAAAGGATTTTTATAAAGTACACCAACTGTTCTAGAACTTGGCATTAGTGGTGCTTTAGAGAACCTTGGGTTTTGTTCTCAATCAGTCAATCTCAACTCAATTTCTTCTGGCAGCTCCAGGGTTTCTCCAGCAAGAGAAAGCCACGAGGCTGTCCTGAGCAAGACAGCTGAATTGGCCTGCAGGAATAGGTTTGTGCTCTTAAAAAGTAGCATATCTCAAGCATGTTCAACAGACATCTTTCGCTTTGCGGCCTCATAAGAAAAGTGCCCCATTCCCAGCTCATTCACATTCCATCTGCACCAGAAGGACAAGCTGTTCTTCTTTGGCTTATGTTCTGTTCTTCATGGACATCAGTTAATAAGTTCTTTTATCTCCTCTCCATATACTCTTTTTTTTTATGCTTTTAAGATACCCTAAATAGGCAACATGAAGTCCAGATCAACATTAAAGTAAGTCTCCATTTCATTCCCTCAAACCTCATGCTGTGCAGAGCAAGGTAGCCCTTTCTGAACAGTTATTTAAACTGAAATATATTGGAATGTATTTATTCTGTAAAATCAAAAACATTGATCTGGGGCAAGAGCATCTACAACTTAAAACACAATATGCAAACACACGTTGCCCTGGCTAAAAACTGGCCTTGGAGGTTATCAACAAGAATTCTGCCTGATACATAATTAACTACTTTGATGCAGTGTATGTGATTCAGCCTAATCTCATTTCCTGCTTTCTTTTAATTTCAAATATGAAACAAATGTGAGGGCGTTCTGTATAAAATTAATGGTGGTCTCAGAAAACCCACGGAATATTAATGCCCAGACCTGAAAATAACTCCCTAAGATACTGTCACTTTTCAGTCTCAGGAAAGAGGCTGAACTCTTGAACTTGCAGATAGTAAAAACAACCAATTGCCTGTTTCCATTCCAGATGTTCAGGGTAGTAGGCAGACCAGCTCATGTCTAGGAGGAGAGGCTGAGAGAGTTGATCAGTCTGGAGCAGAGCAGGTTTAGGGACAGCTTTCACATGAGCGTAAGTACCTGACAGGAGTGTGTAAAGGGGCCAGACCCTTCTCAGTAGTGCCTTGGAAAAGGACAGGAATCAATGGCACAGACTGAAATACAAGAAATTTCTTCTTAAACTTTGGAAGAAAATGGTTTTGAACTACGAGGGTAGTCAAACAGGGATATGGATTTCCTTGGGGCAGTGTGGATCCTCTCTCTTTTGGGGTACCTAAGTCCAGCCAGGTATGGCCCTGACATGACCTGCAGTAGCTGAGCTGCCTGAGGTGGGGTGAGTCTGGACAATCTCCACAGACAGGAAAGCCTCAACCCTGGTGTGATTCTAAATGCAGAACCTCATTAAAGATACTTTAATGAAAGCAGTTTATTTCAATAAGCTTGCTTACATTCTCTGTGCTCAGAACAGCAACATATTCAATAAAATTCCTTAAATAACAAAAGAAAGCTGAAAACTGAACTTACATTTGTCTTGTCTTTCAAGCTTATGCAATTTAACAAAGGTATCTGCCAGAATTTAAGGACTTGAAGAACTTTTTTTTCTGGACTGTGCCTTGCAGTACTTTTTTTTACTGCATCAATTAAATAAAACCATAGTATTTGTGAGTATAGCCTTGCCTGCTAGAAGTACTTATTTATTTGCACATTTCTGTTTATACTTGCAACATTGGTTGCAAGTATACTGAAAATCATCCCACATACATCTGGGCTTTTACATGAACGTATTTGCTGTACCTGGTACACCTTATGACTGATCTGTGATGGGACTTACTGCTTTCTGGCTTTAAGTGTGGATAACTATCTGTATAGACAGGTGAAGGGCAATTCCTATTACAAGGGACTGTAATTACAGAGCAGGAAATATGATACCATATTTTATAATAATAACAGTATACATGCACTAGTTTTCTTTTACTTAGGGTCTCAATCATGCCTCCTTTACTTCTGTCTGCTTCAGAAACAAGAAGGTGGAGGACATGGGAAACATATTAAGGAAAAGGTTTAAGATGATCTTTTGTTTTCAAACTGCTGCTGAGCAAAATGCATTATCAGGTTTCTTGTCTTGTCTCTGAGTAGGCCCAGTAGGGGCACAGAGATCTCCAAGTGATCCATCTCCAAAGCTAGGAACCTGCATTTTTATTTTACTGCAGCTCTTTGCAGCTGAGAAATTGAACAGGATCTTCAGCCCCATTAGCTCAGGATCAAGCAAGAGACCGAGAACCATGGCTTGCAGCAGTGTGGAGAATCTGCTGCTCCCACAGGAGGTTGAGCCCTACGACAAATGCCGTGACAGATCAGCTGTAATCAGCAACAGCAAGGCTGGCCTGTTACAGGAGGTATCACTTCTCTTGCTGAAGAAACAGTGCATTAATAATAATCTGCATTCCTCATCAAACTGAATGGGTAGCACAGTTCTCAGCTGAAGCAAGAAGACACAAAAGCCTATTATGATATGTAAAAATTGTATTTTTTCAATGTCTGTATCTCTAGAGAAACAAACATTCCAGGTTTTCATACACATGCTCAAACAGCGTACCCTCATCTATCTCTAATGGGCTGAAACAATATTGTATCTTGATAGGTCTGAACCTGAAAGGAATTTGAATCTAAAAAATTAAGGGCTTGTTATGCTTCTAAGTGGAATGTCCTATGTTGAATCACATATTTTCACTGCACAATCCAAAAGAAGGTCACCAGATGGCACTATTACACATTGTCATCCTGATTGCAGTCTCTTAATACACACAAAAAGTTTTTAATTGTGGGAGAACTGGTGGTATTATTACTGTGGCACTACATTTATTTGGGGCAAGTGTGATGAGTAGCAAGCATCTCTGTTTTAATCTCTGCAATCTTAACAAGTTCTTCCAGAGGAACTGTCCTCTGAGAACCAGATGTTCTTTTGCAGGTTTAAATACAGACATAAAAAGAGGGAAGGTACGGACTGTTCTGTTATTTATGTATTGCTCTGCTCAAGGACTAGCATGTAATGGGAACATATCACAGCAGGAACACACACACATTTGCCTATGCTGATTTTTCCTCTTTGGTAAGCAGAAAGCCTCTGCTGTCATTACACAGTGATTAAAAGCCCTAGGCATACTTTTAATACGTACTTTTCTCTATTACACTAACAGACAGACAGCATATCCAAGCTGCATCTTGGACTCAATTAAAATGCACCTGCATACCTATCAGAAAAATACTGCATGCAGTGAAAGCTGACATTTGAACCTCTCTTGATTGTCCTCAGCTCATCTTTTAACAACATGAGCAGAAATATTAACCTTAACACTCCTAATGGCCACAACACTTACAAATGGTCTGAACAACTCCTGATATGTGTATTTTACAACAGCAAACCACTGCTCATTTCTGTGGCTACTAATTTGTGATCCCCTGATATGTGTGTCATGATTAATTCTATAGCTTGTTAGAAGAGTAATTTAGAATAGTAATTTAGACTTGCTAATGCTTCAAGGTTGTAGGTGTTTTTTAGCTTTATTCAGATACAGCTTTGTTGAAAGCTTATAAAAGCTGCCTATTAGTTCTTTCCTGACTCACAGGACAAAGAAATAGGCTCAGTAAATTATTATTTTGCTTTCACATATCCCATTCTACGTTTGTTTTTTTTTTTTTTTATTAACTATATCTTGTACTTCAACAAACCCATAAATGGTAAAACAGGAAAAAAAAAAGGCTGTGAACTTTGGATAGAAATTGCCAACTATTACAAGAAGTCCTGAACCACATATGGTTGACCAAACTTTTTTCTGACAAAATGCAGTCACCTCTTCGTAATCTTGAATGGGATTTATGTGATGGCAGAATTAATGAAAGTTTATGGCAAGTGTATTATTGACATACATGCTGCAATAGAGATGCTAGCAATCTTGGTGAAGAAAAGCATTGGCAAACATCAGAAACATGACTATTTCTGCTGATAAGGAGCCTAGCTTTTCAGTATTGTATCTAATCTTACTGGTGATCTGAACAAAAGTTTTTTGCCTAAATTCCAGTTTGGAGAGTTCATGCTGCCCTGGACATTCAGAACCCAAGTGGAACTAACCAAAAGCAACAGAACAGTCATCACAGACCTAGGCAAGCTCTGCCAGAAGTTCCCACATAGAGTTCAATCACATGAAAAACATTTCTCCTGTATTTCTTTTCTAAACTTTCATGCATTTTACAAGGAATAAATTCACCCAGCAGACAATATAGCAGGACCATATTTTGGAAGTACACTGAAAAAGGCAGCAGCATTTTTCAGAGGAAATGGTGCTTCATCTTATCAAAAGCAAAATTCATAAACACAGATACATTCCACAGTTATTTCTGACCATAGAAATTAGCAGTTCTGCTTGACACTGAGTTTTATATTCATCTGACATAGTTTCATGAACTTAAGTAAGCTTCTTATATCAGGAGAATTGCACACTACAGCAAGAGTTCAAGCCTAGAAAAACTGTATTTCTATCAAAGTTCTCCTTGCTAGAGGGATTAATATTGGGCAGTATAGGTCCTCTCCAATACAAAAGGTCAGAAAGGTACAGGACATCATTATTAGTTAGAAAATCCTGCTTCCCTTTTTCTCAGTGTTTGATGCCAAACAACATTGTAACAGTCAGCACTTTCTGCACAGAATATGCTGCAATTACATAAAGTCCTTCTAGCACTTTGAATCTATCCAAAACTCATTAAAACCAACAATGCTGATATCCATCTACAGTAAACAGAAAGCCAGCTCCATGCAGCTGTTCAGCTCTCTGCAATGCACAATCCCTGGTTGACATTCGGAGCTGAAAGAACAGATCCTTCTGCTCTTGATGTCAGGAAGCGCTTTGCTATGTGGTCTTTCACAGGCTGCCAGAAATGGTTTCTTGGCCCACGCTTTGGGAAACAGTGATGCAAGAATCCTAGTCCCTGACAGAATCTGACAAAGCTGACACATTAGAACAGAAATGCCAACATGTCAGGAAATCAGATAATTGTTCCTTGACCAGAACCTCATGGTTTTCTTTATTCTTCCCTTGCTGTAGGAGGCTTGGAGAACAAACTGCAACCAGCATTGGCCCTAGAAGAGGTCAGTGAGCCTGGACTGAGGCTTACCATTGGCCAATCCTCTGCACCCCATCCTCTACACTTAGGAAGAAGGTACTCATGTCTCAGAGGAGTGATCAGCAAAGGGAAGACAGTAAATTTTAGGTTTTCCATGGCAAATGGACACTGATATGTATGGTACAAACTAAGTGATTAACATGAAGTGACAGACATAACAATGAGGTGTGGCATCAAATCTTTATCATAATGGAAGGAATTTTGCCTTATAAAAAACCCCCATTTCTCAACACTGATTTCCTATACTTATGCCTTATTCTTTTACCCTTATACTGTTATTAGATAATGTGATAATCATTACTGTGACAATTCATTCATGATGTCAAAAGGGTGATGGTCAGAACCACTGCAACAGGAAGAAAAAGATTATGCTCTACATTTCATCAGTGAAATGCCACTGTCTTCTTGCTACACACAGATGTAACACTGATTATTTTAATGGGATGACATCCAAGCACATTCAGGGTTTGGGACTTTTTGCACAAATAAGTAAGGCAGGCAAAGGATTTTACAACTCTGCAGAGATCTGTGACATCGTGAAATAAATTACTTGCCAAAATTCAACAAACAAGCCTGAAAGAGCCATGACTGCAAGCTGATTTTCTTTTATTAAGGACTGTATGTACACATCTCCTTACAGCAGGCTGTATTCCCTGACTATACTGTGAAATATTTGAAAACAACAATTACCATTTAATTGTGAAGGACAAACATCCAAAAACAGTTAAAAGCAGATGGAGAACGAACAATGTGATCTGAATTTTCATAATGAACCACTCCCTTTTCCATTGGAAGCTGGAGTTGCTGAATCCTAGCAAGGGTTTCCTTGTTATTTTAGGAGCTCTATGTAATTTAATTCATTTGTCGTAAATGTTCAATCATCCACATGGAAGGTTAAAAATTTGATCATTTAAAGAATGGTTACATAGTTAACCAATATTGTAATCCTCTGAAAGTTAAAATCATGCCTCATTTTATTAAAAAAGATAATCCAGAAATATCTGCTATGAATCATGTATGTTAACAGTGTCTGTGGCTGCAGTGCCAGGAACTCTTCTATAAATATCTGTAAGACTAATTTAAAAGCTTATTTGCCTCAAGTACCTGTTTGGAACCACATGTAATATCTACTACTGACCTGGATAGAAAGGGAGCAAATTAAATGTACACAGACTAGATTAACACTTAAATAAGCATCTTATTTTGCTTGGTGGCATAGAAAAACAGCAACTTTAAATTACCTCTATCTCAAAGGTGACCTTGTGCTAAATGACATCAGGCTGTCACCCTCAGACAATCTGATGTGATTCCAGGTGTTAGAAAAGGCAACACTGTAGTAATTATTCATGGTATTGCAATAAAAGCACAGGAGACAGCTTTTCAGATTTTACCAACCTATTGCTGCAGGTGATAGCCCAGATTTTTGCCCTATTTCAGGTCAGGAGAGGATTATACCTTACAATAAAGATTCTATTGGTGGAGTATTGGTCGGCAGCCAGTCGAACACAAGCCAGGGTGTGCCCAGATGGCCAAGAAGGCGAATGGCATCCTGGCTTGTCTCAGCAATAATGTGGCCAGCAGGACCAGGGCAGGGATTGTCCCCCTGTATTCAGCACTGGTGAGGCCACACTTTGAATTCTGTGTTCAGTTTTGGGCCCTTCACTTACTACAGGGCAGACACTGAGAGGCTGGAGAGATGAACAACAGAGCTGATGAAGGGTCTGGAGCACAAGTCCTGTGAGGAGTGGCTGATGGAGCTGGGGTTGTTTAGCCTGGAGAAAAGGAGGCTCAGGGAGGACCTTATCACTCTCTACAACTGCCTGAAAGGATGTTGTAGCCAGGAGAGGATCATTCTATTCTCCTAAATAACATGGGACAGGCCAATAGAAAATGGCCTCAAATTGCAGCAGTGGAACAAGAAAAATTTCTTCACTGAAAGGGTGGTCAGACACTGGAAGAGGGTGCCCAGGAAAGTGCTTGAGTCATCATCATCCCTGGAGATACTTAAAAGTTGTGTAGATGTGGTGCTTAGGGACATGGTTTAGTGGTGGAGCTGACAATTCTAGGTTAACAGCAGGACTCAGTAATTTGAAGTGTTTTTTCCAACCTCAGTGTATCTATGACGCTATAAAAATGCCCATGTTTCTGTAGTGATTACAGAAGTAACCAGAGGAGACTATGTTCATGGGTCAGGAAGCACAGCTAAGCCAGGTGAATCTGGGGCCAAGAGCTGTGTTCTGCAATTGTCTACATCTTGAGCTGCTCATTGGTAATTTTGAATGTAGACCAACCAAATCTGAACATTAGTCTACCTTTTTATTTTTGCACAGTACTTTTCATAGGAAGAGCAAGTTATTCACAGAGAAGAGTTTTCTTCCACCTTATCACTCACAAAAATGTGCCTGTATGTGTACTTAATTAACAAAATAGCTAATAGCTTTTCCTGCATTTCAGAAAGGAATTAAGTTCCCCTTAAGAGACAGACCCCTTAAAAAAGATGAAAGCAGCAGTGGTTTCTAGGGGTGATGTTTCTAGGAAAAGACTATTGTGGTCCCATCACATAATAATTGCTTTGATATTTATCAATAATCCAAAAACTAATCACATGACAGGACAGATCATTCTGTGAAACACTGAGTGCCCTTTTCCAGTTTGAGTCCAAGGGCACAGAAAGCTGATAAAGTCTGTTTTGCTTGCTACAAGTCCAAAAGAAATTGCTTTCTTTGTTTTCTAGGGGTGATTTAAAATGGAAGGAGAGCAGCTCAGATGCTAGGAATCATACAGCAGCACACAGAGATCAGAGAAGCAGCAAGATCACAATTCTCAATGTCTTGACTTTTGGGCTTAATTTCACTTTCATCAAAATCAACAGGAAAACTTGTCATCAACTTCAAAGCTACCTTTTACTCAGTTTAGTCCTCTCCCTCACAAAAGAAGAAAATAAAATAATTATTGAAATTATAAAAATCTTCACGTATAGGTTTATTTAAGTTTCATTTGACTTCTTTTCCCTGCTATTCCCCCTAATATTTTAGGGAAGAGCAATAATGTTAATGATGTGAATAATTCTTATGCACAAAATGTACTAAAGTTTAAAACTTTGGCAAAGAGGATATGTTTACCAAGATGCTTCAAAAGCAGCATGTTGCAAAAACGAGAGCCTCATGCATGCTGTTTGGTTTCTTCCCACCAAGCCTGACCACCTTTTTCTCAGATGCCACCATGCTCTTGCTTTGCCTGTAGACCTTTTTGCTGTCAATATGCTGACCTTTTTATTTCTTGCAAACGGTGATCAAATCAAGCAAGCAGAAATAAAACTTTCCTACAGCACACTGCACGATGTTCTACAAGGCTTGAAAGACACAGGTTTCTAAGACAATTAAATGAAAGAGAGAACAACATCTTGACCCTTAAATCCAAAGCTAAGGCATGAATTTGCAATTCAGTCCAGCCTGTCACTAAGCCTATTGCTGTTATTTTAAGATAAGAGTCTGCATTTCTTCACACACATCTACGTGTGAGATTATAAGTCAACATTTATTTCCCATGGCCCTAAAAAGAAGAGGCTGCATGTTTGGTTTTTTTTAATGCTAAATATATATATACACTATATAACATTCTATATAGCCTTATGGTGTTGCTTGCAAGTAAAAAAAGGACACAGGAAGTTATCCAAATAATTCAGAATGTAATTTCAGTATTAATATATTTTAAAATACTGATTTTCAATATGTT
Organism: Dasyornis broadbenti; assembly: GCA_013397935.1. Classification (NCBI taxonomy): domain Eukaryota; kingdom Metazoa; phylum Chordata; class Aves; order Passeriformes; family Dasyornithidae; genus Dasyornis; species Dasyornis broadbenti. The sequence goes on from VZRN01004184.1 coordinate 1,522,176, forward strand.
ATTTGCAAATAATTACTACTATGTTTGCAAATGTATGTAGCAATATATTGTAAAATAATTAGGGAATGGGTGTGGCAACATTTCTATTCCTTTGCTTAAAAGAACTTACACTTTACAGGCAACCTTAAGTGAAGAATGTAATAAATCTTCACCCCAACTTACTGGACAGTTCGTTACTTATGTAACAAATTTTAATTACTGTAATTACAGCTGTTGGTCTTTCATCTGAATAAGAAATGCTTTTTCTCCACATGAAATGTCATGTTGTAAAGAATAGCACCATGGGCCATTCCCATGATAGAATCAAATCCTGATTACCTCACTGGAAAGCAAGAAATCATCCCACTACCATGATGCAGACCTCCTGTTCCTACTTCTGTTGAGGTACAGGATAGGGAATTACTAACATGATACATGATAAGGTACAGTAAAATATGTCAATAGCTCAGTACATCATGTCCTCAGCCTCAGGCAGGAGTGATTTGTTTGTTGCCTGAAAAAAGTCCATATTTAACAAGACAACACAGATATTTTTCTTGGAATAACTAATCTGGAAAAATGCAATGAGGAATGTGCTGCTCAGAAACTTTAAACATTCGAGTAAGTCTTATGGAAAAGGTTTACTGGGCAGACAGAAGACAGGTGAAATGGTGTAGGAACATGCAAATTACCATCCTAGAGAACCGCACTGCTTCTCATTTGCCTCTTGTGTGGCGCACACAGCACCTTCCAGACTGACAGTGTGTGCACACATGCACACACATCCATGCGTGTGCCCACACACACAAATGGGAAATGGCTCCAAACTGACAACGAGACAATCAAAAGGTTACAAATCACTTAATTATAACATGTAGAGTAGGAGTCGGAGCTGCAGCAAGTAGCGGTTTTATTTCAGAAATGGAATACAGAAGACAACGGCAATATTCCTCTGCGATGTAGTCCCAAGATCATTCTCTGACTAAATTTCAAAGGAATTTTGCTGCTGGTTTTGAGAGGAGACTCAGTTATTTTGTCTGTGACTTCTGGAGAGAAACTAGCATTGCTGTGTCTGCTTCCAAAAAAACTCATTTAGAACTGGAAAACTTAACAGCTTTTCACAGTTTACAATATAGAAAGGAAATAATAACCACTTCTTAATTCAAAATTTGCAGAGTATTTTATAATATTTATGTAACTGCAGCATTAAAAAAATCCAGTCAAGATGAAGACTTCAAACAGAATATGCTTCAACCCCAGAAACATTCTAAATGAAAAGAAAGTGTAGGAAATAAATACCATTAATATTAAGAATAAAGAAGAAAAATAGGAATATTTTAATAAAAATTTATGGAAACAAAATAAACTGTAAGACAACATGACACTTTCAAATCATTTAAGCTGACTTTAAAAATCCATAAGTAACTTAATAATATAAATTATTTCTAAATACTCCTGGACAAAGAAATCCTTGGAGCTCCAAAATCTAGGTTTTTTCTACTCCAATATTTGATAGCCAAAAATTTTAGCTAAATGATAACTTTGTGCCTGGTAGCAATAGATGGCCCTTAATTAGTAATTTGATAAAAGCTTGCAGCACAAATTAAAAAAAAACAACGAAATTAACATCTGATTAATCCTGAAGGAGGTGTTTATCCTCTAGCTTTACAAACCCTGCAACCTTCAACCTTCTCCCTTAGGCAAAAGTCTACATAACTAGACAGGTCTCAAATGATGCCATGAAGGTCATCACACACAGGCTGTGACAGCAGATGTGCCTTTTCCTTAGCGCTCTCTATGAGCAAGAGCTGTTTTACAGCAATGTGAGAGGGTGAAGAGTTTACACTAGATGGTTATGCAATAAATGTCACTGGTATTACTGCTGACTTCAGACTAGGCTCGCAGCATTAAGCAGTTAAGAGGTGATAAAGCAGGATTAATTCCTGAGGAAAATTTTTGATTAATTTGTCAGCATAGTTTGTAGTACGAATTCTCTGCTATCTTTATTCTTCCTCATATGGGAAAATATTTTGTGGCAATCTATCAATCCCTTAAGTGCAGGACTTCATAGCAGTTTTAGTATCATTGCACAGACACACCTTTAAGCCTGTTTTCATACATTCACCTTAAAGGAAGTCATCCCAGATCACAGCTATTTATGGCTGTTCATGTAAATCACAATATGGACAACAGTGGAATAATAATGGAATAGTGCAAACCACAGTAACTTTGCAGTAATTGTTTTTTGAGCTGCCCTGATGAAATTGTACCTGACAGGGACAGCAAAATCAGCCAAAGTGAGTGAATGAGTGGTTAAGGCAGGGCCGTAGTTACACCGCTAGATAAAGCTGCTTTGGAGGAAACATGAGCTCTGAACCCTCCACCTGCAGTAGAAACAAATACATGATCAACACGCTGAATTCTTACTGCTCTCCCCAGCCCCGAGGCCCATTTCTATGACCAGCAAGGCAGTGGCTGCTTTTCCAATAGGCAATTTTTTTCATTTCCCTTTTTCAGATCAGAACACACAGAAAGGAACAAATCACCAGTGACAGCAAATAACTACTGTATTTCCTCAAAGATACAGGTATTGCCTGCAAAACAATGAAATACGTGTTAATGTGCTACAATATATTTTCTGTCAGAGGTAATTTGTTTGCCAGAAGTATATCGTACAACTGCACTAACTTAGGATTTTCAGTTTGCCTGTGACACTGACCTGCAGTTAACAATACCATTGCGCGAATTTAAAACACACAACTTTGCAACAAAACCAAACTAAACCCAAACCATCTGATATAAGTACTTCCCCCAAAAGCAAAATAGAGCATCAACAGTACTGTTTTGACTTAGGTCCTGTAATACAAAACACTGCTGCCTTCTAGCAGATGTATCATTGGCTGACACATGCGAAGATCTATTACTAGATCATATAGAGACATAAGCTACTTCTTTAAATTACCCCTCGGACATTATGTTTAATAAACAATCAGCAACTCACTGACAGCTTGAGGGAGGAGGAAAAGGCTGATAGAATGCTAGGTGTACATAAAATTGTATACATGACAAATCATATTCTTCTTACCAGGTACTCTGAATGACATTCATCTTTTTCCACAATGAGTTCTTGAGGAAAGAAACTGTGATTTCATACAGTTATCTAAGCACCCAGTATAGGGGAGACCAGATTATCATCTCACTACTTTGGCAGGAAAATTAATAATAGTTAAAAAATTTGTGCCTGTCTTAGAACAATACAGTGTCAAGAGCATTCTATAAGGCTTTCTACTTGAGAGATGAAATTTCCAGAATTTTTAAATGCACAGCTAAGTATTACTAAAGCATTCGGTTTGTTCTGATAAAGGAAGATAGTGATTTTCAGAAGTACTTAATGAGGGGTTTTCAATAAAGTAAAAAATGACAAAACCAGTCACCTTTCTTTTTCTAAGCCACCTATATCTCATGATACGTAGATACGTAGATAATAGTAAATTTATTACAATTACCCAGTAGTTGGTCTACCTTGTCATTGTAGGTTCTAAAAAACTTGTCAGTGCCAAGAAAGAATTTGAATCTCTAGTTTGTGCCAATAGCACACTTACTGCTGCACAGATCAATGGAAGCACCCATTAAGTTAAATAATAAAAACTAATATTTAAATAAAAGCTGGCTGAAAAACAACAGAACCTAGGACAAGGTGAAGGAAACACCATTTATTCTACAGGGTTATTAACACCACACTAGTCACAGCTGGCAGGCTAGGCAAAACTTGATACATGTCTGGGGAGAAATAATGAAGTCTCATGCTTTATATTGAAATTTATTCTATAAACAGTAAAAGAGCTTGCTAGATAAAATGTCTTAATCGCCACAGGTTTTACAGCTGTTCACTTACACTCATCTCCAATACATCTTCCCATCTATTCTATACTCCCTGTATAAAACACTTTTAATACTCATTCATCCCACACAGATCTTTTCAAGACAAGTCTGGCCACATACCTTATTTTTAAGAACTTTCCTGCCCTCTATGTCATTTTGATTGTAGGACTTTCTTTGGTGTGAACATACTATTCATTACACAGTAAAAAATTCAAATTGGTTATAATCTCATTCCAGTTACAAAAGCAAAATCCATGAATTCTTGGGGAAGAAAATCAGAGGAGAAAGGATACAATACAGCATTTTCTCACCTCTAAAGCTGGCAGTGGAAAACTGACTCCTGCTAATAAAACCAACAAAACCTCAGATCATTAGCAGGAAAGAAGCACTTCATCAAACCTAATTTTTTGGACTGTAGCCCTGGCAGTGTAGTGCTGGCTGTGTGTGGAGTGACACCACTCAGAAAGGCCAAGGCCACTCTGAAGTCAGCATTGGCCAGAGCATCATACGCTCAAAGTGCGGCACCCTCAACACTGCAACAAGCACTGCCTAGGGCAGCTTCCACCACCCACGTCCCCCACCCACACTTTAAAACGTACGTTGTGGAGGGGTCACTATAGCTTTCAAAGTAAGGCCAGAAAAGTAGGGGAGTCAGCTGTGGCTTGCCACTCAAAGCTTTTACATGGTAAGTGTGGCACCAAACTAAAATCGGCAGTGAAATGTGGGAGATCTGTATGTAATTTCATAAAAGTTGACCACTCTCATCCCTAAAATCTGCAGACCTTGTAAAAAAACTTGGATTTTGTTAAATACTTGTCTGACAGGTAAATCTGGAACTATGTTGGGGGGAAACAATAGAGGCATATGGGTCAGATGGAAAAGCAGTACCATGCTGCTGCATCTGGGTCTGGCATTTCTGAACAAGCCTCTAAGCAAAACGATTTTTGAATCTCTTTCCTATTTCAAACGAAAGCTCCTTCAGAGATTAAGCACCCCAAACATTGCAGGTATTTTGAGGTCTAGTATATTGAGTTGGGGATTGAAATTCCACCTACAGTCTCCTGTAGTTCTCACATTCTGTGGAGGATCTGGACCAAAGTATCCAAAACTGAGATGGCAGAAGGAAAAATTTATACATTTATAAAGTCCGCAGACTTTGAGACTGCGTATTCCTCTCTGTTCAACTTCGGGCACAACAAATTTAATCATGTCTGTAGTTCTTTGGAAATACAGCATGGTGAACATTTGCCAACACAAGCTGGTTTTGTGGAGCCTCTAAGAAGTATCATTTGACTTGGTTTAATTACAGATGCTTTTTATTTTTAAATATATAGATGGATATTTTGTCCCTTTGCTATTAATTAAGAGTGGCACAGTTCTAGACGTCCTTTTCCCATCATAATTAACAAGGGCTGCATCTTAGTGGATGGCCATGATTTAAGAGCATTTAATCTACACTACATTTGCATGCTGTCACTTTTTGTTTGTTACCAAAGTACACGCATAAAAACCCAACAGACTCCAGTGGTGAAAACTATAATCATTGCATTGTAGTCAATAAATTACTGAGAAGTACTAAAAGAAACTGAGAATAGTATCTATTTTACTGTATTAATGGTTCCATTGAAACAACAATGCTAAAAACTCAAGGCAAATTAACTAATAGTTACAACTACTGGAGTAGCACTAAATTAACACAGAAGTAGAATGAAAGTTTTTGAAATAATAAAAGCAGATAAAACATGACACAAAACCAGATTTTTATTGAAGCAGAAGATGGTTCAATGTCTGTGCTGATGCTTACGTTCCAAACATATTTAAAACAATGCAGCTGTCTTGCAAGATCCAGATACTCACACTCTATATTCACATGCATGCTTGCACACATAGACCAACTCAGAAATGGCTCTAGAATAAGACTCAAATCTTCCTAAGAACTGTGAAACACTACGAATTATGAAAAATATGAAAAAAAAAGATCTTTCCTTAGCAGTGAGAAAAGAAAGGTTATTCTATAGACAGAGTTACAGTTACTGGGCCTGTGGTTTCAAAATTAAGAAACCCTGAAAAAGAACTCTTCTGGAGTTTGTTTTTCCTGTATGCATGCAGGTAATTTGTGTTTTACCTTGAATACACATTAGATCAGACATTATAACAGTGACTGTGCATGTGCAGTGCTAATACAGCCACCAAGCAGAGAAGTACCTAAAATACTGTTAATAACCTCTCCTTAAGAATGCAAATAGTGCCATTAAATACACCGTGGCAACACTTGAGATCAACGTGGATCTTAAAATATCACACACAAGCTATTCAAGTTTCTTAAGACAACAAAACCAGCAATAAAATAATAGCTGTGCCTTGTTGGTAAAAATAGCTCATTTTTCCAAATGCAGTTATCTGTAAATGTAGAAAAACTGCAACTGTCTTGTATATACCATAAGCTATTTATCTAAAATGGTACTGTCAGTGAAACAGATGTCATTGCACAATATCCCTGCGCCACCCACATTCTGTTCTCCTAGTTGCCAAACAGAAGCGTTTTGAATTATTTACTGAACGATCAGATTCAAGCATTCCTGCAATGATCTCCATGCTATATTAAAGGGAAAAAGGCACTTAAAAACTGAAATGTAGTTTCATGTGATGTTTGAATATAACCTAATATATTCTACATATCTTCACCAGCACAGACTATGAAGAATAGACTAAAACCTTACCAGAAGATTTAAAAAGTCTTATTTTTAAGAATTTTGCCTATCAGCTTTTTACATTTTCCTCTTCCTGTCTATCATACTCAATTTCAGGCTTATGTTTTTAAATTTCTTGATTTACCTGAGGAAGATGTCAAATTAATACCAAAGTCTCCACCTCAGTCTTAAGAATCATCTGTTCTTTGCAGGATAGCTACATAAAACCTAAAAATCATGCCACAGAGTAAGTTAGGCTGGAAGGGACTTCTGGGGATATCCAGTGGTGGGATGGCATTTACTCCTGCAGGGCCCATTCAGGGCAGCTTGTAGGGCTCAGTGTCACTTGTTAGGGACCTGTCTTGATCCGCATATACCATATGACACACTACATTGTAGAACTTAGCCATCTGGTTTTTATTTTGTGTTTTCATGCTGTCTTGCTTTTTCAACTATCCTCCTTTTTTTCATCCTTTTCACAGTGATCTCTGGAGTTCATCAATATCAGACTGCCATCAGGCTTCCTTGAGGGTGACATGAGGCACAAAACTATCCAGAGTTCAAACAGAACCTTGCCATTGAACCCCATGAACTCTAAATGCAAAAAGCTTGTAGTCTGTTCTCACCAGTGTTAGAAAATTGTTCCAAAAATTAAAGTTACCAGGTCTTCTCAGCCTGGACACTTTAATAATCCAGACTATATATGTTTGAAAGTTTGTGAAAGAAAACAGTGAGCACAATGAAATTCATAGAGAGTACTCTGTCTGCATTCACATCTGTACAAGTAACCAACACACTAAAGAAAATAAGATCAGAAGTTCAAATAGTCACAGTTTTCTAGTACAAAAAAATGTGCTTTAATTTTTACAAATCAGAAAAGAATCTAAAAGGCGACTACAGAGATATATATGCATTCCAGCAACCTGATGAATACATCTAGAGAAAATGAAAGCTCGACAAAAACATCAGTTCATATCTAAAACCTTTTATCATGGGAAATACTGTCCTTGAGTGTAAAACTTTCTTCAACCTCTCAAGACAATTGATAATAAAAGTACTGAAATTAACATTAAAACACATTTTAGTATCTCAAGAGGTTTCTCATCTGATCAGTTCTTTTACTCTTTGGTACTTGTTTGCTAATAAGTCACCTAACCCTTCAACTCTCCAGCTTTATGATGCCTTATTTAGACTTCTCAAATTTGTTGAGCTGCTTTCAGATTACAACAGTCTTAAAGATAAATACGACACACACACACACACTTTTTTTTATTAGAATACTTGCCAGTTTGGCAGCAGCAGAATCAACAACAGATAGGCAGAGGGAGTTTTGGTTAGAGGAAAGAGGCTTTTCTATACTCTGCTGAAATTAAAATATTTCAAGACATTGTAACATACCAGTTCCAGAGAGCTGCCTAGCAATTCTCTCTGCCTTAATGGGTGAAAAGAAAATGCAAAGGTTTCCATCAAAAACAACTGAGATTGCAAATTCTGTTCAGTATACTAATTTGATACATACAATTGTATATACGCATTCTTGATTAGTGGAAGCAATCTAGCTAACAGCCAACACTGTAGAAACAAAGTATTCTTTGCCACCAAAAGCCACGACTATCACTTCCGTGATACTTACAACCCTCAGTGTTTAGGAAATAAACATCCATGTGCATTGCATTCACTACTAGGCACCACATCGTAGACTATAAAACATTTTATCCTTTGCTTTAGACAATAACTTCAAACTGAAAATCCTAGGCATCTCTATCAGGCTTAGGACTATGTGTAATAGTTTTTATTTTAATTTTTTTTTTAATTGAGAAAGGAAGAAAACCAATTATCTAATAATAGCAAACAAATTAACAGAGAACTTCACTGAGATTTTATCCAATGAACATAATCTGTGACATCCTTGCTGTAAGAAAGTCAGTTCATTCATCCTATATAATACTGTTCAACTGAAGAATAAAATAATTCATAATGACTTATAATTTCAAAGTGTCAGTGGAATATTCAAAAATATGTCTTTACAGCACAGCTCACAGAGGAAAAACATGGTCTGACACCTTCAGAAGCTACTTTCCCCAGGAAGCAGAAAATACGTATCAGTTAAACTGCAACAAAATTGGAGCATCTTTCATCTTTCTTCACCCCTCAAAGATTTATGAATACATTATTTTATCATTTTAATTAACTTCAAGTTAATTCAGGAAAAATATTTTCATGAAACATGTGATGCAAAGCTTGTGGTTTTAGGAAAAGTAGCCAATTTTCTGATTTTTTTCATTCCTATCTGAACTCTGTGTACCTGTATTATAAACAAACTCTAAGTAATTAAAATGTAAAACAATAAATGAGGGTTCCTAAAGGTATCCTTTTAAAATCAAGTCCTTTCTAGAGTACTTCAAATATAACGTTCAATACGGCTCGCAAATGATTTATTCTTCTGTTCAGCTGAAAATAATAGAACACTTTGATATACAGCTACTCTCCCTCACACCTTGTAGCCTGGACAACACAAGGCAGTTGCTTTTCATACTGATAATTGCTTCAGACCAGATATAGATTTCTATTTTCTGTCCAGTTTTGGATAGGTGCAAGTTGCTTCATATACCATAGTCTTCCCATCATTACACACATTTAGCACAAACTGTCAAAGAACTTACAATGCACTGGGAAATGTACATTATTTAGAAAACAACTAACATAGTTAAAGAAGCCCTTTGCTAATTAGGGCAAGTATTTTGTTGGTGTTGACCTTTCTTTTCATTTACCGAGAGAACCCCAATTATGTATTTTGAGAAAGACAAAGATGAGCATGCTGATTTTGGAAAAAGAAGAGGGAAAAAAAAAGAAAAGATAAAGTTATAAGTTTAACCAGGTGTTAAACCTGGTTAGAGAACAAAAGAAAAAAATGAGAACTTTTGGGTTTTAATTCTGGTGGTTTGTGGCTTGCCCTAAAACTGAATGCACCTGTCATAACTTTTAAAATATCCAGCTCTGGTATGTCTCTCTCCTCCTGTTTATCTGCCTGTGCACTTCTATTGGTGGATTGCGTCTCTTCCGCACCACTTCATATAGCACTGCTAAATAAAAGAACCTAAACTAAACCTAGTAAGCAGCTAGGTCCCTGATACTTTGAATAATTAGTGCATAATAAAACCTTATCTGATGAATGACCCCAGTGTCATATAAAGTCAGACATTTCAATTTTAGAATTACGCATCCAACCAACATACTGCTACATGCATAAGTATTTATGGACTCAGCTTCATAGGTCCCTTAAATATTGCCTGCTTTAAAAAGAAGAAAGCTGTTTAAAAGATTATTATAATTGCTGAAGACCCACCAAGCCCTTTGTATATAAATTTCATTATCTATTTGTGGCCAAAAATTAGTTTGCATAGTTGCAAATACCATCTGGGAAACCATGCTCCTTAAACAGAGAGCCTATGACTTTTCCCATTGTGGTCACTGTTTTTCAAGAGATTTTTTTCATGTAATTGCCCCTAATTACAACAGGAAGTTAATGTTGCATTATCAGCATCAGTAGAATAAAAACATGTATAAAAATACCTTTGTATAATATTCTGAATTATTTGCACATTCTCTGAGGAAGAATGTGCATTAAAAGTCTTTAAAAAGCCAAATTTTATCACATGATCCTCCCCAGATATTGTTAGTGCTTAATCCAAAAGCTTAGGGAAAAAATAGCAGCTATAGCTCAGACCTCATCCATGTGCCAAAATGCTGAGTAAAGGTTTATGTCTTTTTGCTGGCATTTTCTTTCTTGCTTTCTGTGTGATTAGGATCATTCTGGAGTTAAAAGCTATTGCTTTGCTAGAACATTTTTTTTTTATTATTTGTGATCATATCCGTCTGATTGAACAAAATAACATTTGAGCAAAACATGGAACTTTTCTATATTGGTTAGTGTACTATATTAGAATCCTTATGTTATAGAAGGACTAGCACTTACAAGGACATTATGACATATAATTCAATTAAAAATTGACTAACCTTTCCTTCAGCATCTGTTGTTACCTTCTCAACCTTGTTCCTGTTTAAAATTTTCTTCACCCATTCTTCTACTTGGACATTGAACTTCATGAAAGTCACATAGAGAAAATATGCTGTCAGGAGTGTTACGCTTTCCCACCACATTATAAAGTTATCCAGAAAAAAGATGATTAGCAAGATCAAGTCAATGATGTAAAAGGACATATCTCGAAAGAGTGGCCACCAAGTAAGGTTCAAGATCTCTTTAGAAAATAAAGCACACATTCCAATAACAAATAGGATATTGAACACGGCAGATCCCACTATGGTACCGATGCCAACATTGCTGTGGGATATAAACACTCCTATCAAAGAAGTGAAGAGTTCTGGGGCTGACCCACCAGCAGCCATGAAGGTTGCCCCAGCCACATCATCAGAAATGGCCAGTTTTTCAGTGATGACAGTCAAGGAAGGAACAAAGAACTCATCACAGACTATGGCTAAGGCTATAAACATGTAAATCATTCCAATTATATGGAGGATCACTGCTCCCTGTCGTCTCTCCTCAAGAGAGAAAAGGTCCTGGGGGTACTCTCCCTTCGCATGATCATCTGTTTCATTGCCGTGCCCAGCTTCGTGTTTCATAGAAGCATGTGGATCTGGAGTGCCATTTTCATTCTGTTCTGTGATATCCAAGAGAGTTCTTTGGTGCCCACGCACCAGCTTTTGGCTATCTAGGCTGCTGACCAGCATCATGCTACGTGGTTCCATCTTGAAAAAGGCACTCATTGAAAGCGAGAAAGTACTAATGGCCACTACACTGACAAGAAGCCCTAAAATTCGTATCAGTCTCAGTTTTTTCCTAACATTCTGGTGCTGCCTGCAACCGAACAGCGGTTCCTCCAAACACCACTCCTCCAAGACACCAGCAACAGTTTTTTTCTGAAGAGCCATTTTGCGTTCTGTGTGAGATGCTGAGGGAATCAAATGGACTGTTCCTTCATACTTTTCTCCAGCTTTGAAGGTAGAAGTGCTTTAAGAGTCTTCCGGAATCAAGTACTTTTACTCTTCACAGGACGTATTTTCTTCATTCATCTTAAAAGGAAAAATATATTATTAATAGTGAAACAGGAAGCAATTAGAAACTTATAAAAGCATTTTACAGACTGGGTTACACTTAAAATTTGAAGCAGAATACTACCAACTGTAACATAAAGTCCTGTCACATTCCAACAGACATAGCCATGTTATGTTTGTTTAAGCACTAATCCTGTGGATAACAGTTTACCAATACTCATTTTATGCCTCTCATACGCCTCTGAGCCACTGCTCTCCTCAGTTGCTGTCAAAAAACCCCAATCCTAGCGGAAGGTAATAGCTGTCCCCAGACGCCGTACAAAAATGAAGAAACTACTGTTTTAATGGATACACCAAAGGTTATTACCTCCTGTAGTTACTTTCCACTATGAACACGTAATGTCCAAATCCCAAATGCAGGGGCAATAACGTCAGAAAAACTAATCAAAGTGCTAACAAGCATCTCATCAGACCTTTAGACAGCTGAGGCAGCATTAATTGAAAATGTTACACATGCACAGAGAGAGTCATTGATGTGTAGGTAAGAACACTGTGCTGCTGGAACACGATCAAAATGGAGTTTCCGTAGCTCCTCTGTAAAATTGACTCAGGTTTACAGAGAGAACTCGGCTTGCATCCAATCAGACCTAGGACATTATCTTGAGCCAAGACAGAATTTTCAGTCACCCTTGGTTTTGTTTTGGTTTATGTCAGGCATTCAGCAATAAATGTAGGATGTTACTACGAATACCTATCTGGTACCTTTTAAAAGTGCTCCTCTTACAGAGACTTAAGAAAATAGTTTGAATTTACACAAGAGTTGATCCTGAAACAAATGAAATGATGAAGAATGATGCGAGAATGACTATTCATGTATGCCAGAGATGAGCGTTCTTGACTAACAGCACTTCTAAAACTGGACAAATCCTCTAGATAAAAACAGGTGCTTTGGTTAATGAATTTGAAGAATATTTGTAACGTAGAAGTTAGTTACATATGCATCTTGCACAGTAAGTTGTATTTTACATGAAAGAAAATATAAGATACTTTCTCAATAAAACTGATTATTAGTCTTTACTACTGGTGCCCAAAATACTTCGTTACATCTCTTATTCAAGTCATTTTTAGCAATAGCTGAATTATGAACAATCTATCAATCTGCAGACGAATTGATTTTGTATTCTCAAATACAGGATTACCGCTATTACATGCAGTTATTTCTCTGTAAGTTATTAAGTCACTTGCAGTTTCTCCCGATTTTTTCGAACAGTTTCCAAACCAAGATGTCATAGAGACATACTTCATCTGCAAAATACAGTACCACAGCGGAGGTAATTTTATTTTCCCCCTCAGAGTTAACACTCGATGGACTGCCACAAAAACATTTAGCAGGAATGATACCGGAACGGCACCACCGCTGCCGTGCGCAGCCGGCGGCGACGGGCCGATGTCCGCGCTCCCTTGACCATTACGCGAACGGGATACAGGAAAAGCGCTCCGGCTGTCCCCTGCCCTGGAACCCGCACGGCAGAGCCCTGCCAGACCGCTCCCGACACAGCGGACCCCAGACCCCGAAGGAGCGCAGCGCAGCCCCCGCCGCCCCGCCTTCTTCCCCGTCCCCCCGCGGAGATGCCGCAGAGCCTCGCCTAACTCAGCCCAAGTTCGCACCGCTCCGCTCCGCTCAGCTCCGCGCCGCACAAACTTTTTCCACCTCCGAAAGGGGAGCAGGTCCAGCCCCAAGCGCGGAGAGCCGCGGAGACACCGACCGGGGGCTCGGGGCACCGGTCACCCCTCGGCAGCCGGTACCGCCCATGGGGGCGGAATCTGCGGATGGGAGTCCCCGCAGCGCCGCAGCCCAACCCCCGCCCGCGCACACGGCCGGCGCTCACCCGGAGCTGCGCTGCGCTGCGCTGCGCTGCGCGCCGGCCCGCGGACGCTCGACACGGGCGCGGGAATGAGCGGGATGGGGCCAGGGAC
>VZRN01004184.1:1550881-1569526 GCA_013397935.1 Dasyornis broadbenti
TTTTAATACAGGTACTATTGATACTATTTTCCAGTCGCATAGTCTAAACCTCCAAAAGCATACTTTGTAAATTAATAATAGATACCTTCAAAATTATATTTATTTAATACTCTATAATAAACCCTAATCTTAATTCTTGGCCTGTTGTTTCCCTTTCAATATTCTTATTTGCCTTCTCTGTTTCCATGTTTAACATCATTGTATTTAAAAAACTATTAATTTTATTTTGGAACATATGTAAAATCATCTTAATCTTTACTTCAGCATTGCAGAGAGATATACCATGTGTTTGTTGTTTTCTTTCTAAATACGGCATTGGTGACTAAAAATTTTAATTTCCTTTGAAAGTTCAAACTTACTTCAAATTTTGGAAATACTAATTTTATTACTAACTACACAGGTATAAATTCCTGTGGTGATTTCTTTTTTCTCCTTGTCCTTGTTTTGCTTTCCCTTTCTTTTCCCTTCCCCCTTTGCTTTTCTTCTTCCTTTTCTTGAATGTTCTGTGTTACTCTTACAAAATTTTCCATATGTTTATCTCTTCAGTGAGGTCCTGTCACTTTCCTAGAATATTAGGCATGAGAAAATGCCAGGCATGCTATGTGTTCAAGTCCTTCAGTGCTACTAATTTCACTAACAAATCCCTTTGCCTTATTTTAATGAGGATACCTTGGCACATGCAAATTTATTAGCAAGTTTACAGCGTTAGCAGCTTTGAGAAACATATTACTGTTGAAAAAGCAACACAGAGACAGATAGAGTTACTAAATTGACTGGAAAAATAAAACAGCTTTGATATCTGTAAACAAGAGTATGGTTTCCCATTTGTCCCATCAACATAGTACATTTAAAGAATATTCTTATCCTCCTATCTCTAAAGACAGTCACCCAAGACAGACAGTATTTTTTTCATCTCATCTACCTGTCTGCTTATATGCTTGTCTGATCTCTTTTTCAATGAGCTGCAGCCACACTGCCTTGCAATTTTATGTCAGAGAGCTCCTGCTTAACTGCTAGCAGCTGTCTCAGCCTCAGCATATCAACTCTGGAGTGGTGGGGTGTAAGCTACGGCTTACAATTACTATCCAAAGATCTGGTTCTTCTGCGACCGTTTCAGAAGCTTAGAGCTTGTAACAATTGCTTGTTATTCCAGATGCCCTCTTCAGAATGGTATTTCATCACTGATAGCTGTGTTTTTTCACACTGAGCTGTACTTTGTGTACTCAGCCTTGTGCCTACCCTGGGGGGTGCCACCTCTTCAAGGGTGAGCAGCAGAAGCCCCTCGCTGTGCAAGCAATAACTGTGGTGAGAGCGCTCTGCTGATTGGAGCTCTGTCAGCACTGCAATGGGCAGAGAGCTCTGCAGGTTAGAATCCTCTGGGTCAATGGCTGCAGAGTAAAGATGAGTAGAAAAAGGAGCAACACAGAATTGTTTCTCTGTTCCCTCCAGAGAATTAGAAATATGTAAAGCAACCAATACAGTGCCTAGTAGTGGCTGGATTCTTATTGTTCCCTGAGAAGGTATGTTCTTATTGTATTCTGATATTGTTTTGATAGTAATTGTCAAGTTAGTAAGACAAATATATAAAAACCCCAAGGAATTCAAGACAAGAAGAGAAGTGTGAGACAGAGATACAGAAATGACTTAACGCTTTTTTTAAAAATAGGCCTGTGGTCCATACTAGGTTATTTTTATTACTGTTATTACTATTGTTGTTTCTTTCTTTCTAAGCTACAAACACATAGGAAGAAAGCTGCATCTTCCCAGTTATGAAATATGAATAGACTCCTTTACAATCCACATCTGCTGCTCCACTGGCTTCTGATCAGTGGCTGGAGTCCATCTGCAACAAGACACATGCAGCAGAGATGTCTCTAGAGAATCTCTTATTTTTAAATAGCTCTGGAAATAAACATTGAAATCTGGTTTTTTAGCAGCTTGGTTCACAAAACAGTAGAAGAGTTACAACAGGTTAAACCAGGCATTCAGCTACAGAATGGGGTCAGAACAAAGGTTCTTAATCAGCAAAAGCAGTGGCAAACACAGAGGTTTTGTGTAGGAAAGTTCTAATTAGTACCTAGATTGTCTGGGATCACAATTTCTTTTGTCACACAGGTATCACAAAAAGTATACACACACACACACACATAAGAAGAACGTAGGTTTTGGTACAGATTAGCTTCAGGAAACATAAGGTTATTTCCTAAATCAAGCCATCAAAAATAGCTGAGTTATGGTAATTGTCTGTGTTGATACTCATAATCCACTGCAGAGGTGATGGGAAAAAAAGCCTACCTCTTGGCTAGCTTTATGGTGCATTTTTTTCTAGTAAACAACATGTTGTTATTGCAGTTCATTGTGTGCACAGGAATTTCTTAAGTTACTCTTCTTCTCTTGGAGTTAAAACTGTTCCTACTGGCACCTCTGGGAGAGGCATCTTCCCCTTCTTCTCCAAATACTAAGCAAAAGTCTCAAGAGACATCTCCCAGTTCTCTGTCCATCTGTTTATAGCTTCTTAAAGCAATTGGGAAAAAAAGTCTGTCCTTGCTACTAGCCATAAGGTATCAGTAACTGCTCTGTACACTGTGCACTCTGAGTAGTCACTGAAACGCTCCTTGCACTGTAGGTGCTCTTGTAGGGTTACCCTTGTGTGTCTGCAGGCCAAGAGACAAGTTTTGTTTCAGTTGTGAACATGGGAAGTTCTGTGGGCAGCTGTATGAAAATGGTTGCTCTGAAGATTTCTTGATATAGAAGCCATGTCTTACCACTCCTGCAGCCCAGAAAGGGTTGTACATTGCCTGCCAGAGTGCAAGTTATGTAAATATGGAATTGGAGCTCTGTAAGTAAATGCCTAAAAGCATTTGGGGCTTTCTTTTTTGTAAAAGGGTCTAGGGACTGCACAACCTGCAGGAGACCTGCAGCTGCAGTGCTTTTGAAGGTTTGCCTGTGTCTGTTGAGATCCTTGGCCTAAAAGCTGATTTGCTCAAACTTTCCATAGGGTCTAGGATATGGCCCTTCTAAGAAAATTTTGAGAATTATAGAGAAAACTGTCACCTTATTTTCTGTGTCCATTACGAGAGAGTCTGACAGTACCCTCCTATGTGGAACTTGTCCCTGGATGAACTGTGCTGAAGAAAGGCACTTTCCCCTTCACCAGGAAGAGGAGCCTTATGTAACTCCTACTCACTGATTGCACAGATGCATTCAAAAAGCCCTGTATAATTTATTCATGCTCTCATATGCATAGCTCCAACAGCACTGACATGATGTGGCATTTTTGCAAGTGGTGTGGAAGTTACTATGAATTAATTGTCCAGGTGGTCAGGCTGGATTTTGAGCTGCCAGCAACCTTCACTGGGTTGCAGATCAGTACAGCAAGCAGAGGTGGAAAATAGCTGTGCTTTTTAAGGTCCTACTTTGCTGCTTCATTGCCCTTTTTGCTGCTGTTAGCTGAATGGTACCCATTTGGGAAGATGACAGCTGCAGGTGTTTGAATCGCTTTAGAAGCAATGTTTCAGTCTTCACCTTCACCTCTTTCTTCCAGGGCCCCAGCACTTCCTGCCATCTCCTTGTTGCTGCTGGGGCTCCCAGAAGAATCATGCAGCAGGCAAAGAGGTCAAGAGGAAAGGCAGAACAGATTCCAGACTGTAAGTTAGTGTGGCATTATGCTGTGGGTACACCTGTATGAGTTTTGCCATGGAGTACTCCTATGGGCATATGTTTCAGTCAATTTTCCCTTCTCTCAGTCCAATATGATTTAAGATCAGTAGCTCGCTAACGCCATTAGTGACAGTGAATGCAGACACGATTTTCAGTGTACCTAGGTGTAGATTTCCTAAATGTTTTGCAGACCATGAGCAGCAGAGTTATGGTACCACACATCTCAGCTCCTGGGTACTCACTGAATGCATCTCATCTTGCTCTGTTGTAGCTTTACTGTTTTACCTGTGAGAAGATATTTCTGTGAACAGCAGTCATGCCTTGGATTTGCACTGCAGACATACCTCTGCTGGGAGAGGTATTAGAGTTGTTAGCAATGCCATACACTGCATGAATTAACATTACATTTTGGAAGACCCACTTGGGATAAAGAGACCTTAAAAAAAAATTATTTTACAGCATTTGCCATCCCCATAATTATTCTGTCTGTAATGAGAACTGGATCCTTGTAGAATAGAAAAGCTTTTAGCTTTAAAACGATGATTTACCTGCTTTACACACACACACACACACACACACACACACACACACACACACACACACACACACAGACTCTCATACAAAACTAAACCCCAAAACAAAAGTACTTTGTTTTTTTCTAATAAATATCCTGTTCTTCTATACATGCAAGACATTTTCTTAACCACTTTTTCCCTTGGTTAGTAGCCTGGTACATGGTATGTTCAATAATTCAAGACTGAGCTAAAAATGGGTTTGGTCTACTTTCTTGGAATATCCTCTGGGAGTATGGAGAAGAGAATTGGAGAAGCAATTATTTCATGCTGCAGCTGTATATTTAACTGCTTTCTTTCTTGCTCAAGTGGCATCTGCATTCTCACAGCTGAGGTAATGGAGGAAGTTAGGACTCTTAAGTGCATCTGTGAGTCGTGGGAGGTGGTTATCACAGCAGCTAGAAACTTACCTCCTTGCACCAGGCAGTTCTTTGTGTGGACTATTTCTGATTAAAGTGTCCACTCTTCAACACACGTCATCATCTGTTTACTAAGGTCTTGATTAAAAAGTTAATTAATTAATCAACTGATGAAGGCCTTCATGCACTTGAGGGAATGGAGGCTGCTATATGATTTGCTTTGTTTCTGCAGCATATCTGTACAGGCTAAAGATAGCACAAGCATTGTCACAAGAGGCTACTTCCAGCTGATCAGTTCTCCAGTAGTAGTACTTATACTTGGGGAACTAATAAATGACTTATTTCTTTTTTTATCTCCTTGGAATCAGCCTTTCCCTCCAATTTAGTATGGGCTGGCTTAGTGACAATCACAGAGTAAAACAACCCTAGCAGCATGAGGAAAGTCTAAGATGCAGGATGGAAAAGACAATGAAGACAAACAAGACTCTGGTCTAAACTGATGTGTACCTTGAGTATGAAAGACCATCCTGGTTTCTTGATAGGGCCTTCACTGGCATTTCAGCCACTTACCTCCGAAAAACAGGACGGGAGAAAATGGAGCTCTGCTCTCTAACACAGCCATGTAAACTTGCAGGAGAACACTTAATCAGTAGATAAATCAGTTACAGAAAACAATATTGCGGGGCATTGGTGCCCATGACTGTTTACACTGAGGTTCTGACTCCTGGGACTTAGATGTTCAATGCAGAAAAAATGTGTGTCAGTGACAGCTAAAGAGTAATGTCAAACCAGCTCAACTGTCTTCAAACCTCTAGAGCTAACAGCACATGCATATAGAACAGTTTCATAAGGCAGGCAGCTTTGCACTAGAGAGGAAATATGAAGAACAGGTACAGTGCAGACACATGACCTTTGGCAGTTTGACCGCTAAGCACAGTTTCGAGGTAAAAATACAAATACGTGAAGGGCTTCCGAAATCATAAAGTTAAAGAAACCAGAAAAATACAGGTATTTTTTAGTTTTTCCCCAATTGACCCAAAATGCTTGTAGAAATTCAAGTAGGTTAAATATTTGCAGCTGTAATGTTGATAGTTGCAGCCTGTGCCTCTTCAAAGTTTGCCAGCAGAACACTGGCACAAAAAGCATTCTGTGATGCACAGAAGCTGAACTCAGAAAGTCTAGTTCTTTTCCACCAGCAGGAAACATGATGCTTTAAGTTTTGCCAATTACTTTTTTATGATCACTGTTAATAAGTAATACTACAAAGACATAATTGAGTGTGACATACACTGCATCTAAGCTTTTAAACTATTATGAATGCTACAGAGACTTCATCTTCTAGATCTTTTTCAGCACCTTAGGTTAGCCTGATGAAGCCCCATTCCGTTTTGTCTCAGTCCTTTCCTACTCTTTCAAGCTTCACAAACCTTACCAAGTATGCCTGCCTTTCACCAATGGCAATAAATGCAAGAAAGTTGTTAACAGAATATGGTAAGATTAATAATCATGCCAATTTGTCAGAGAGGCATCTGAGAAGTCTGCCAAGACACTCCAAAGTAAATTCCCTCATGACATGAAGAAAACAACCATCTCAGCATGGAAGATCAAAGGTTCATTGAAACCAGCAGCATGACTGAAGAAGAGCCACCTCACAGCAGCATTTCCCCAGTATGTGCTCCCAGACTGCAATGTTTTCATGCTCAAGGACATAATCAGAGGTTCTTTTGTTTTCTTCCCATTTAAGGGTCTCACTGATTCTGTTTTTTGTTAACTTCTGAACTCTTCCCCTAAGCCCATTAAAATTACCTCATGGCTGTGAGCTCCACAGCTTTTTTCATGAGAGAGGTAAAAAAATTGGTAAGTGAAGTTTTAGCTTTACACCTTCTGTTTCACATCTTCTTTTGACAGAAGAGATGTAAGTACCTGCCTTTCCTATCACTTACAAGGATGCAGACCCTGTCATAATGTCCCCACTCATCTCTTTTTCAGGCTGAAGTGCACAATATGTCCTAGTTCTTCAACAGCCTAAAAGAAGGAACCTTTCTCCTTATGCAACGAGAGGATAAAATTGAAAATGCTAGAAAAAGTTGTCTTCAGTATTTCCTCAGTCTTGTTTCAAAAGGACAAACTCCAGAAGGCAGTTTCTTTCCTGTAAAGCTTTAGCTAAACAGTGCCAGATGGGATTGCACTTCCTGAGGTGTTAACAAGGACATGGCCTGTCCTCTCCAACAGCACAGGCCCCACTGCTTTCAGACAGCAACAGTGCAGTCTGTGCTATTGATCTGGAAGTGTCGGTTACCACACAGGGCAAGCTGTTTTATCCCAGGGATATAAATAACAATCTGAGCATATGGAGAAGAGAGTGCTCTTGATCTAGAACCAGCTTCATATTTACAAGCTTAGTCTTTAACTTCTAGTCTAGCTCACGGGGACTGGGAACATGTCCTGACACTGAGATATTGTTCCTTCTTATGTTCTTCCTCAGTCTTTTGGTACTTAGCTCTTGCAGGTTTCAGCATTGACCTTGTACTTTTGCAGAAGGTGAAGGCACTCTTGCACAGATGTAACTGTTAGAAAACATGCTCCTCTGTTACATCACAATACTATCTTACCTGGACTAAATGCAGGGCCTAACTGAACCCACAGGTATGATAATTTAAAAGTGCTTTTTTGGCAAACAACTTACCAGCTATAAGCCAGGAAAAAAATCAGGCTGCTAACCAATTTTGTTATCAGCAGTCAGCTACACTGCAACCTGCGAGTGGGAATAAACTGTGACTTCTGAAAGTCTACAGCTAAAGTAGTAAAATTTCAGGCACAAAAATCTTGGTGCATTTCCTAGAAACTTCAATAAAAGTACTTTGTGATTCATAGGAAAATTTATGTGTAACATAAATGTTGACCACACATTCACTGTTCTCTTCTGTGCCTGTATATGTTGCATGCTTTTAACATTATTTCTTAGGACAAATGATAACTTTTAGAGAGAGAGGCAGTATTGCTGTTGTGCTATTTGGTTTGACACATTTGCATGGGAATGACACATGCATAGGAATGTGTGCCTTTATTACACACATGGTATTCACAGTGCAGTTCTTACTGAACCATCCATTTCTTGGCATCCATTTCTTGGCAATATCTCAGTGTCATGACATGTATGAGGAATCCAGGATGATGGAAACTTGGGAAACGGGTAAGGAAGGAGAAAGCAAAATATGTTTTACTCATCTTTAGAGCTTAAGGTTTTGATTAATATTGCTGAGAAACCCCCATTGTGGCAAGTGAAGTGCAGGTTAGAAAATTTTTGCATGGTTTGAGCTGGATTCAGATAATCCTCTAGCTCACTCTCTCAAACTTCAGGAAACTTTTGTTCTTGTATTTGTTTTTAGGCCTGGAAGTTAAAGACTTAGATTAAAACTGTGTATTTAAATAATTTGTTGTTATGACTCCCACAATTTACTTCATCTAGTCCTTTAACTATAGAGATGGGAGACCATAACCTCTTCTGCAAGGCAGCATTTCAAATGCTGCACCATTTCTGCATGCACACACTGCCCAGGTGTGTCTGTCTCCTCCAGTGGCAGGACAGCAGCGTGCTTGGCATGACAAAAAGACTGTTTACTCCCACAGGAAAACCCGCTATATCCTCCCATGGCTGGAAATCCCTTTAGCGGTGGCAATTCTCTATCTTCACCAGGGACTTGGGTGTGCTGTGGGAGGCAATGTGCACTTGCAACCAGAAAGTGCATTGTATCCTGGGCTGCATCCAAAGCAGCATGGCCAGCAGGACCCCTCTGCTCTGCTCTGGTGAGACCCCACCTGGAGTACTGCATCCAGGGAATGGCTTCAGGCTGAAAGAGAGTAGATTTAGACTAGATAGTAGGAAGAAGTTCTTGACTGTGAGGATGAAGAGGCACTGGAACAGGATGCCCAAAGATGATGTGGATGCCCCATCACTGGAAGTATGTAAGGTCAGTTTAGATGGGACTCTGAGCAGACCGGTCTAGTGGAAGGTATTCCAGGCAGGGGGTTTGGAACTAGGTGACCTCTGAGGTCCCTTCCAACTCAGGCTATTCTGTGATTCTATGGAACAGTGTGTATGCAGTCAGAAAATGTCCATCACTGGGATTTCCCTGGGTACAGAGTGTGCTGCTATTGCAGACATCAAGGTTCTTCAGTCACCGGGGAGATGGCAGATTAAGGCTGTTAATGCAGGCAGCAAAGACGTACCGATCCTTCAGAATTTGAAAACGTTTGAAAGGTTTTTTACTCATGAACTAGTTTTTGTGCAGACACCCGCGCCTAGCCGACAGTAGCACGATCATCTGCAGCGTTTTACTACCACCCAGTGGGGGCAGCGGGGACAGCCCGGGACCGGCGACCGCCAGGTGCATCCCTGCACAGCCACCTCCCACTGGCCCCGGTGATTTCTGCAGAGCTCCTCTCCCCAGGGACCCAGGAGATTTTTCGTCTGCCGTGGGCACGCGTAGCTCTCATCACCGGAAGTACAGACCTGCACTCAGAGAACACGGAGCTCTTATGTAGAAAGTGTGTTTCCCATCTTTTTTGTTCACACTAGCTGATGATGCAAGTTTTGATTGTTGTAATTATAACATTAGTAACATTAGTAACATTACTAACATTACTAACATTAATAATAATAATATCAGTAGTAGCAGTTACAACAACAACAACAATGATGGGGAGTTTTGGGTGGGTGTTGTTTGCTGTGGTTGTTTGGCAGTTTTGTTATTTATGGGGTTTTGGGATTGGGTTGGGTTCTGATAGTTTTTTTGGATGGGGGTTGGTTGGTTGCTTGGGATTTTTTATGTACACCTTTACAGAAGAAATAAATTGGAATTTCACGTGGTGAGCTGGCCTAGCAATATATTTTGGGAAAATTCAGTTTATTCGGCACTGAGTTACTGGTTTTTCATTCTCTAGCCACTTCTGAGTCTAAGTTGGAAAAATGGCTGCTTCAACAGCCCCACCAGGAAGCCATGTGTACTGAATGCAAACACAGGACCATATTTTCTTGGTGGTTGCTATCATTCTGTGGTGGTTAAGGCACTCACAACAGCTAGATGGTTGCTTTTTTGCCTCAGTAAACTGCGAAAATCAGTGATAAGCTTGGGGAATCCTGCACACAGCTCCCACAATACTATGTGTGCACAGAAAAATTTCCTTTCACTGAAACACCTCTACCCTGAAACCGGGAGATGTATTACCTTGCAGTAGGCTGCACCAAAGGCATTGCACTGGTTTGTATGTAAAGCTTGGTAGCAGCAGTAATAAAAGGATCTATTAGCCAAATTTTTTCTGGCTTCTTAAGATGAGGCTGACAGAACTGGCCAGAGGTTATAGCAGCATATGGGGACCATAAGAATGATCATATCACATCAGATCAAAGGTCTATCCTGTTTAGTGGTTCTGTTTGCAAGTGTAACCAATAGCAGATGCCTCAGGAAGACTGTAGCAACACAGGCATGTAGTGTTACCTTTCCAGATTGCTTCTTTGCTCTCCGCACATCCTACTGATCTCTGAGCCTGACTGAGCGCACTGGCAGTTTTTAGCCCTCTGTACTTCAGCTTCTCTTCCCTGCCACAGGTAAACTTCAAATACCTATTGCTGACAGAGTTAGAGAGTTCCAGTTTGATTGCATTCCTTTTGCACTGAAGTCCTTAGTTCCTGTTTACATTTGATGCATTTTTAAAAGAGAAGGTAAACAAACTCCCTCTCCGGCCGCAGATGATGTTATGGATTTCTTTTATCCCCTATTTCCCCTCCCCTTATGAAGTGAAGCATCTAACCAAAGAGTTTTCCACACATGAAAACCATCATACCTAGAATCAACCTTGCTACATTTTATTTTACTTTTCCTAGCACTCCTGCACCCTTTTTTTTTGAGCTGGAAGACTCCTGTACCCTTTTTTTTGAGCTGGAACCAGTCCAGAAATATCATTAGAATTGTGTCTGAATGAATGAATGAACTGCCTGCAACAAATGGAATCCATTCCTCTGTGGAAGGGTGTGCCAAGTGAAGAACAATGGGGGAAAAAAAGAGACATGTGGCACCCAGTCCAGTACGCCTGATATTAAACAATGACCTAAGTCTGGACTGTGGCAGTAGTGGCTTAAAGCTTCCAATTCACAGGTAATGCACAAGAAGCATAGAACACAGTGAGTTTTTTACAATAATTTTTCTGCTGAAATAAGAAGATAGATTACACAAGAAAACTATTTTCTGGGATGCTATTTTTGTGTCTCAAGCCTGCATTGTAGCAGCTCTTCAGGTTTAGCATGTTAGCACATCTACAAACCTGCAGCTCTACTACATCTGACAGAACATAATTACACACAATGAAGGACACAGGAATTTCTTACTTGTCACGCAGATGAGTCAAAAACTTCTTTCTTATCATGGCATGTTTTTGGCTTTAAATGGAACACTATGGTTCTTGAAATAAGTTTTTCTATGCACAGATTAAAAACATTTATCCTTAAGTGCTTTCTGTTTCCAAAGATGGTTCTTTTTCTTCTTGACAGGCACTGAGGCACCTAGGAATATCACACTTTGAAAATTGAAACTACTGGGGTAGTCACACTTACATTTACTCATTTGCTTGCTTATGTTTGTTAAAGAAACATCAGCTAAACCAGCAATTTTCACAATAACTCTGATCTGAAAAAGTAGACCTCTACCATATAAGGAAAACAATTAATTCCCTGGGACTGTAGCTCAAGGGAGGTACCTTCTACCTATTACTTTTGGCTTCAGGAACCTGGTTAATATTGTCAACGTGTAAATGCTGTGCTACACGATGGAGCCTTTTGGAAGCAACATGTCATCTCTGTCCTATTAACAGCTGCAAGGGAAATTCCTGATTCCTGCAGTCGTGTGAGCAAAGTCAGACTTCAAGGAAGGCTGTTATAAAAGTATCCAAATAGCAAAATCACCTTCCTCTTGTCTACCTTGAGAAACACTTCATACTAGAAAATACTAGCCTCCTTTCTGGTATTAGGGAAAATATTCCACCAAGAACTGCCACTCCAAAAGGAGATATCTGAGCTGAAAGAGTTAATAAAGCATCTATTTGAAGTAGGGCATTAGAGGCTTGAGGGAGCAGACATGATTCTCTTAACCATGGAATTTGAGGCAGGAAGAAAACAGGCTCCTAACATCATTGGGAAAAGAGATAAACTAGACAACAGATAAAAACTGCCACAGACGAGAAACATGGTACCTTCCAGAAAAAAGAGGAGCTAGACAATAAAATGACCTTAATATCATGTGAAAGGTCAAGGCTATCTCACATCTAATATCCAGGGTCATAATTTCAACCACCACCATGTTGCAGGGATGATAATAAATTCTCAGTATTCTTATCTTGCAAAAGAAAAAAAAAAATAAAGGTCAATGTAATTTAAAATAAAATAAATAACTTTTAAAGAGCTAGAAGAATAGGAGAAAGGGTGGCAAAGATATATTAATAGAAAAGTTATATTTCTGTGTATCTCTGGATCAGTCTTTTAGCTAATTTCCCTTGAATCATATAAATTTATTTGAAGGAAGTCCATGCTGCCAAAGAGCTGTGGACTCTAACGTGGCCATGAGGAACACAAGCAGAGAACAGAAAGTACACTGTGTGTGAGGAGAACCAGAAGAGGGTACTTCTTCCAGTGTTTGTAACATTTATGATTGGAGACTGGCCTGGGAATGGAAAGATTTATTTTGCAAGCTCAGTGGTGCAGGGAAAAATATAGGGAGTTGAAATTGATCTCTTGTGAAACTACAAGTTAATATCTTATGTCCATTACCAAATCTACTAACTCCAAAATGCACTTGTCTTAGTCACATGGAAAGGTGGGAGACTTAATAGAGTAAAAACTATGTAAGGCTTATACAACAATAAAATACACATGGTGTGTCAAGCCTGCAAGCTATTAGAATTATGGCCTTTGTCCCAGTACCCATCTAAATGTATTCAATCCAACTGATAAATAAGTTAGATGTATTATAGATAATATCACTGGCATATTTAACTCAGTAACTGTCAGCATTAAACAATGATTTTCAAACAATTTAACATCTTATACCAAAATGGACCACTATGTATAAAGGTACTGTCAGTACAGGCAAGACATATACTTCACCTTTTTTGATTCTTAAGGAATGGTGTTAAGACAGTTATTTCTCAAGCTCTGGATAAAAGGAATGTCAAAACAAGCCTGTACTTGTAATCATGCTGTGTGGCTTTCCTGATCCATTTCTTATCCGATGTTTAGAGAAGACTCAGCGCATTTGAGGTGGGAGGAGGAAGGAGGGGGAAGAAGCTTTATATTGTCTGTGAGTCTGCAGCCAAACAAATGTACATCCCGTCTGATTTAAAAGGTAATTTAGTTTGGAGCTTTTCACTCAGCACCTGACAAAAGATAAACCAGAATAAGACATTAAAGAAAGATCATTATGAGCTCCCCAAACTCCTGTCTCTTCTCCGTGCTGTATTCCTCTGGGAATTTTTTGTGTAATAAATGTCCACATATTTGTCTTCAAGGGTCTCCTGAAATGTGATTCTGCTTGTCTAAAACACAAACGAAATCTCCAGGGGCCTGTACATGGCACACTGAAATTTTAGAGCCGCTAACCAGGGATTAAGAAATGAACTCCACTGCAAGAAAAGAACTCCACATCTACAGATTTATTAACTACTGTTGTTTCACAAAGACTCAAGGTAGTGTGTAGCACACTACTGGAAAGAAGGTGAACCTGGTTGCTCAGTACCATCCACTGATCAGAGATTATGTAGGTTTTTAACGAGTTCATCTCCTAGTGCAAGATATTTATTGACTTTGATCTTGATAGCACAGAAGCTGCACACTAAAGACAAGAGGCATGTTTTGTGTGTTATTCATGTTTCTCAGTGCACCCTACCAAGAAGCATTGTGTAGCACAGTGGAGACCCAAGAAGTGACACAGGAGTCCTACAGCAGCTTTGCAAGTCAGTCAACACCAGAGCCAGCTATTCTGAACGAGAGGAGAAGGCAGGATAAAAAGCTGAGCTGTTAATGCCAGCTAAGAAGCTCTCCAGTGCTATGTTTGCTGCATGAGAACTGAGCATGACAGAGGTGCCTGTCACCAGAATAGCTGAGAGCCAAAGCCCATCGCCACAGCTGTCCTGGCCTCTCCCACGCAGCCTGGCCTATGTAGGCACACTGATTACAACGTGTTACTTTTGGAAAGCCTCATGGAGCAGGTCCGCCCTGCCCAGAGGCATGCAGACCAGGCCAGAATAAAGCGCAAAGGTTAACAGCTTTGCTGATTAGAGCAGCTGTAATCGAGTTAAGGACCTCACTTGTTATTCACTTAAGGTTGCGCTTGACTTAAATCACAAGCAAGTCAGTGTGTAGCTCTCCCCTTATCTCTGACAGAGCAAGGGTAAAAAATTCCTGTTACCTTAAGAGCACTTGTGAATTTCTTCCTGTTGTGAGCCACCAGACCCTGTCTGCCAGAGCATCTTCAGGTAACTCTCTTCAGCTGTCTGCAGGGAAAGTGTCAAGTCTAACACAAAAACACATAAAATGGGCTTTCACAGGAGATATGTGATCCTGCAGTGGGGAGAGGCCAGGGTGGCTGGAGAAAGGGCTATAAAAATCTCTAAAGAGCGATGGCTTCTGCAGGGAAGAAGTGAAGGACAGAAGAAAAGCCACAGGCAGTTGCACAATCCCTTGATGTGGTTACAGCCATGAACCCAAAACTAAGTTTGTTTCTTTCATGGTGGTCATGAAAGAAGGAGATACAGCACATCGTGCACATCCATTGTGTCTACCACTGTCAGTTTCTGAATATCTCACTGTTCATGCAAGTGGGACCAAATCACAAGATTTTATTTATTGCTGATATGGTTACCAAAAATGCTTTCAATTTTGGAATTTTAAGAAAGACTACAAATCTACTGCATTTTCTTAGAAATTTCCCATTATGCTGTCAACTGGTTTTTGGCAGCTGTTGAAAAAAAAGAGTTTTTAAAACAAAATAGGAGACTGAAAACGGTGATTTCACCACTTTCTTACACATCAGGTTTTTATATTGTGCATACCTATGCTTTATACATAAAAAAGAGAGATAATTAAGCTTCTTCTATCTATATTGAAACAAAAACACCCCTGAAGATACTGAAAGATGGGATCTAACACTTTCCCTCCAGTTTTAAGATATTCCAAAATCAGAGATTTAAGAGATATTTTGGAGTTAAATTGTAGACAGACATCTATATACATACACACAGGTGCAGAAATACGTGCCTACACATCTCTGCCCACAAACACACACCACGAGTTAATAATATAATAAAATATGTATATTTCGCATTGTTTGAAAACTATTGCCATGCTAATGTTGTCTCAGCAGCTTCACGGTAAACGTCATCCATTGTAACCTAGTATGACAAACCTTTGCATGATTTCAGCGGTATAATATTGGTTTTGTCATGCTTATGTGCTCCTTACACTCTTACACTCTTTCACTTTTTTATACTCCTTACACTTTTCTGTATTCCTTAATGATTATTCCCACTCTTACAAATGCTGCTTTGAAATGAAGGCACTCATACTAGCTTTCTGTTATGCCAGCAAATAAATGCTTATTTTTTTTCCCCATATTAACTTATAAATAGTGTGTTCATGGTTATTTTATCGCCGTCCTTTAGTGCCAATTGATTTGAACACTCAGCATGTATCTCACTACACCTATCTATGTTGTCTATTTCTCTCAGTGTCACTTTCTTTCCAGTGGTACTGATTTCCTGAACAAACACTGAAACTGACTGAGAGCTGCTCCTTGAAGACTCCAGGTGGTGACATTTCTGAGGGATGTACATGAATCCTCGGGAAAGAAAATCAAAGCCGTCAGGTAACATCTTAACTGGTGGTTCTGAAAGCTTAGCAACAGCACATGTGGGGTTCCATCTATTTCAAACATGTTTTAGAAAACCTTCACAGCAAGTCTCACCTTGTAAAGGACTGTTTCGGTGATCTGAACATTAGCATTGTCTACAATGGTTTTATGATGTGGCTTTTTCTTCATGAACACTGTTAACTGTTGTAATAAGCTGGTACACTGCCGGTAGCAGATCATCAGGAAAGTAATGACCATCAAATCAGTGAGTTGAGAGAGTCCCTTTGTAAGTATATTGATCCCTTATCTTCTTGCGGAGTCCAGCAGCGCAAGGGAAACTGGGAAGATAGCTCCTGGTTTTATTGTGGTCTTGGTCATTCTAAGAGTCATTTCCCTATCTTTCAGGGAGATAAAGAGGCATATATTATGTGAGGAGAAGAATCTGTGTTCTCATCAATGACACAGGCCACAGAGGTCAATGGCACTCAAGCAAGCCCGCCTGAAAGCCCCTATAAATTTTCAAAGGTGAGTGAGACAGATATAGAGACTGCATGTATTTTGCCTGTGCAGGACGAAAGATAAAAAAAACACTTTGTAAGGAGGAACAGAATATTAAGTCTCATAAAAACCTTCAAGAGGCTGTATAGTCTCCCCAATGGAGGAAGAATTCTGCCTACCCAGATTTTGTTTTACTGGAAGAACACATAGAAGGGCACTTGATATTCATGCATAGAACACAAGTGAGCCATCAAGGCAAGACCTAAAGCTTTCTTTTATCCTCCTCTTCTACCCTCAATCCTCTTGCGTCGCCACCTATTTAGGTGCAACTCCTTTGGAAG
Organism: Dasyornis broadbenti; assembly: GCA_013397935.1. Lineage (NCBI taxonomy): Eukaryota > Metazoa > Chordata > Aves > Passeriformes > Dasyornithidae > Dasyornis > Dasyornis broadbenti. The sequence goes on from VZRN01004184.1 coordinate 1,567,207, forward strand.
AGGCATTTTGTCACTAACATGGTAATGAAAACTTCCATCATACCTCCTTTCCAGATGTTTCTCACTCTCTGTTTCCAAATAGAAGTGGACACAGGCCCAAAGGAATAAATATAGCTTCACTCTGTTTAGGAATAGAAGTACTGTTTCATGAACTATGAATCTGCATTGGGTTATTCCCTGTGTTTCATAAAAACTATTCTTGTTAGAAAACACTTTGGGACTCTTCTGCAACAACACACTAAGGCAGGTCATGAAACATCTTGAATAGCTCATCTGGATATACGAGGAATAAAATATTCCTCTTTTTCTATTAATGGAATAATACTGGATATTTAAAATAAATTTTTACATGAATATGTAATAATATATACATTGAAGAAGTGCAATGGAAACAGAAATTATTAGTATTGAAGGAGATAGGGAGCCTTTTTTTTTACTTTAGTGTCTTTGGAATATGACCAATCCACTTTTCATCCATATGATCAGAAGTGCGAGCCAGCACAATAGTTTTGTTGTCATTTTTCACAGTGACAAGTCTGAAAGACAATTGTGAGATTCTCCAAAAACTGACTCAAAAATATAGAGAATAGGAAATTGAACTTGGCTTTTCAGATTCCCAATACAATTTAATCCTATCGGACATTTCTCCATACTTTGATAATTTTGACTGTCCTGGAATATCTGTGATCTCCTTAAAAACACATTGAAGTCAACACTAGCTTATAAGCCTGTCCTGCAATCTTATGCAAAAACCCCTTTTTAAAAAGAGACAGTCAAAGAAGGATGCCGCAAATCTTGAGACTTGCTCAGGATCTCCTCTAGGATTTAGTCTCAGCATTATATGAAAACGCACTACATTGATCTGTATTTTCTATATTTATTTTAGCTTTTAGGAAACTGGGATCTGCAAAGTTTCCCTCATCTTCATTGATAACATGGGCAGCTACTGGAATGCTACAAGGAAGCATTCTAGTAATTTCCTTTGTCAGATCTATTGGCTTGTAATGTTGCTTGGCTTCTTCTGTTCATTTCTCAGCACATACAAGGGCCAGTTCTTGCTTCTTCCTAATCAGATACATACATTTAAAAAGATTTGGGATGGCTCCCTCACAAGATCGGGTGTGATCTGCAGAGATGCATCTAGAGTGAGCAAATGATGAGAAAGGGCAAGCTACAGAATAACAGATGGAAAATTTGGGACACATTTTAAAAAATCCGTAGTTTCTGGGAAACACAGCTGGAGACACAGCTGAAAATTTTCCAAGCAAAAAGATAGTACATGTGCATATGGTACTCATCTGCTGTAGTTTAAGACAGTGGTCAGAGATTTTTTGAGGATAGATGAGGACTGTTTGGAGGTGGACAATTTGCTCACCCCCTATAACCCCACAGGCTGAGACTATTAGGATACTGGATAGCACTGGCTCCCAGTACAACTTTGAGCCTTCTTTATAGCACTGATGAAAGATTTGTCAAAACTGAAAGAGTTTTCTATCTTATCAAACTTCTTAATTTTAAATGGAGAGAAAAATAGGGATGCAGACCAAGAGAAGGCCTAATTTTCCCATCATGCCGAACATGGCTGATACCACATTTACTTCTAGCTAGAGCAAATAACTCAGTGCATTCTGTTGGGAGACCATTACATGTCTGGGATGTCAACAGAGGGTTTGAACTAAGAGAAAACACAGGAAGTGAATCAGGGTTGAAATGAACAGTAGTGTAAGCAATAGACATACAGATTTTCATATTTATTAAATCTTATGAATAACCTATTTTAGAATGATAAATGTCCTAGACACAACTGCATATATCACTGAGAAAATACAGACAGAATGGCACAATATCTCTTGGTTCAGTTTCCTCTGAGCTTTTGCAGTATCATTTACAGATGTGAATTTAAGACCAATATTTAAGATGTTAAAAAGAATCACGTTTTGAAGAAAAGGAGACATACAGCTGAATGACCTTTCCCCCAGCTACTTTTCTTTGACTTCAAGAGTCAGAACACAACTGAAGAAATAATTTGTTCTGTAGAGTAACCATTTGTCAGAAACAAGCAGGAGGGACAATAAATTGCAAAGCAAGGTCAGAGCAATTTTGCTTCCAATTTCTCTGATTCAGTAACAATATGTTTCTTTTGTAAAAGGAAAGAAGGCAGGCAGGAAGGCAGGAAGGCAGGAAGGAAGGCAGGCAGGCAGGAAGGCGCGGAAGGAAGGCGCGGAAGGAAGGCGCGGAAGGAAGGCGCGGAAGGAAGGAAGGAAGGCGCGGAAGGCGTGGAAGGAAGGAAGGAAGGCGCGGAAGGAAGGAAGGAAGGCGC
>VZRN01004184.1:1570721-1804417 GCA_013397935.1 Dasyornis broadbenti
AGGAAGGAAGGAAGGAAACATTCTTCAAAAATAAAAATATAGAGAGCAAGTCACAGAAGTATTTCTGAGACGGTGAATTGTCAGATCGTATAAAGAATGATCCATTCATATTGCTTTTTGAAGAGATTAAGTATGTACATCCCCTTCAATTAAAAGGATTGTGTTGCAGGAAGATTCTTAGTTCTCTGATGTCTAGATGCTTACACTTTTCTTCTGTTCCCTTCAACTTGTATACAATATAACCTTATTTTCCTAAGTAGGATCAACCAACCAACATGCATAGCACACATCTCTATTTAAAATAGTTCAGGTTGCCTGATCTGAAAAGACAGGGAGATGGAAAAAAGCACTCTTGCAGAAAATGTATTATTTTGGTTTTTATTATTTTGCTATAACTATACTGGTAGGTAATAAATAATGCCTTAATGGTATTTGCTTCTCTGAAGCTCATGTAGTGAATATGGGGTGGCATAGTAGAAAGCAGATATCCAAGACTTGACAAGATGGGTCTGAGCTCTATGGGAAGAAATTTGTTCTCACTGGTCTTAGGCCCTTGTACAGTGTCACAGTGGCATTAATCAATTTTGGAACAGTTTTGCTAGCATAGCATGACTGGATGATTTATAATGTCCATGCCTCGTGAATGTTAAGTTCCTCCAGAATCCTATAATTGGTTTATGAAATTTCTCATCTAAAGGATTATGCCTCTGTAAAGGAGCTTATGTTAGTCGAATATGTGGTGTTGGTGAGTCATTTTAGCTTGTGCCATCCATTACATAGAATCAACTTGCTAATCCAACATAGGTATAAATCCTAAAATAAACCTAAATTTTATAATGAATCTAAATTCACCCCAATAACAAGTCCTGTTGATCCATGCAGCTTACCTGTAAAATGTGTTTCATCACATTTCCTCAGCTCTAATTTATTTTTAAAGTGCAAGCAGCCTGTACTTTGAATAATTAAATGTAAAGAGGGCTTTTATCTTCAACATACATTTTCCCACTGTTACTATATAACAAACTGAAAAAAATATTGTTTTCCTGAAAAGCATAATTATGTCAAGATATGATGCTTGGTAGTTGTGACATCTTTTCAGAAAATAACTTTGGATGCCGGAAAAAGTCATTCAGAAGTGAACAGTTCACCCACTGTTGGAAACATTATTGTAAGTTGTGTAATCAGACAGAAAGCAATTTAATGATCTATTGTAGCACATATATTTGAAGTGTTCCATATTGGGTTTTTTTGTTTGTTTCTCCTTCACCATAGCTCAGCATAAAATTAATTTCAAATCAGTGTCTCAAATTCAGGGATAGAAACAGCTAAGTATAATTTCTAATGCAAGCCTGAAAGCAAGGTGAAAGTCAGTCAACAGTATCAAAGTCTGTCTGTATCTATCTGTGACTGTGGCCCAAAAGCTTTAAAATGAATGAGCATTTTTCCACAACCAGTGAAGCTTTGTATGTTATGAGATGGTAGCAGTGAAGGATTTTTTTCAGCCTGAACTGTACCAATATCAGGATACATGGCTGTAGTCATATGGAATGCGACAACAGTTCCACAGCTCTTTGCAACCCTGAATTGATGTGAGCAATGCTCGCTCAGGCTTTTGTTCTTCATCGCAACATCTGAGTGCTCCATCATCTGTCTTTGATAGAGGGTTTCCTGAAGTTGGGACCTGAAATTGTTTTCCTGTAATAGGACTGGTTCTGAATACTGCAAGCATGATTGTAAGAAATTATATTAAACAATGCCACAGCTTTATGTTTATGACAAATTGTTCTGCATTCTGTGCTAGAAAAAGCTCATGAGGCTGCCTTCCAAATACTTCACTCTGATGACTGTGTGCACACCGTACTGTACGCACTTACATGTGACAAGTGCTTTGGCAATAAACACATGAAGTCTAGCACAGACAGAATATTTTCTGCCAAAATAAGCCCAAGAAAATACTTGTCTCTTGCTGAATTTGAACAGGGGAGAAACTCCAGCCAGGGTGACTTAATAGGTGAACAAATGTAAACAGAACTTGGGGGTCTGAGACCCTGATTCATGGTTTTGGACAGAAAGCAGCAAAAAGCAGTACCTCACCCAGCTGTGCACCATTATGCACTGGCAGGACTAAATTCCAGATCCCCGCTTACCCTAGCTTTGGCTTGGTGTGGCATGGCAACAAAGCAACACCTACTACAAGCCCTTCTTTATCAAGGAAGTTGGTGTTAGATGTCTCAAAACCCCATCTAGAACTCTGACTTTAAGTAATGCAAGCGCACACGAAAAACAAACTAGTGATGGCATGATGCATAGAGATAAATATGTCACTGATCTCATTCCCAGTGGAAAAGTACATTTACAACCACAAAAAAATCCCCCCAAAACTATGAACTAACTAACAAACAAACAAAACCCAAAACAAAATCCCACTATAATTATCACTAATTGGTGACATTGTTGCTAGTTTCTGGAGTCTGAACAAACCCCTGATAGATCTACACATTCTCCCCAGATCAGCATTGAAGTGAATTTGAACTCTGGTAACCATTACATTCTCCTGTATCTTTGCACTTGGACTTCTGTTTTGTCCCCCAGCCTATTGTGACTTGAAAGGCAACTACCTAATTTTCTTTCATAAATTAGGTATGAACAGTGTCTCTTTCTGGTGACCTCACCATGAGATTATGTATATGCAGAAACAGAATCAGAGGAGACAAGGTTCCCACTGTTTCCAGGCTCTTCACAATGCTGTGTTGCACAAAAAGCCAAGCCAATATTGCCTCCTTTTGCCAGCAGAGGACGGTACCTCATCTGCTCAAGTGAGACCTGCTGCCGTGGCAATCACTAAGGTTTCCCTCGCAAACCTGGGATGCTCTGCTTTCTAGAGTTTCAGAAGAAAGAAATGCAGCAAGATTATCTTGTATTACTTTGACTTGACTCATACGCATGCTTACTTTATTTACTTGTAGAGGGTCTTTTTTATTCCAGGGAAGGTTTTCCTTTGTGAATTGAGTGCATGAAATGATAGCAGACACTATGGAGACTGATCTCTCCCTACAGAAGAGTGATGGTACACACCATAAAGGCTGTAGTTTAGGGTCTGGTTCTGAGGAAACACTTGCATACACTTCCATGGGAGCTGGGTTCTCAACAGCAGTGGGACCAAGTATGTCTCGTGAATAGTTTTTGACAGTGTTTTATGCTGTGCGTGTATATGTCACTTTCTGTGGGTGCTTTGCAATCAGACGATTGTTCTCAGTCTTGCATAGCTATATGACTCATATTTATCTATTTCATATACTTCTAAGCACACCTGTGTGACAAATGTATTCTTATTCTCACATGGAGGCTGACTGAAGCAGAATTTAAGGTAGGATTCACTTCACAACAGCTATTCAAAAATTAGCATTGTCCTATTTCAATGAAAGTAACTCTGGCATTTTCAGGTTTCAGTTCAGTCTCATGATACAAAGCACTTCTACTGTACAAGTAATTTCACTCTGAAACTGCTTCTCACAGTCTCTTCATTGAAAATCAGACCAAGAGAGCTCACTCAGACCATACATTTTATTTTCAAACAAATAAAAATAGGGAATACTAGTCCTACCATAACTGACTTGTCCAGCAGCTCACAGGAAGTCTGTGATGCTGCAAACAGTCACCTTGAGGTTTCTTGAGGCTTAGATCAGAAGCTGAATCACCAAGCTACCCAAACCTTTCTTTAGTAATTGTCTGATACATACAAGTTGCCTTAGACAATCAAGCAAAATGATGTAGTGTGGGAATATCACAAATCATGTGCAAGGAAAGCTATCGAGATAGAATGAATGGAATTAATTCTTTCCTCTTTAGTCCTATCGATCGTACTAAGAAAGATTTCTGAATGAAGACTATAGATTGGGCCTCCGCAGGAGCATAAAGTTAAAATCACATTTTCTTCTCATTTTATGTGTTTTCAGTGTACCTACATAAAAGCTACTGAATTTATAGGCCCAGAGTGTCAATTTACCTATGCATCAAATACATTAAGAAATAATGGCTTTGTTTCTGCAGTTTTAACTTGCTTCAGGACTGGTCTAGGGAGAATACCTAAATCCACTCAGGGTCTGTTAAGCCTTGTGAAACTAGGAACAAAGGCACCAATTAGTGAGACTTGTAGTCCTTTTTTGTGACAAACATATTTTTCCACTGGGAATGGGACTGAGATCAAACAGGTTTTGTGTAAGGAATTTTATAGGCATTAAAACACAGCAAGGCTTCTGGAGTGGATTCAGAACTACAAATAAAGAGATTCATGGCACTATTACCACTCTCTTTAGCTTACAATTTCTTTCTAAAACACAATTCAACACAATTCCCAATCACAATTTGTTCTGGGTACTTTTTATTTTCATAATATAATTGCTAAAAATCAAAGCTCTAAAATGTGTGGAATTTGACAGGTAGTATTACATTTATTAAACATGGAAATCATTTTAATGAGCACAGTTAAAATAATATTAAAGTAGGTAGTAACTAGTTTCTTCCTAAGCCTCTATGTCACCATAGATATGGTAGCCTGGTATTAGCAGAATCCTTCCTATGAGGGATCTTATACCATCACAATAAATCTGTAAAAGTACATATCAGAATTACTCCCTTGTATGTAATAAAATCAGATTAAAGCAGTCATTAATAGATTCTAAGACTGATCACTCATAACAAAAAAAACAGGAAAAATAAAGCACTTTAGTGTGGACAGGTAAAAGTCCAGATCCTCAAACACTCCGCAGAACTAAATGCCTCACAAACAGTGATATAATGAGAGAAGTGACATCTCAACCAGTCACTACTGTTCAAAATTGAGATAGAGGAACTTCAGTATTTCTCCCACGGGAGTTTATCAAAGTTTAGGTTAAAACCAAAATAACATTCCAGTCCTGACTGAGCTGTCTGTGATAGCTGAACTGTATTTGTGACACTCAAAGTTTTTAAACTTGATTTGAATACTTAGTATTTCTGAAAGAGGTACTCTGTGAGCTGTGTTCAGCCTGACTAATAGAAGCCAAATAGAAGCTGAGGGGTAACTTATAGGGTTGAATAAAAATACAAAGAAACCAACTCCTCTTTAAAACTGTCAGAAATGCTACTTTTAGGTTGTAGAAAATCAGGCCACTTAAGAAATCAGGATATGCCAGCGTCCTTAGCAATATGGGAAACATTGAAATATTTAATACATTTTTCTACGACACTAAATTGGGAGAAGCTGTTGAATTCCTCAGGGGCAGAGAGGACCTGCAGAGAGACCTCAGCAGATTGGAGAGATGGCCTATCTCTGACCATATGAGGTTTAACAAGGGAAAGTGCCAGATTCTGCACCTGGAATGGGGTAACCCTGGTTGTGTGTATAGACTGGGGAGTGAGGTGCTGGAAAGCAGTGCCATGGAAAGAGACCTGGGGCTTCTGGTCAATGTCAAGTTGAATCTGAGTCAGCAGTGCCCTGGCAGCCAGGAGGGCCAAGCGTGTCCTGGGGTGCATCAGGCACAGCATCGCCAGCCGGGCAAGGGAGGGGATTGTCCCGCTCTGCTCTGCACTGGGGCAGCCTCACCTCAAGTGCTGGGGGCAGTTTTAGGCACCACAATATAAGAGAGGTATAAAGCTATCAGAGAGCTCAAAGGAGGGCAATGAGGACAGTGAAGGGCCTTGAGGGGAAACTGTATGAGCAGTGGCTGAAGTCACTTGGTGTGTTCAGCCTGGAGAAGAGGAGACTGAGGACAGACTTCATTGTGGTCTTCCACATCCTCGCAAGGGGAAACAGAGGGGCAGGCACTGATGTCTTCATTCTCATGACCAGTGACAGGACCTGAGAAAATGGCATGAAACTGAATTAGGGGGGTTTAGGTTCGATATAAGGAAAAGGTTCTTTACCCAAAGGGTGACTGTGCACTGGAATTGCCCTCCCAGGGTAAGTGGTCACAGTATCGGCCTGATAAAGTTCAAGAAGTGTTTGGACAATGCTCTCAGGGTCTTGTGCAGAGCCAGGGGTTGGACTTGATGATCCTGATAGGTCCTTTCCAATTCAGCTTTTTCATGATTCTGTGTCTGACCCCAGAAAGAAAGGTGGATGCATTGCTGATGTGGGAAAGATAGGTACAGGTAGGAGAAAGAAGCAGGAGAGTGATAAGAACTATTGAAGGCTGGAGTGATTATGCTGGTGCTTGGAGGAAACCTAACCCTGTATGGCAGAGACTGTTTTGCATCAAACAGTTTCTTGGTACAGACTGCATCCCTTTTTAACTGTCCTGTCCCAAGGGATGAACTTTACCGAAGGCAAATATAGAAATATCTATCTTATTTATAATGAATTTAGAGCCTTGTCATTTTGGTTATAGCTCTGTTTCAATGAGCCTCGACTACCTGGCATTAACTGAGATTTTGGAACACTTTATGAAAAACAAGCCCATGATTTTATATATTTTACACAGCTGAAGTTCTTCCAAGTGCAGTAAGTAGCAGTGGGTTTTGCTGCTAAAATTGCAAAGCAGAAATACCCTTTGGTGGGTTTTTTTGGGTTTGTTATTTGTTTATCTGGTTTGGGTTTTGTTTATCTTTTATTCTTTCAAATCCAACAGCTTGTGTTAAAATTACCTTTTTGGCTCAGGGGTCTCTCCTATCAGCTTCCTCCATCTGCAGTTTCATAACACAAGTCCAGCATTCATGTAGATGTTCAAAAGGCAAGAGAAATGGGTAACACTTATGAAATACCCAGAAATTAATTCGTATGGAGCTTCTTGAACCTGAATCAGCATGGTATTTATATTCATGTTGTCTTCAGGAAAGTGGCATGCTCCTAAGGAGAGCCCTATCCTCGTACCATAGTCTTTAAGTACTGTTAGTTACTTTAACAAAGTTACCAAAGAGAAAAATACAGGCCAAAACTGTACTTGGCTTTGAAGTATTTTGCATTATTTCTTCTTTGTCAGCAAAAATTCTTATTCAAAATGAAATTTCTAAGGAATGTTGCCATCAGCACACATTTGACCATTTGACATTCAGAATGTAAAAAAAAAAAAAACAAAAACAACAACAACAAAAAAACCCCAAACCAAACCAAAACAGAAAAACCCAAAAACCAACCAGCCAAACAAAAAACCCAATTCAAATTACTTCCAGCATGCTCAAGGGGTAAGGATGAAGTTTCTTGCCCTTGACTGGAAGAAGTCAATAGGGGCAACATGTTAAATTGATGAAAAGTTATTTGGGAAATTAAAATTAGTACAACCTGAACCAACACTCTAAAACAGCAAGGACAGATACATCTACCATTTGTCTCTAAGGAAAGTATTTAACTCAATGATACATTCAAATCTGAATTTTTCCAGATAATGAGACATAACAAATGCTAGCTACAGGAGCCAAAATACTAAAGTTCTTTGTATTTTTACCAAGATTACCTTTCTGATGAAGTCTAACCAGGAGCATTGGTCAGCGCAGAGACTGTAATGTAAGGAAGAAGAATGCTGAAAGTGAAACAAAAGCATCAAAGTTGTATTGTCTGTCCATTAATGCACAAACTCATAACTTAATTTTACTACAGGGTAACACTTTCCTGTTATCCAGGTGTGCAGGTGTCTGTGGGGAAGCCTGCTAGCCAGCTGGCATACTTGACGTGATCTGTCCTGCCCTGCACACCCAGGAAATGCTGGTGGGATACACATTGACATATCTGGGGAGGAAGCAAGCTGTCTGTTCTCTGACTGCGCTTTCTAAACAAATCAGTTCCCCTACTCAGAGGTGGCCCTCTTTCCCCCCAGGTCATTTCTTCTGCACTCCACACTCTGCAACATGACTTAGGCTGATACAAAAAGCCTGCAAGCTTGCTTTGTTGTGAACCTAATAATTTGTGTGGAGAATGCTTTTCTTTCAAACCCTGCAGGCATGTTGCTGATGCCAACAGTTTATTAAAATTGGTCTGATTATTCTGGCTGCTATTTGAGGATAGATGAGTTTGCTTTGTCTAATTTTGAAAACCATCTTACACACTACACATTGGAAAGGTGGACTTAGGTTTGAATGTTTCTGAGTTCCTCTTGTGATGAATTGCAGTAAGAAGTGATAGAGAAAGTGAAAAAAGTTAGAATGAAACATAGCAGACATGGTGAAAAATACAGAAGGGTGCTGTGAAAACTGGAAGAGAGATGAAGAGAAGCTAAGATTTTAAAGCTGAGTATAGGTGGTATAGCCAGGGAAAGATTTTCCATCAATATGGAGTGGATGAAACCCAGACTGTACTTCATTGGAAGAGTGGCAGGGTAGAGGTGGAGGCAAAGAAGTGTAATGCAAAGGCTTGTACTGTAGAGCATGCTTTACAAAAATTAAACGCATCCATTTAAAAACATACATCCATTTAAAAACATGCATTCATTTAAAAACATACATCCAAGATGGCCAGTGTAGTTGTAAGCAAAGACAAATATCTACAAGGAATTGACAATTATCAGCCCCTGAGCCCATGCCTGTTTTAGTCAAGATGAGTCTACCCTTGTAATATTCCAGTGAAGGGCTGCACCAGCGGGTGGCTGCTCCTACTCTCCCCAGACTAGCCTCTTCTCCTGCCTCTGCATCTGGAGGCTGTGTCTGCCCCCTGAGCGTCTGCACTGCCTTGCTTCATCACACGCCAACAACCCCTTAGTCCTCCAGCATTCACTGCTGACTTCAGTAACAAAACACCTTGCTCCTTGGAGTGTTTACTGTCTTGCACCATGCATTGTTCATGACAGTTTTCTTTGGTAGCCACTGATAAAACCATGTCTAAAATTTTGTAGTCAGGGTTTGCTGAGGGGAATTCTCACTGTAAAAGTTTCAGAGAGAAGGTTTCTAGCAGAGCTAGGCAAGAATAACAGAGCAATGCTGAGAGGGATGTAGCTGGTGTATACATAATCTGTGGGAGAAGAGTTATTTTAGCTCAGGGGAAAAAAATGAGCCAGTCATTTCCTTCATGTCATCTAGGAATTACAATAGTCACATAATCTGAGTAACAAGTCTCTGGGAATAGCCTTCCCATTACAGCTGTGAACACCAAAACCCTAACTAATCTACATCTGTACCTTGATAAATCTGTGAAAAAGAAAGGAGTAAGAAACAGCAATTGTGGGGAATTGATAGATGACAGCAATCTGTAAGTTGCTGAGATCTTAAAAATTAAAAGTGACATTTTTTGCGTTTTCTTCCATAGAAGAATGACAAATAATTACACATCTGTAAGTAATTTTTGAAATTTATCTATTGATTTCTTTTTAATATAGCTAATATACTACATTCATTTGTCGTATTTCTTTGTTTTGATAAATGTCATATAACATGACATGATCTTATGTATGCATTAGACCTTGTTTTTGCAACCGAGAATGCACTGTCATCCAAAATTTCCAAATTGCCAGACGATACCTACTTTCCATAAAATTATTTTATTGGCTTCAGTAATTGCACAAAATGGAAATTAATTACTGACAGAGTCCTGTCTGAGGTCCATCATCATTTTATGCAAAACTTTTAAACCTATTTTATATACTGGTACAATATTGGCTCTTTCACTCATACTCTCTCAACTTTCTCTTGTGACTGAAGATGTATTACATTGCACCAGCAGATTAGACAGCTCCTCAGCAACATTCCTTTGAAACTCATGGGAGTAAACAGGTTAGTTCCTGCAGATACAAGGTGTTTAGCTTCAGAAGTTGTTGTTGAATATCCTCTTGAATTAGTGCTGGAAATGGAAGAATTTTATTGTCACTTGAAGAATAAAATACATCACCCAGCTGGTTTCCAAATGCAGAACCCAGAATTCCATATGGATTCAAAGCTGAGTGTCTCAGCTAACCCATCCTGTGAATCTGCCATTGTTCTCTGATAAATACCAGACCAGAAAAAACTGATGTTCTTAAATGACGACCCAATAGATCCCAGGTATTAGAGTTTGCCAGGGGTTCAGGAAGACATATCGAACTTGTTGTGTTTCTACTACTGTGTGTGTGTGCAGGCATATCTCTTCTCAAATATCATCATCACCACTGGAAAGTGCTATAAAATAGAGGAGCAACTAAAAAGGAAAGAAGAGGCACATTCATAATTAAATGGATATTTGTTCACTGATGGAAATGGAGTTCTGTTAGTGTCACTGTTTTTCACTATTCTGAAATGTATATGCACCACCTTTGCTCTTTAATGAAGTTCACTGGACAGCAGCTTCTGGGAAATTTTTCCTTTTTCTAATTTAATTACTTTTTCCTGTTTCCCATTTTGTCTTTGTAGTTGATTTAGTGCGATGCAGTGTCCCAGATGGTCAGTCTGGGAAACAGACACGGACATTTTCAAAGAGACAATGTTGATTCCCTTTGGACTCAGAATGACCTCCTCCTCCCACCGCCCCCGTCACCACTCATTCACAGGTTTTAATCCCCAATAAACACAGGATTTAAATACGGGAAGAAAGGTGGGCCACAACTTGAAACCAACTAAGGACACAGGGAACCATGGCTGGCATTGGCAGAATATCTTTTAGTGGAGTCTGGTACCATTGTTTGCAGCACAGATAAAACCAGCTGGCCACGTTATGCTTGATGAGAACTAGACAAGGGAGGGAGGATAATATGTGAATAGGAAGTGGTATGAAAGGAGATGAAGAAAGAAAGCTGACATGCTCAAGACAAGGTCTGAGAAAGAGAAAAGTGATGAAAGCCTTCCTGGCTATGCCAACAACTGCAAAATTCATCACTCCTTTCTGCCCTTGGGCAAAATACAGAAATAAAAGAAGCTTTGATATAAACTTGCCACGGAGGAAGTACAGGTACTGTATACTGCAAGGTATTAACTTGCTTGACTGCATAACTGTCTTATGGATAATTCTTTAAAATCAGATATACATCAGTAGAAAGTCCACCTTCATTATTTTATCACTCATTCTGAAATGTTAATTTTAGTGCTACATAAGAAAATAGGGTTATGTCTTTAATATATGCACTTGAAGTTGAGAAAAGTGAAAGAAACAGAGGTTTGATCTCCAAACCAGATAGTTTTGCAGCAGTATCAAAGGTGAAGTGTTAATTCTGAAAATCTAGTTGTCTGTAACATCTAGTCATTCTTCCCATCACTAAAAAAAAAATAAATAAATTGACAGACTTTTGAAATTCTTTGATTGTTTATGGAAATAAATCACTAATTAACTTTACCTGAGGGCTGCAATTACAGGTATATAAAATGACACTTTATGGGTAGAGGTTGGATTGCTTTTTCTAGTACATTGAAAAGTTTTACGCAGTGCTTCTAATTAAAACCATAAGAATTTCCGCTATATATGTAGCATCAAGCCAAAATTTCTTCTTAGTACATATTTTCTCTACCATAGGGTGAAGGAGTAATCACAAAATAAAACAGTGAAAAAATTAAGTATCAACACCTATTCTTTTATTTCAAGAATGGAGCATTTTTACAGCAATATAATGTTACCATTAAAATAGGTAACACAATGAACAATGTAGGAACAATGGAATTCAGCAAAAGTGCTTGATAAGAAATTAGGGTATAGCATCAAGTAATCTTCCAAACTGCAATTCAACATTGTGGTTATGTGGAGTAAGGCTTTTCAACCACATTTCCTAGAAAACACATATGCACAGGTACGCCTTTTCCTTCCTCCAAGTCCATTGGCCAACATGATAGGGGTATACTAGGCTCAGGACTATCTAGTATTTACAAACACCATGACGAAGATCAATGGCTGTTGAAATCAGAAATAATCAGAAATGCCTCCACTGAGGGAGGACAGGCTGCTGTGCTTTGCACTGGCCCCGTCTGTCAGTGCCCTTACACAGCTTTCAATGCAGAGGACATGGGTCAAGGAACTGGCCGTGGAGGGAAAAGCAGGGCCTGTGAGGTTGAATGAAGCTTGCAGAGAAATTAATCTTATTGTGGCATGGTGTAGGAGCATAGAATATCAATCCCCTGAGGATTCAGTGAAAAACAGGGTTCCTTAATTCCAACATTTACAGAAAAAGTTGCTTTGATTAGCAGTTTTTATCAGACAATTCCTACTGAGAATTTAATTACACTAGAAAAATGATGGTTTACAGTTCAAAAGTTAACTGCTTTCCTTCTTCAGATACACATCAGTCTAGGCTCTTTTCTGTTGCTTGCACAATGTTAGTACACAGAGGGTGACAGTCAAATAGTGTTGCTCCATATGCAGAAAAGCCTTAAGGAATTTCCTGCAGTCAGTGAGTTATCTATTGTTCTAATATATACCGCAAAAGTGACTATGCCTCAGTGTGATTTAGTGTGGTCCTTTAAGGTATTTGGCAGTTTTTCTGGTCTGACAAACTCCCTTGAAATCCAAGCACGTCTGCTTTTTTAAGTGTGCCATCCTGCTTAAATGGGACCAGAACTGCTTCACCAACTCCTATGCACAACAGATGTTAGGTGAATATCACATGTATGTGTCAGCTGTACCCACATATAAGTCATCCCTATTTCAGCATCTTCATCTTCAGATGTCAAGCATGCCTCTTCCAAATTTAGTGGTCTCATCTGAAAGGTTCTGAAAAATGTGCAGACATTGAAGCTGTATAGTGGAAACAAACAGACAAGATCACTGCCTTCTGCACTCTGCATAAGCAGGACTGGAGGAAAGGCCTCTGCCAGGTTGCAGCAGAAGCAGAGGCAAGTGCTAGAAAAGTGCTTCTGTTTTCTAATAGAGGGGCCAGCTTGCACAAACCCGATTTTTTTTTCTGCAGTGATTGCAGAAGAGAGACAATTAGCAGTGCTAAAACCAATACTCCTCAGCAGGCTCCATGGTGGAGCTGGAACATCTCTCCTTCTCCCCGTAACTCTTGGCCATGTTGAGTCCTTGCTGTTTTCTCCACAATTCAGTGACTGTTTTTATTTGAATATTCCCCTTCCATTCCTGTTCAGTCCCCCACAGAAACCAGTAATAGGCTTTTAATTCCTCATTTGGTGAATGTAAAGATTTAGGTGGACTGCAGAAGGCTTTGATGATACTTAAAAGATCTTGAGTTTTCTCTAAATATGAACCCAAGCTGATTTCCCAGAATCACTCTTCACCCTCTGAATTCTGGCAAGGTTTCAAAACTTTGACCGTCTTTCCCAGTCCTGATTCTCAGGAAGCTCTGGTTTTCATTGCAGGCAAAAATTGAAATCCCACCTTCCCGGCAGTCCAAACTCCAGATTACACTGGGCACAGAGCTGATGTGGGCCACATTTTACTCAAGTCTGGTGTCTGGAAAGGGGAAGAAAGTAACTTAATGAAGGGTTTAATGGTAGTACATACCATAAACCTTCCCAACAACAACTTTTTGCAGGACACAGGATAACCTGTTTAATACCAGTAACGTTCTCTTGGAAAATATGGGGGAAAAGGGAATAAAATAACACATTTTGTTGTGTGATCCTCTGGCAAAATGTATTCATATTTTACTGAGATATCCAAAGATGGTTAAACAGATTTGACTGAGCAAATCAAGACATT
Source organism: Dasyornis broadbenti (assembly GCA_013397935.1). Lineage (NCBI taxonomy): Eukaryota > Metazoa > Chordata > Aves > Passeriformes > Dasyornithidae > Dasyornis > Dasyornis broadbenti. The sequence continues at coordinate 1,584,238 of VZRN01004184.1, forward strand.
TTGTTACCCACAGGACAAATCAAAGATGAAATTTGGGCATTTTAAAGGACTGAAATTTTCTATATTTGGAAAGAAAAGGGGATAAGACACTGCTTGTGTGAAATTATAAAATCTAGCATTTTCAGCAGTAACATTTTCTCCTGTTAGTACTTTGCAGCTGTGCCTGTACTGAAACAAGAACGTCACTGGTGTATTTAAAGTTATGAGACCATAATCTCTGCTACTAGGATATAAGCAATTTTGCCAGAGTTCTCTGAATTCAGCCATCGGTATTTCACTTTAATGTCCAGAAATCTGTCTTGACGTTAAGTGCTAAAACAGAGCCAGAGCAAAACTCCCCACTGACATGTTGGAATTGGAGGGACAAGAGCTGAGATCTGAGGAACTGACCCTGTGAGTCCCACTGAAGTCTAGAGCTGGGCTCTGGAGACATTATCTCAGTGCAAAGTTTTGACCAAGGAGAAAGCAGGTGTAGAGCCTTCACCAACACCCTGGTCACTTGACAATCCTTCTCTGCTCCTAGGGAACTCAGCTGGGACATCACTTCTGCTCGACACCTCCAGGTCACAGCTACCACTAGCTTTGCAGTGCGGAATGCCATGTGGAAATGTCAGTAAAGCCATTGGGACCAGAAATAATTTTTCAATCAGTCAAGTTGCCTTGGTTTTCTGGATTCATTTCAAATATCTGCAGCCTAAATTTCCCATTGAAACAATGTTTAGCAAACGCCTACATTTCCATGCAACTGTGAAATACACATCTGGTTTCCAAGGCAGCAGATAATCATTAGGGGAAACTGATAGGAATGCAAGATGAAATGATGTTTACAATCTGCACTCAGGGCTCATTCTATCTCTCAAAGGCACTGAAGAAATAGACACCAAGCTTATGCTGAACAGCAGTTTCTGTTTCTCTAGCACCTAGGCAAAAATCCCATCAGCCTCAATGGATGCAGGTTAACACACAGCATTTTTGCATTCCATCTCCATCCAGCTTCTGGGTCGATGTTCCCCTTACATGTGTGGGGCCTTGTGTGAACAATGTTCCGCTGATCTGCTTAGCTGGTAGACCAAAAGTGGCATGAACTTGTTTATATTTAAACTACCTAATCATGCACCATCGTTCCTTGTGTCTTGAAAATTACAGAGCAAGATATCTCATGTAGGACAAGGTGTTATAAATCAGATTATACAGCCTATACTAAAAGCACAGTGCCTATATTAAAAACATCTGTCCCTAAAAGACAATTTACACTTATTTCCTCATCTCCACTCTTATTTTTCAGCCCCCAAACCCTTCAAATCTTTTTGAGTTACTTTCAAAATTTGTGTTTCATGTTCTTGGACTTCACTGGCAACAAGCTGAAAACATTTGCTTTGAAATAGTGGCTATCATTTTTGTTTAACAGTAATGACGCTGCTCTTCCATGACCTCAGAAATTATGTTTGTAACATATAGCCAGCCAAGTAACCTACTACCAGCAACAGAGGGATTCAGTTAATTGCAACAGGGAGTCCAATGTGCTAAAAGCTTGTCTTTCAGAAAAACTGAAGATAAAAAGATAAACAAAAAACCAGTCCAAAAAATAAGAAACAAAAAAGTCCATCCCTTGTCCCCAGTCAAGGCATTTTCACCGTCTTTAGATGTTTATCTACCCTTAGGTATGTATCCCTGATCACTACAGACACAGAGCTTTTAGAAAACATGTATACCCATAAACTGAAAATCAGTCCATACCAACCTGTGGGTTTCACGTGAAATGTCATGGTCAATCTTTGGTCTGTTGACTGGCTGTTTGTGGTCTTCTCAGGGTTGATTTTTTCATACATTAAAAACACAAGCAAGAGAATTCAGTAGAAATTATATTCTTAGGCAATTGGTATGTCTTTTTAGGGTGGCTCGGAGAACTGTTATGGCTCTTTGAGCTGTGTAGTAATGTCTTGATATATAAGGGGTAACCCACAGTGTCTAATGCTTTACAATAAATATTTCAGGGAAGAAAAGTTAGGGTAAACTACATTTATCACTTTATTGGCAGAAATCTACAAAAGGCTATATCAACTGTATATGAGAAGGATGCAGTCTAAATTGATTTGTGTCTGGGGAATTCCTTCTAAGAGGAAAGTTCTTAGCTGTCATTGCATTCTATATGCAACGTTAAACCAGCACTAATATTGACTGACCCATGGCTGCTCATACAACCTTCCAAACTAAGAAATGGTGAGCATGAATTCCTGCAGAAACTTTATTCTGACTTTTAAAGATTACTTATGAGATGCTTTGCTGAGGCTTTTTAACATAGGAGCAAAGCTCTGTCCCACTTTGATGAGCAGAGAATCTATCATAGTGCAGCTGGGCCTTACATCTTTGTCAGTCCAGTTACATAGGCAGACACCTCCATGCTACCTGCCTGATATTCCGAGACTGGTGCCAGGATATCTTTGTTTCTGATATTTGGCAAGAGGAAATAAATTTCGCTAAGCTTGCTTTTGGTATGCTTGTCTTGTCTTGTTTACGCCACCTGAGGCAAAGGGTTTTCTCCTTCGAAGGTTTAATCCTGAAGACATTTTTCATATACAGTTCAACAGACTGAGAAAAGCTCAAGCAAATCAGAGATAAGCCACTCCCAGCTGGAGTCTCTGAATTCCACAATAACAAATAGAAGTTTACAAAAGCAAGCCAAAGCAGTACATGTACAGAAATGCACATGTACAGTACAGCTATTTCCACTTTTTTCCCCCTGAACTATTCCTCTAACTAAAGAACATGATCTAAAAGGAAGAAAGAGGAAGAAGAAAATCTGAGCTGCCAACAGTTTCAGTAGCAACAAAACAGAGGTTTTGTATGAGTAAGGGCTTCTGTCAAGCACTTGCATACTGCAATGACAGAGGTGACTCAACAATATGATTACAGGGAATGTAAATGGAAAGAAATGGGGCTGGAAGAGATTGTCCACAACTTTAACTTGAGGTTAGTATTTAATATTCAGGAGAAACCCAGTTCATGCTTCCTTGGATCAGCTGACATCCTCTTATCCTCCAGCTCCGTGCACACATTCTTTATATGCTATTCTTGTGGTGAAACCTGCACCGTCTTCCTTCTCCTGCACCTTTCATCTTGTGGTGAAACCTGCACCTGTTTTTCCATTTTACTGTCCTCTCCTTCAGTGTCCGCTTCTTCAATTTCTTCTTTAATTATATCAGTCTGCAGTACTGCATGTAATTTGCCCACATACTTGATAAAAGGCAATCTCTTGAAATTATATGGTCTCTAGAGACTTGGGTTGGTTGGGCTGTGATATTACCTCAGTTGTTGTGTCTTTGTGATTTTCTGTAAGAAGATTATCTAAGTTGACTGCAAGCTAAGACTGTTTAATTTAGCCCACAATTAATATATTGATAGAGCTAAACAGTAAAGTCTTCCTAGCACATTCCTTTTCTAGGCACATTTTATTGGGATCTTTATTTTTTCTAATTTCTCATGTTTAACATAATACAGAGAACTACACCATACATTCCACCTCCAATATATTATTTTTCATTGGAGGCAGCAGTGGCTATCCTGGAGGCAGACAGAAATAATTTTGGAGCATAAACCTACTCATGGTAAGGTTTTCTGCCAAAAGTCAAGGAAAGTAGGAGGGGTGCTCTCTCTCTCTTAACACACGTATAGATATATTCATTTCCTATCTTCTGAAACTAGAGACTTTGTCATTGTCTGTTTAATCCTTAATGATATCTTGCTGCAGTGAGTATCACAAGCTAATTATACCTTATCAGCAGTGGTGGACAGAAAGTCCTTCTTTTTCAGAGATTAAGTTGTGCTATCAGGACAGACATTGCAGAGGTACCGGTCTTTCACAAGCATAGTAAAAGCAATTGAAGATATTTTATGCTCTGGTTTTTCTCTGCTACTGTTTTGCACACATACAGGCGCAGCAGGAACACTGTAACTGGTAATTGCCAGGAACTCTCACGCTTAGACAGATGCAGTTGGTCCAACGACTGCAGTGAAAAAGCATTTGGTTTTAATTAAACTCAATGGCAACGTGTTACCATTGAACAAGAGCACTGAGCGTCTTTTCTCAAGACAGAATTCCCCACAAGGATGAGTTATTCCATGTCTGTAAGCCCTGGAGAAATACTTCAAGACAAAACTTAAATCACTGTTTGTTTTAAATAGGCCCTATAGGGCGATGGAATAAAATATGCTCACCCCTGTCCTCCATGCAACATAAAAGCAATGGAAAACTGTAGGGTTTGAATCAGCTATCAGGCAGTTCCTACTCCATTCTTTAAATGGACCAATAAGATTTATACTGCCATAGTAAAGTAAACATTGCTGCAGTGTTGATGCTATCTGTCAGAGACTAACTCCACTCTCCAATACACTCCTACCCTTCCTGATAAAACAAGTAAGAGCTGCATGTATAGTAGCTTAATATTTCCCCCTTGCCTGCTATGACTTGTTCAAAAGCCCTGGAAATCAATGGGAGGTTTTCCCATCAATTTCTAGCTAGCATGTGATAAGACTTGCAGTGTTCAATATGCGCTACACCAAAGCACATAATCTCTGTCCAAGTGAATACTGCTACAGCAGGAAGCTATGGATTTAGTCTAGTTATGGTGCAGGAGAGCAGGAAACACAGTCACCTTCAGTGACAGTGAGATGTGTCACATCATCTCTTCTTGCCTCAGTTTTCCTTGTTAGATAGTCATCATCACCTTTTGTGGTGATATATTTTGTCACACGCAGGTGCAAAACTGTTTAGGCATGAACTATAATGAACACTAGCCTGGTAAATTCAAATAGAAAGATAATCTGCTACAGGTAAAAATTTGCTCATATGCCCTCACAATGAGTTTCTATGCCAGGTGAGGTGCGAATAGATCTGGTCTCAGAGTCGTAGAAGCCATTTGCTGAGGAATCTTTTACAAATACAGGCCTGGGGGGGAGGTCTTCATCACTGAACTGGTTGTATGTGAACCAGCTGCAGCACTGGAGGAGTCACAACATAGGAATATCAGTGTTGGTCCTTGACTCCACCAGTGTGGATTTGGGTGTCGCAGTTGAGACTGGCACGACATTCACATACAGACACAGACCAACAGCTCCAAACAAAAGAAGAACTACCTTTATTACTACAAAGCCTCCTTTTTACAATTTCTTAACAATCACATTACAAGTTCATTGGCTCCTAACTCACCACATTACGATATTATTGGCTATCTATAACTAACACATGTTCTTACGGAATAACAGACTCCCTCTCACAGCTGCAGCTTCTCCTCTTTTTGTTTTTGCATCTTGCTTCTGTTGATGGTAGAATTCTCATGGATACAAACTGATTGTGTGAAGGTCAATGTCTGTGAACCAGCAAGGCTAACTTGTCAGTTCCCACATTTGGGGACAGAGTAGCCTTAAAGTTATGTGTACTCCCAACCCTGTTTACTTTACCTGCCTTTGAATAATCCATTTAATGAAAGACTGGGTAAAGACACATCTTCACAAGGGGCCATGGAAAGATGGGCTGTGAAAGGCCAGCCCTGGATTATCAAGGTAGTGAATCTGCAGTGTAATACAGTATATTTGGTCCTCTTTTCACTAAGGGTAATGAGAAAAAGGAGGGTCATGAAGATGGTGAAAAGCCTTGAGGGGAAGCTGTATGAGGACCGCCTGAAGTTGCTTGATTTTTCCAGTCTGGAGAGGAGACTGAATGGAGACTTTATCACAGTCTACAACTTCCTCACAAGGGGAAGCAGAGGGCCAAGCACTGGTCTCTGCTCTGTGGTGACCAGTGACAGGACCCGAGAGAATGGCCTGAAGTTGTGTCAGGGGAGGTTTAAGATGCATATCAAGCAAAAGTTCTTCACCAAAGGGTGGCTGGACACTGGAACAGCTCCCCAGGGAAGTGGCCGTGATACTAAGCCTGCCAGAGTTTAGGAAGCTTTTGGATAATACTCTTGGGCACACGGCATGATTCTTGGGTTGCCGTGTGCAGGGCCAGGAGTTGGGCTTGATGATCCTTGGGGATGCCTTCCAGCTCAGGATACTCTACGGTTCTACGAAATGTTTGTACATGTTTCTATAGTCATTGTAGTTGCCTGTATCACTTTCCAAGAAGCATGAACAAGATTATGAAGAGGAAAAGCTCTGGGCTAGAGACAACATGTAACTAGAACCAAGGTTCATAGCTATTCATGGAATCACTGGAAGGGGAGAATATCAGGAGACTAGAGGGTATAAGGTTATAACCTAGATAAATATCTTGATATATTCCTCACATCACTCCTTATCTGGATTTTTGTACCTCCCCTTGCTTCTCATGTCCTAGAGCATCTCCACACCAACAACCACTTTAGCATTGCTTTTGACTGCACCTTGCCCCTGAGGCAAGGTGGTGGTCATAGAGATGGCAAAGGGCTCACAGTCTGCCAGAGGATGACTTCTGCAGTACTGGGAGAATCCTTTAGCAAAAGAGCAGAATACCATCAGTTGTCTGGTGCTGGGTTGGCACTGCTGTCTATGATACAGCTGCCAATGGATGAGCAACTCATTTATCAATTTATCAAATACTGGCAAAGGTCGTTGGGAGTTCTATTGCTGAGCCTTGCTTTGTAGTGCTCAAAAAAAACTTCAGGTCTTGTCTCGAAAGAGGTCAATACAAACAATTTCTTTTGGGACTGACACCTTCAATTTGTCAATTTATTTTTAAAAGCACTCAGTTTAATCTTCTTCTTGAAAACTTAGCTTCCCAGACACCTTACATTCTGCAAAGAACAACTTAACAAAAATTCTAGGCCTCCTGAGAAACATGCTGGAGATCCTTAACAAGGTCTTCCTCTGAGTAAAGTCAGGGGTAAACAATTCCAGTACAATCACTGCTTTGCCGTTTTCAGTAGATGTTCTACACTTTCTCTTGCTTGCATCAAAACCGGAGCTGAATTCATTGCCTGTCTGAGCTATCAGCTTTCAAGTAAGGAGTTTCTGTACAGAGAACGCTGAGAGAAAACATTATAGGAGATACTACAACAGTAACCACAACAAAACTTGGACAAAAGCAGATTCTCATTGAAAACAGTCCTCTTACACTGTTAAAGAGGGAAAATATCCATCCAACAAAGTAAAGTCAACTCTGGCTTTATTTGTTCAAAGTCAAAATGGCATAGTGTACCTGATTCTCCAAACTCTGAAAAGGATGATACATCAATAAAAGGAAGAAATTAAGGGCTTAGAAATCAATCCGTTTGATAACATGGGTGGTGCCACAGGAAAGAAAAACCTAAATACAGCATTATTTGATAGCATAGTAAAGACATGAAGCATAATTTGTCTGGGGTTTTTTTCCGCCCTTTTCCATCTCTTGGATTTCCATTATCTCTCTAGAGAACAGCTTTATGGGAACAGAAGGGGTACAGTAAATGTGAGGTGGCTGATGAGCTGATGGTATGTTAAAATAATCAGAGATGATAAAAATCAGTAGCTATTTTCTTTTGAGTTTTGTTTACCTGAAAGGACACAATGAGACTTTTCTGGCTCATTTTATTTAAAATCATTAGCAGGATTGCACATAGTACAGACTCCCGAAAGTAGAAACACCAAGAGAAAACAGTTAATTTAATCTGTAAGCAAAGTAAAATATTAATTACTGGGAATAATATAATGATGTACCACGCTGAACTACATGGTTCTTTATGAAGCACCACAGATCATACGCAGATAAAGCAGAGACAAACACACAGCGCAGTTTCAAATGGGGCATAGAGAAGACATCAATAGACAACTAGTATGACTAATCAAATAAGACCTGAAGGTAAAATAGTTCAAGTGTCAACCACCACCATGTGTTGTGGTTTAGGAATAGTGCTCCCCAATTCAGTGACCCCACTGAGACTGTCCAAAACCACACACCGCTCTCTTGCTTACCCCTCCCCTCACTCTTCCTACTGCAGTGGGATGGAGTTGAGAATTGGAGGCAAAAAAGGCAAAGGGCTCAGATAAGAGCAGTTTACTGAAAACAGCTATGAAATAAGAACACGAAGAGTAACAGCAACAATATCAACATCAGAAAAAAGCAGATAAAAGAAAAAAACAGATTCACATGGAAAAAAACCAAAACAAGAGTAGACAGTACCAGACAACTCCCTCCTCCACTTTTTCTTGACAGGGAGGAACCCCTTCTACTCAGAAAAATGTCCCTTTCCCCCACCCCTGGCAATGCCAGGAAGCGGTACAGTATAACCTCCATGTCCTGGACATGTCCTGTCCCAGCTACTGCAAAAAATTAATCTGGTTCTGACCAGAACTAGAACACCATGGGCTCTTTGATATTGCACATCTGCTTGGGGTAGTTTGTTTTTGTGGGGGGTTTTTTTGTTTTTTGGTTGGTTTGGTTGTTTTGTTGTTGTTGTTGTTGTTTTGTTGTTGTTGTTGTTGTTGTTGTTGTTGTTGTTGTTGTTGTTTAGTTTCTTTATTTTTGGTTGGTTGGTTTTTTTGTTTGTTTTGGTTGGTTGGTTGGTTGGTTGGTTGGGTTTTGGGGGTTTTTTGTTCTGTTTTTAAGTTTGATTTTGGTTTTGGGGGTTTTTTGTGGTTTTGGCTTTGTGGATTTTTTTGGTTGGTTGGTTGGTTTTCTGTTATTGGTTTTGTTTTGTTTTGTTGGGGGTTTTGTTTGTTTCTTTGTTTTTTGTTATTAAAATCTTTAGTTTATTTTTCTGCTTCTATTTGCATGGATTTATCATAGTGATTTAGGTAAACACTTGAGGAGTGATTCATTACTTGACTCTACTCTCCCTCAGCCATAATGACCAAAGGATTCAGTGTTGCCCACATAGTGTTGAAGTAGTTTAACAGAGAAAGAATCTCTGGCTAAATGAATCAGGTAACTTGCTCATACATCACTGGGCAGAGAATTCAGGATTTTGTGTTCTACACTGATCTGCAATCCCTGGCAATTATGATGAAGCTGAACTTGAGTCTTTTGAGAAAGCCATCAGGGATAGAGATAGTTTCAAGCCTTTGTTTACCTCTCTAAATTCCTTTCACGCTCTGTTCTTTTAATCAGAAAAGCTGTTCCATGTCATATTTGCACTTCTTGCAGAGCTGCATGGAGGACAAAGGCTACGTGCATTTCTCTAAGCTGCTGGCAACAGCGAAAGGGGAGAAGAAGGCATGTATGCAGAAACTGAAAGAGTGAAATTATGTCAGGGATTGCACACAAGCATACCAGTGGTGAACATTCTCTCTATTTTTATGGTGGAATTTTGGCTCCGTGATCACCATAGGTTTTCTACACTAGAGCAAGGATCAGCAAACAGCATTAGTAACACCACAAAATGTTACCCTCTTTGTGCTTGTGATCCAGTCACTGGATCATTGTCTTGATGGTATTTGCTGTAACATGCACTGGGAATTTTCTTGCAGTCTTGGCAAACCTCACTGTGCAATTAGCATTGCTTGCTTTTACAGACGGTTTTTAAACGTTGCCATCTAAATACACCTCAGACTGCTTCAACACCCAAGGTAGTCACTTTTCTTTCAGCAGTTCAGGGCTTTTGCCAGTAGGATTCATTTAAAACAACTTGTGAACACAGACCTTGTTAACAGTAAGAGTTGAAAGGCTGCACCTCTTCATATTTCTTTCTTCACTAATGAATTCAGGCATCTGCAAAGAAAAACTTCTGGTTTTAGCTTTTGATATTAACTATCTGCAGGACGAGAACAACCATCAAGTCTAAACTCTTATATATTCTTTGTGTGTGTGAAATGCTGTAGAGATTTTTCTAAAATCCTGCAATATAATGGTCACCCAGGTGCTAAACACTTGGTTTTCTTGAAGAAAGTAATTTAAAAAGTGTTCATTAAAAAAATATTATCAGATTCAAATTTCATAGTTGTCCTAGATATCCTAGAAAGAGATTTTAAAGAAACTTATGTAATAAATGGAGGATTGATCAGTGATAATTTTGCAACCAGGTTAATCAGTAATATTCATACTAATTCTACTAACTGAATCAGCTGCCACTATCAGTGTTACATAGAACAAGCTGTGATCCTGTTCATCTCATGTAAAGGATAAGTGTTTTCCATGCAAACAATTTGGTTTTCTGTCTTTATTTTATATCTGAAAGGCATTTCAATGCAGAGATTCACAGAGCCCAGTCCCTTCCTGTTCAGCATTTCCACTAAAACATTCATCTAAGGTCATGGTGAGCTGTTTGCAGAAATACATTAAACGGTTTTCAATTTAAAATTTGTAAAAACTGTGTTGGAAACCAGAAAAACACTGAGGTCTGGCAGCAGCCCAAAGGTTTAAAACACTTAGAAGCAGCTGCTCTAGAGACACATAGGAAGCCTGTGGTCTCAAGTCTGAACAAAGCTTTTAGAAGAGTATTGTGTTTCACCCATTAGGAGTAGCATTGCCATTACCAAAGGTACACAGAAAAAAGACAAGAATCTGATTGAAAACGTTTTAGCTGCTTCTCTTGTAGTTATTTCCATTATAGCTATTTGTTCATTCTCTGATGCTAGAAATCAAGCTGTCAGTTTTCTTTTAACAGCACCTTTTTCAATGCTCCTAGGCCTTTTGCAGCCCACCTGGTAGGGTATGTCTGAGAAGAGGTTGGCAGCACTTCAGATATTACTGCATCCAAGTACACAGCAAGAAAGAAAGCTGGGGTTGCAGGCTCTAGCTTTGTGATTACCTCTGTTGGTTGCTGGGGACCCTGGGAAATCTGGAACACTAAATCAACAAGGGATCCCAATATAGCTCTTCTGAAGGGAAAATGCTTATCTTTAATATATCCTCTATGTGGAAAAGATTCACATATCTGAATTTTCACCCAATCAACTCAGAATACCAATTAAAAAAAGAACAAGAGTAGGAAAACACAAAAATTTCCTCATTCTTTGAGAGGACCCCTGCGCAGACTGATCTTAAAGGTCACTTCCAAAGTAAAATATTCTGTGATTCCATGCCAAATGCCGTTTCTCTACCTGCAAAGAGCATGCTTTGTCAAAACCGTTTTACTGCTTTGTGCTTCAGCTGGGAAATTCTTGTCTCTGTGTGCCATTTTCCACTGCCTGGCACGTATGGCAACACACAACTGGCAATTGCCTCTGTGTGGTGGGTGGAGGTTGCTGACTCTGGCTGTACTACCACAACTTGCTCACTGGGGCCACGTACTACCAGGTAGTGGGGTTAGGATAAAAGCTTCCCATGTGATGACTTTCTTTTCCAGGTACATTGCACCACTTGGCTGGCAAGAATACAACAGAAAACGTGGGTTTACATAAAGAAAAGTAAATAGAAATAAAAAAAACTGTGTGAGAACAATGTAGCTCTGTTAAAATTCTGTGAATAATTGTAGCCTTTGGATTGTGTTAACTGTTGGACATTGGACAGAAGTTTAAGGGCATGGATTGTTTTTCATTTCTTACAGTGGGAGAAGGTTTCCCATTATTTTCTCGACTCTTAAACAGCAAGAGTAGAAAGACACACACACAGTTTTCTGACTGCAATGAACTTGCATCTCTGAAGTGAATCCTGATTTATGCATTGAAAGCAGCAAATGAACATGTAAGCAATCCTTCCTTCTTTCCTCCAAGATCAGGAGGAAAAGAACCCCGTTTCAGTTTCAGAAAAAAAATCTCTGTCTTAAATAAACAATTAAAAGCACTGAAATCTAGAAGGATAGAGGAGATAAAGCAAACCAGAATACTTTTTCCTTCTATTTAAGCACCTACAGAAGTGATACCCATTTGCTGAATATTGACAGAAATGTTTGTTTAATGCAAAACTAAAACTAAAACAGCTGTTTAGGTTTACAGGATTTTCTTCGTAATTTCCCCACCCACGTTATTGCAAATTATCAGCCCAATCTTTAGTTAAAAGAAAAACTTCAACAATTTGAAATAAAAATGAGAAGTGGAATTTATTAGATTGTTCTTCAGAAGAATGGGGAATTATTAAAGGAAAAACAAAAGATAAACAGTTTGCTGACTGGACAAGACTGAGGAGGGAAAGTAAGACTATTTCCCCCCAGGTTTGCCAGTGTGATTCCAAAAAGTAGTAACTGGCCTTCCGGCACTTATCTATGAAACTGCAGCTAAGCCAAGGCTGACCTCAACAACAAGTATGTCTTTCTGAAGGAATGAAGGAAAACCTTTTAACGTTGCTTTTAAAGCCGTAAGAAGCCCACCAGGTCTGTGTAGTTTAGGTCCTAAGCAAAAGCCACAGCTAGCTCTCACAAATAATTGTAAGATCACATTGCGCTGCATCTCATGGATACCATGACAGCCATGACCAAAAGTAAGATATCTGAAGTTCTAACCACACGTGGGTTAAATCCACCCAACCAAAACATACCTTTATGCAAAATTCTGTCTCTTCGAAGCACTCTGCTCTCACCTGACTTGGATGATATTATGACACATTTGAGCACCTTCTCAGTATCTAGGAGAGGTGGAGACAGAGAAAGTGAACATAGTGGTCAGGGACCAGCCTGCACACTCTGCCTTCTAGGTGTCCCTTCCCTCACATAACTCAAACCCAACACAGGCGTGACAGATCATCTTGGCTCCCTGATTTAAGTTTGTCGATAAATACCAGGTAAAAATCCTTTTTCAAATTAACACATTACCTCCAGAAAACCAGGAGGAGAAAGAAAAACAACATCTTATCACAGGTAGTCTTGACAACAAGGATTGCTTTGCCTTTTGAGAATCTGGTTGATGGCTTTAGCAAGTGAGAAGGTGAGGAATGCTGCAGAGTCTCTCAGGCTGCTTTTCACATCTGGTGAACATTAGAAAGGAAGAAACATGGGGCATGTATTCTTGAAGAAAAGGGAAATAAATAAACCTGTGTACAGTGAGAAATAAATAATGAATCACTGTTGGAAACACTGTGTTTTCCTGGAGAGAAAAAAAAAAAAAGAAGAAGGATGTTTTTGACTTTGCCCAAGCAAGTTCTAAAGAAACAAGATAACTTTAGATTAAATTGTTTCTAGGTTTCCAGCAGTTTCCATTGCTATTTCCTTTGAATTTCTCAACTCTTGTTTCAGAGCTGCCGCTGCTGACAGCTCTAAGAATAACTACCTGCTTTCCAGTGAGTCTTTATAAGCAGGGCTTTTTCTAGGAAATGAATAAGGAGTTTTGCAAGACAAGATAGATAGAATACATAAAAGGAAGAGAAAAGCAAATCATGATTGTTTAAGATGCCTACATATTTCTTCTGAAGTATTCAACTGCTAAAGGACTGAGAGAGTTGCTGTGACATTTGATCTTGCAACTATTCTTCACTCTACAATCCTTTATTTTAGAAAGGTGCAGTTTGAGGGAATTCCATCAACCTATATACATTTTTGTTTCTTCTCAGAGAAAGAGGTATCCTTGGTGTCTCCAGTGATATTTCAAAACAATTTAGCTCTTGGCTTTTGAAAAAATAATTTTGAGAGCGTCAGATTCTAACCCCACAGAGCAAAGTTAAATGAAGTTGATTGAATCTTTGTGCTCTGTCAAGAACACACACGCACACAAATAGATACAGACATACATGTGCTCTAGCCTGCAGAAATACATACCATGGGACGGAACAAAAAAAAAAAAAAAAAAAAAAAAAAAAAAAAAAAAAAAAAAAAAAAAAAAAAAAAAAAAAAAAAAAGCCAAAAAGTAAAAGGTAAGTTGTATTCAATTCATGTCATTTTTTATATTCAGCACTAACTGTGGAACAAGAAAAACAAGCAAGATTAGATTTATTCCACCAAAACTGAGTCTCGTATAATACAACCTAAGTTTCAGGAAAGTTCATCTTCGGTTGGTATAGGATGTGGATGTGTTGGTATAGAATGCAGGACGTGAAACTACACAAGTGTGTCCAGAGCTTCAGAACTGGATGAAAAATTACCATTAAGGAACATTTGACCAGAACAAGAACAGGATAAATAGTGACAAGTATGTAACAACAAAGGCAATTAAGGTACCTGGCAAGTACAAGGAAAAAACCCTGGAAAGAGGAGAAGACTGTTATCTGAACGGGACTATTGTTATGTCATTCCCCAAAAAGCAGACTTTCAGACCACAAAAATGTTAGCATTTGATTCTAGTTTGTGTGGATAATGCTAAACTGAAGCATTTCTCCTTGAAATTAAACTGCAGGACTGAACTGCTTCCATGGAGCTGCTCTATGGTAGATTTGGACAGTTTCACCTTCTGAAGCACTTTGGAAATTTAAGAACCATGAATCACTTCTATGCATTCATCTGTGGATGAGGATTTGACAATTTTCTTTGATGAGCAAGTTTGTTGGTGAAATAGAGCAGAAGGTTTTCAGATCCAAACAGAGCATATGAGAACAAAGGGATAAACAGGATGTAAATTTTGTGCTTTCTCTTGAAGTGTATAGGGTTACTCTTGATGTAATTTTGAGCTGCCTTATCTTGGTTCATCTCGGTGTACTCAAATAAAGAAATTATATTTACATGCCAGAAATTGTAGAAAGATTTTATTTCTTTAATTTTGGCAACCAGTCCCTAAGTAAGTGATCTCACAAAATGAGTTTGGAGTGTTTTTGAAAATGACCTAATTGAATTAACTTTGGTTCAGCATTCCACATAACTATGTTGAAAGATACCAATATGAGTACAAGAAAGATCCATTTGGGTCAAAGAGTGAAAAAGGAGCTACAAATGCTTGTGAGGATAGAGGAAATACCTTTATGGAGTCAAACTAACCTTTCTGTTTATTCACACCACAGAGAATTACAAGATCTCATAGGCACATGGATAATAGTGTGGAAATATTCAGCACAACAATGATGTTCAATTAAAAGGGATTTGAATAAGACATTACTCAAACATAATGATTTATTTTTGAGAGCAGTCAACAACAACATTTCAGTATGTATATACTGTACCTCACAAGCACAGTTGTGTGCTGATGCTGTACTAAGATCTAACATTTTTATTGACAATGTTCTGAAAAAACCCTCACACAGTGCCTTTAAAAGAATGCTTGCTCTGCTCCACAGCTGCTAGAAGAAATGAGCATTTCAGAAGGCTCTAAACCCAGAGGCCTTTACCATCCTCAGAGTTTTATTTTATATAAATGGAAGAGCATACATCATTGTGTCAAACAATACACATTTTTATCAATCTACATCCATAGACAAGCTGGCACAGTGTCCAACTCCTACACCTGTCTTGCTTTCTTCCAGTGGAATGGGTGTCCAGGTGTCAGCTGCTTAAAAAGAGCAATACAAAACTAATAGGTAAGTGGGAATGCTAACTTAGACTAAGTGTTAAGGAGATAGGCAGATAAGAAATTGCAGAAGTGCCTTAAGACATCACAGAAGCACACGCAGGCATATAATTTCATTATTATATTGTATAATCTTTGATGTTATGCTATACCATACTCTTTCAATGGAAAAAATTGTAAATCTTGATACTACTTTCATAAACAAAACTTCTTTTGGTGTGGGATAATGACAGCGCTTGAGGTGATCATGCCTGAGATGCTCCTTGTGGATACTTTCCAGCTCAGAATATCCTGTGATTCTTTGATCCTGTAAACTGAAATGGGTTTACAACCTCCTGTTCTTGGTTTTTGTGATCTTTGACTTGCCAGCTTCTCTTTTGTTTAAGCCGGCCTCTGCAGTGGCAGGCACTTTCCACCCTGAAAGGACAAGCTTGTCTTCAAAGGAGTGTGCAGCCACTTGGATTCTGTCCCTGTTGCTTTGTCCTGAAAGAATCCATCCCACTGAAGGATTGCTGCTCCCTCAGCAGTCTGCTGCATTATGTTTCATTGTGTTTTAAATGGTACATCCAGCAGTCCAGGTCAGAGAGGGTGGGATAGTCCAGTTTTTAAGCATTTTGTTAGAGAAAGACCCATATTGCTATTGACTGCAGAGTGGTATAGCATTATTAACAAGCATCCTTCTTCCAGTAGGTGGCTACCTGCAGTTGCTCACTACAGCACATAAAACCAAGACAGTTGTGGCGATTAACACCAATTAACTCAGTCATTGTAGTTTAATCAGTAACAAGAATAAACTTCAATGGTAGTTGTGCTGTTGACTTAATGATCCAAAGAAACGTGTGAAATTAGGGGTTTATGTAAGTATTTTCTTAGACTACCTGTTATTGCTGAAAAAAGTCCTTCTCCAACTTGTGACTCTCTAAGTTTTAAGATTTAAGTCACCTTTGTGTGTATTTGTGTGTGTGTGTATGTGTGTGTTTGTGTGTAATAACCATGGACATAATTAAATTTAATAAAATACACACCCATCACCCACAGTTTGTCTTGGGAAAGGATTCTGTGCAATATTCTTGATTATGAACACCCCCGTACTTAATTCTTCCAAGTACTCTAACACTGGAGTCCCTTTTGACTTTTGTTAAAGTGATATACTATGCCCTCGCAAGGAATGGTTTACAGACAAAAATCAGCATATTTTATTGGACAGACGAATATAGCTTAGCTGAGGAAGAATATGAGCTATAGAGAAGTCCTTTGGCACATTGGTATCACTCAAGGTGTCTATCTTGATAAATCAGATACAACACGATACTTCTACGTAGAAACATGATTCTGAATGCACAACCACAATAGGTGTCACTTTTATTCAGGTATGTCAACTTCCCTCAATAGTGCTTGGAGTGAGTACAACAACGTGTCATTGCTGATTTGGTGCTTATTCTATAGGAAATTTTTCTTAAAACTCTCATTTCCATACTACTGTAGTGGCACAAAATTTGTGATTTATTTGCAAGCTCAAACCTTTTTCTGAGCATCTCACCAGCACTTACCTTACAACATTCCAGAGACTTCCAGGAAAATAATTATAGTATTCTCCTAAATACAGGATTAAAGACTCTAAGACAAAGAATGTGTCCCAAGTCACCACACAAAACCATGGCAAAGCTGGAAGCAAAATGTGTATTCACCTGGCTGGCTCTGTGGTCCCCAGAGACATGTTATTAAGGCTGCTTTGCAATCAAAGGTATGACTTCAGCAGGGATAGAAACACTAGATAGATTCACTTTAATCTGGTTAAGAGATTTAGAAACACTAGTATGAACTTCTGCAAAGGCAGTGCAAGTCAGCTATAGACTGTGAGTGGTTATTTATGTTGCTAGCTTACACTGACGTCTCAGGCGCTGTACAATCCAAGCTGCTTATGGAAAAACAGGCAAATCTAGGCCTTTAAGGGCTGAAATTGTTCTTCTGACTGCAGTTATAAAGAGCTGTAGTTCACTGTTACGTATTTGATGTGAATCTTACAAACTGAGCTTGAGTCCACCTTCCCCACAAGATTAATACTTTTCCGTCCACCTATCACAGGAAGAGTAGTGAATTCATCAAGCAGCTTCTTCAAAAACTGATCGTTTTTCAAGTACTGCTGTTCCTGTTGCATCCCAAGCAGCATAATAGCAACCAACAGTTTTATTATGGATTAGCTGTGAATGCATGTTACTCAGTATCAGAGGGAGTCTACGGTAAATCCACTTAGTGAACATGTCATACAGAATGAGAATGCACCGTTAGCAGTTTCTCTGGTAGCACTGCATGTAGAAGTAGCTGTAAAGAACATAGCGCTTGGAAGGAGCATCAGACAGGAAATTTCTGTATGGAGGGAGTCCTGGATGAGACAGAAAGTCACACTCAGTAGTTGCAAGCAGGAAAGAGTCAGACTGACTCAGAACAGGATGTGTTGGGCTTGCTCTCTTTGTCATTTTTCTTTCACATTTCCACCACATCAAGGTTTTTCTGGAGCTGCAGCTGAGTTGTAGAGCCAGGAACATGTTCTAGGCAAGAGGCTGCAGGCTTCCTTCTGTCAGGATTGAAAGCACCACTGACAACATAATTCAGCACACATCTCTCTGTTGCTTACACTTCACTTTTCATCAGGAAGTGTAAACCACGAAAGGGGATGGACTGTTGATATATTTTCCTTTCACATTGTCCTCATCTACTATATCAAACCATTTAATGGATAGCTGCTCAGAGCTGGATGGCTTTGTCTTTGAACTAACTGCTGGCATGCCAAAGAATTTGTTAGATGTTCGGGTGATTTAGAGCCTTTCTGGGGACAGCACGTGCAGCTCCTAATGGGAATAGAAACATTTGACCTCTGTGCCTTCTCGGGTATCCCAGGTATGTGGAGATGGGGAAGCAAAAAAAAAGAAAGAAAAGAAGAAATACTGTGTTGGTGTCAGAATGAGGCTTAGATCAAAAGTCAAATAACTTTTCATTTTATCCCTGTGGTTATCTTGCACATTTTTATCTGTTCTGATAGCGTAAAGGATGGGAGCCACTATTAGTATGTAGAATCTAAAGGAAACTCTTAAGTCAAATCGGGCTTGCTAATGTTAGCAAAACTGGGGCTAAGTGACTTGAGGACAGAGGAAAATGTTCTAATGTGCTAGTTTGGAAGCAAACCAGCAGAGGAATTACCCCCACATAAATATATTGTGAGAGATTCCAAGTCAGAACTATAATATAATAGGAAAAGTAAAAATAGAGGCAATAATACAAAAACACTAGCTTAAACTGACGAAGTCAGAATATTACCTGCAACCTTGTTGGTCAGGGTGCTGATAGTAGTTCAGTTAAATGGTGTTTGCAATCCCGTTGGAGTGATGGATGTGATCTTGTTGAAGTGGTGATCCTGTAGAAAGATCTAGTCGGTCTCCGGAGGTCCAGTGTTGGTTCTCGAGCTCTTATCCTCTGGGAATCCAGTGGCAGTGTCCCTCAGCTTATATACAGGTAGGAATGTTCAGTTCCTCCCCTCTGGTCAGGGCATCTCGCAATGATTTCTATGAGTCATTCCCGGAGACCTTGACGGGCCGTTAGCAGAGATAGCCCCCCCAGGGTGGTGTTACCAGGGCTGAGTCATGCTGAAGGTAAAGAACGCTGTCCCACTTAACAGCATAATGGAGACGGTATTAGAATGCATGCTTTTTGGTTACACCTTCCATGTAACCTAAGACATCTAAAAAGCAGTTTCTTCCTGATTTCAGGGCTTTGAACCAATGGCATCTACCACAATTCCTTCATGTAACATTCTAAGCAACAACTTAGGCAGTCCCAGAAAATAGGTATGAGCATTCAGAACTGCAGCTAATAATTCCTAGGCAGCCACCAAATAATTACTGCCAGTTTACTTACAGATAAGAATTTCATCCAAGAGACACAGAGCATACATCATAAGGGGCAGAACAATAGAAATATAGAATGGTTTGTAATGGAAAGCACCTTAAATACCAGCTAGTTCCTACCTCCCTGCCATGGGCAGAGAAACCTTCCACCAGACCAGGTAGCTCAGAGCCCCATCCAACCTGGTCTTGAGCACTTCCCTTCTGGGAAATGACAGCAGAAAAAACAGGGTAGAAACTTACTGTTTCTTAAGAGAATACTTTGCTCTAGGCTGCTTTTGATATTATTCCCTCTCTACTGTAGAGTTACAGATGCATTTACAGTAAATGTGCAATTGATTCAAGCCTCCCATTGTCTAGGAAGAATTTTAGGTATAATTTGGGAATATGGTGATAATTTTATGATAGTATAGTACCCATTAAAATTATCATTAAACTCAGGCTTGCTGAGACTTGTGAAGAAAGAACAGTAATCTTGTGCAAAAAATGATGATTATGACTGTTCCTTTAGCAATTACTCATTTAGGAGCAAATTGCTAAGGCATCAAATAAATTGACACTCACTAATTTGAACTCGATTGAGAACACTGAGTAGTTCAGACTATCGGTACATCCTCTTTAGGAAGGTTTGTGTTCACACATGGCAAGGTTGTATGCCTTAAAGAGAGTGACATCATTCAAATATTTGATGTGACACAAAAGTAATTTCTTTTCTTTCTCAATTAACTTTGAGTTCTGTTAGAAATAAATCTCTGTCTGTTGTTCTGGATAACTAGCAAAGATATTCAATAGCCTTTCCAGTAGAAATAGCAATACAATGGGAAGTAAGATTTTGGTATTATCAAAATATCAGGGTTATATAAAAGCAACTTTCATGGTGTTTTGTTTCCCAAACACATATCAATACCAATGCTGAGTCTCACACTGGATGACCTCAGGTCAAACCATAGTAATTCTCCATTTAATCACAGACAATTTTTAACAGAGTGGTTTAGTTCCCCAGCCAGTGGAGAGTTTTTAAGACCAAGTTTGAGTGATTGTTGGCAAACCTAAACACTGCCAGCAGATGTGCTGGGGTTCAGGCTGAGTGCTTACAAGGCTGGCACTTATGACCAGATGCCTGAGACCTTTAAGTGAGATCTTTATTCAAATGTCTTTTTTTGGCTAAGGAAATGTGCTATGTCTGCTACTCCTTCAGCAGAGTTTTTCTCATAATGGGGAACAGGAAGGAAAAACAATTTCTGCCCACAAGCAATGCTCTAGCCCACCAGCCCTCCGTCTCGTCCCCACATCCCCAAGAGAAGGGAAGGGCAAGAACAGGAAAGGAGATTGCATAATCTTCAGTGTGACATTCAGCCAAGACAGGCTTGTGCCAATCCCTGGTATGGGGCATCATTGGTCAGCACCGCCTGCTTCTCCATTACCTTCTTACCCTTTCCTGACCATCTCAGCCTAGCTTCTTTTACGGTCTTCCTGAGACAAAGGAGGTTGTCTTTTCCCTCTTATTTCCAAGATTTGTCACCAAGATTATCTGCCCACACAACTTGAAAGTCAGCTGAGCTGCCTGCCATCACTAGTGTTTGTCTTCCCCACCTCTTCTTCACTTCGTTGCTCCTTGGAACACAAGCTCCTTGGGTCACTTGGACCTTGCCCACATTGTTTAGAAGATCTTTCTCACTACACATGATCAAGAACAGCCTAAGCAAATAAACTGAGAGAAAGATGGACTTACTATCCTCTTTATCTCTGTTTATTTTTATTTTGATTCTTTTATTTATTGTTCATTTCCACTGGAATTTTATAGCCAGCTGGCCCCCAGACTGAGAACCAGCAAACATCCTGGGGAGTTTCCAGTTGCACTTCTCTAAGCATGTATCCCACACTGTACTTCAGGAAATTTTTGAACAAGGTTTCGTACACCACAGATAGACTGGAGAAGGCACATGGCTAACAAATTTCTTTCTCCCAATACTCTTTTTAACAGATCTGAGTTTGTTCCTGGCAGTAACTTTGTGTTAATACTTCTAAGGCCCCTCCCTACGTGTGGAACTGTGAAAAAGGTGGTAGTATTCCCTGCTGGAGGATACCTCACTGGCAAATAAGTGTCATCTTGCTATCTCTGTGCAAAGGGATATAATTATATTGTTATAAAATACTATTAGTAAAAAGCCTCAGCAGAAAAGCTTGACACTTCCTTAAGTTTCACTCCAACAGCAGAGCTGCTCTTCTAAACCTACACTAGGGAGGATAGGAATTTCCCATATCTAGGCAGTGCAAGAATTTTACAAGTGGAGAGTTACGTAATTCAGCACCTATCAACAGTGCAGCAAACTAGGTTTGAAGTACAGTTCTAACTAAGTAACATTTAGACAGTAATTTTTGTCCAGAAATTGAGGCTGGAAATACGATCAGTTTCCTACTGAAGTTGATCTCAGAAAACACACGAGTTATTAGGATAATTTGATCAGGAATGTACCATTTAAATTGTCACATATATTCTGTGTTCAACAAACAGACCATAAGGGCTCTTGGTAGGAGATATGATGTATAAAAGTGCTATATAAAGAGCTGCAAAAAGATGCTGCCGTCTTCATTGGTAGAAGTATATATAGATGATCTGAGTTCTATTTATGATTTTAAACAATTGGCAAGGTTTGTGAAAACCCAGGTGCCTCAACTATTCAAGGTTATATTTAGGCATTAAGAAAAAAAAGGGAACTGACTTTTAAATGTGCTGCACAAAGAACCTCCAACTGCAGTCAATTAGTGGCATATATAATTTAACAGCACATCCTGACCACACACGAACATAAAAACTGCAGTGGTCCAGATTGTGAGCTAGCACGTAAGCTTTATACCAGTTGAGAGCCCACCCTGATATTTCAAGAGACTTTGTAGCAATGATTGTCTTCAGGTGCATCTCAAGTCCATCATCCAAAGAAGCTGCTTGTCTATTTTTCAGTCCTGGCTTTGTTTTTAGGCAGTTTAAATGTTTCAGACATTCAACACCCCTGAATATAAACTGGTGGAAGCGTTTTAATGCACATGGCATGGGCATTGTCATTCAGTGAGTTGAAAAGAATATAATTAAGAAGAAAAAGAAAGTATTTTTGTCTGATCTGAAAGCACTATGGCATGTACATAACCTTCACTGGGCATTCCAGAAACACAGACAAATAGGACCTTTTAGAGAAATTGCTACACCTGGTCATCGGAGAAACAGGAACACCACAGATCTCTTCCTAAAACAGCTATGTGTGTGTGTGCCATTTTATTGTTTATCTGCAGAACAGAAATATGGATAAACTTCAGAGACGATACTTCAGAAGCCACCTCTGGGAAACAGTTTCTAAAAAGAAAGTGAAATATAGAGGTCTGAAAACACATTCCAGAATGCATGGTCAAGGTGAATAAATTCTACTTTTTTCTCCCCTTTGGCAGAAACTTGGGAAAAAGAAAAACCTCTAGTACCCAAATTAGGTTTTGAAAGTCATAGCTTATCCTATAGGTCAAAGTCCTTTTCAACTAAATGAACAGAATATGAGAGAAAGAAACTATCACTAACACTGCTTCTCCAACCTCTATAGACATTCACCTGTACTACATCAACCAAAGTGGGTGTAGAGAATGTCTACCTACCCTGCAGAGACTCTTAGAGGAAAATCCCTAGCAGGTTTTCTCTCATAACACTCCAATAAAAAATCAGAAGGAATGGTCACTATCTATCGCACAACACCATCTTTTCTTCAAATTCCAAAGATAAACCATATGTGTCTTGTTTTGCTTCCTCTTCCTTTGCATTCTTTACAGATGTTACATTTCTAGAAATACTCCTCCCAAAATAGTCACTCTGTTTTGATTTTATTTTTTTCAGAAATGTGTTTTTCATTTATATCTCATATTTTCTGGAGTTTAAAGGGAAGCATTAAAGATGATCTTATAATGATTGTGTGTTTTGTAAACATACACAAAGAAATATAGAAGTGTTGGCAAATAACAGTGAAGGCTGAAACACAAATAAAAGTAATTTTAAAATGAGTATAAAAATATAATTACAAGCTTAACAGAAAATCAATCAGGTTTAAACCCAAATTCTCTTCAAAGACTGTTAAATTTCTTGAGTTTTATTGTAGTACTATCCTCCTATTGACATTCTCCATATGCACAGCAGAAGTATATTTCCAGACATTTGCAGTCATGTTAAATGATCTGACTCCTAAAATAAGGTGAAAGTTGAAGGAAATGGGATTATTGGAAGAGATGTGGAAATGGTCATGTCAATTTATCAGAATCTGGACTATGGTGAAAGACAGGGACTGTTTTAGGGAGGAGAGCTCCCATTCAAAAATATAAAGACAGATTGACTGGGAAAAATACTGTATTAAGAATGGATTAGAGGACGACAATTTTGATCTGTGTAGGTCACACTATTTTAAAAGCTATTATTCTTAATTGACACAAAATTAAAGCTTTCAAAAGCCTTTGAGAAATGCGGTGGTAAAGAAAGCTGCATTTTCAGACAGAAAATGTCAAGTGTTTAATTTAGGTCCTTTGCATCTTTTTCTTTTGTTACAAAGTACTGATAAGACTGGCACTTCAAAATTCTTTCTGTTGAAGATTTGATCACAGATGAGGAGTATAAATACTCCTTTAAAAAAAAGAAATCAGCTTTTTCAAAAAAGAGTAATATCCTGTAGAGAATACAGTCTGCAATCCATTTACAGAATGGAAGCAAGGAACAGAGAAGGCAAATGGCTGCTCAAGGTCACAGAGAATGTCTTTTGAATACAAAACTCCAAACAATACAGTACATCAGTTACAAGAACAAACATCCTCCCACTGTACCTAAAACTAATGAAGGTGCTGGAAGAAGAAAGCACACATAATTTTTCTCAAAAGCTGCCAACTAATATAAGAATTATCACTTGCTGTTAAAGTGCTTCAGATCTCTCTATAAGATATGTATTACTTACGCTCCACAAGAGAATTTATTGCTAACAAGGTCAGCACCAAAACCACACACCATCAAAATGCCTTTGTGAGTGTGAGGGCAAATTCCACCATATATCTTTTTTGAGAGTACAACGACACAAAGGTAGAACTTGACCTCAGCAGTGATAATAGATGAGAAACTTGAAACACAAATGGTTTCTTACCAGGCTGTCTAATGCCTTGCTGAGACAGTCTGATTTTAAAGTATGCTGACTTCTTAGGATGAGAAGTACAAAGTGTCCCCGACACAGATATCTGTAACTCATCACCTGTCTGTCTGTTAAAGAAAAGTCTAGTAAGACTTTTGTTGAGAAGAATAAGAAGGAACTTTTCAGCCAGCTGGGCTGGAGTAACAAACCATTTTCTTCTGTCTCACATGAACGTAGTGGATTTCACCTAGTACAAGATCCAGGGTGTAGAAGGCAAACCTCCAACTAAAGGCTGCACCTTGCTTCTGCATGGGGCTGCACTGTGATATCCCTCCCTGCTGACACCTGGGTAAGCACGAGGACCTTGCCAAACAGCCACCATTACAGGTGAGCCTGCTATGTAGGAGGTGTAGAGTTGAAGCCGCCATCTGTGTGGGCAGAACATGGAAAACACAGGACCCTAGGTCATACCCATGGCATCACACCAGCTGTTTTCATGTGACTGACCAGAGTCTGGACCATTGACTTGAGGGAACTCACATTCAGACCAAGATTTGTTAACTGACTTCCCAAATGGAACAGTATTCCCAGACTCTCATTGTTAGTCCTCTCCTCTCTGCTCCCTGGCCATAGTCACTCTCCCTTATCCATTTCCAAACATGCTGGTCTAGTTACTGCTGGTTTTCAAGGGCAAAGAAAAAACATTGTTAACCAAACTTCCTTTCTAGAAATTTGTTTATTAAGTGGCAAAGACTCCTTTCTTATCCCAAAAGACCATCTTTGTTTCAAAGGGCAAACAAGAGGTACCCCGCTCATCCATAGGAGACACGTTAAGTCCTGTCATCATGGATTAGAGAAATAGTGTTGGCATTTTGACAGCACATCAGTCCCTAGGACTGCTACCAAAACCTGTCTTACATCTTAGCTATGTATTTGGTCAACTCAAGGTAAGTATGACTTGAACATATGTTTTAGGTGTACTGTATTACAATAATTTTAATTGACTACCAGATGCAAGAGATTTAACTATGTCTACTCTTAGTACACTTTTCAAGGTCCTGCATGTAATACTACCCACTGAGGGTTTATGAAAAGACATAAAATTCGTTGTAACGATCCCATCCACTACGTAATTTTCCCCAGCCAGCTCACCATGAGACTAGTCCACAAGTATTCTTCTTAACTAATGGAAGTTCTCTTTCATCCCAAATCTTGCAGTTCAAACTCAATCAAATGTCCCACTGAAATAATGGTCTGAAAAGTTATAGAGTTTAGTCCAAACGTACAAAATCATTAATGGTTTATCTCTGTATTGGTAAGAGGTGGGGGAAGGTATTTTAAATTGCCCCTTCGGTTACATCTCCTCCAAAGTGTCTACCTGTTTGAAACACATGTGGTTTTATGCTTCTGCATCCTAAAGGATCTGTTCTGCAGCTGGGACTGTGAAATTGGGTTAATGAAATTAGCAACAAAAAAGATGCTGAACTGGTTGTGGAAACTTATTTTAGATTAAAAGAAAAGGAATGGCCTTTAAAAGGCCATTCAGTGAGGCATGGGGGAGGAAAGCAGAAGACTGCTTTTTGTATGCAGGAAAACCTGATTCTATTTTCTGTAATTTCCATGAAGAACACATCACTTAAGCTTTTTTATCTCTTGTCAGCTCTGTGGAAGACCAGACCTAGGAAAGAAATCCAGGCCAGCAGGCAGAACATAATTTTGATTGCACAAACCTGATTAAAAGCAGAAAAATTAACAGATTCTAAAAACAGAGTGAACCACAAAGACTAAAACGAAAGAGAAAAACATTTTGCCAAGTCTTGGCAGTGAATAAAGCTGAGATCTTAGTTCAGGATCAGCAGACAGTAAAGGCTTTAAAAGTGGAAAAAATGATAGCTATTGATATTTCTTGGAGATAAGGACAAGATATACAGAAAGATAAGAAACCATGTTAAAACTGGTCTGATGTGTTGCTCTCATGAGAAAGCGGCACAAAACAACAGAAATATTGTGAGATTGCGTCAGGCTTTTGGTTGAAATACCTGAACAACAGCCATTTTTTTACTGGTTTTTACTGCTTTAACAATCTGAAAATCTGAGCAAGCAGGGCTCAGACAGGGATGTAGGAGCTGGGATCCTCTCCATCTCAGCTCAAGGCTGCAAGAGCATCAGAGGCTCTGGCTGCCAGACAGCTGTGGCCCTGGCAGATCAGGGGCAGTAGGAGACTTCATTTTTAAGCCTTTGCTCCTTTCCTTCTCCAGTGCCACTTGCTGGTTATCACAAATTCACACAGTCTCATGTTTATTGCTGTGAATAGTGCATCACAAGCTTTCCTAGATTAGAAAGAAATGGCTGAGTTGAAGCAGTAGAGAGGACAGTTTGGGGGCATCTTTCTGCAATGACTTTCTCTCATGGCAATTTCAGACAGCCTCTGTCAGCTCTCAAAGTGCTTTGCAAAACAAAGCGTTGCTTTAGCAAAAAATCACATTGCTAAGAGCACTACTGTTAATTTCAGCCATGAAGCTAAAGTCAGTGTAAGGCACAGGTTCTCGCCATTCTACCTGCACCCCAGAGCAACACAGTGCAAAAAAAGTAAATCCATATGTGTTTCAACCCCATAAACATAGAGTGACTTGGATTGTCCTCTGAAATTCATAATGGAAATCACCCTGATTTTGCTAGCCAAAATTTGTCAAAATTGCAAAGGAAGGTTGTGTGTGTGTGTGTGTGTGTGTGTGTGTGTGTGTGTGTGTGTACACCTGACACTCACACGTGTGCAGTGGAGGATGGCTGGCTTGGTGCCACTATATCCCTGTACAGGGGCTCACACCTGACAATAGTCAGGAAAAAAGGAAACAACATCTTTCTAAAAAAGTAAATGCTTTGGTGAAGCTGAGCAGATGCACATAGCAGATTTTACTAATTCTGATAATGAAGTTTGTAACTCTGAATTACCAGCTCTGCTACTGAAATTGCTCTCCTTTGGCTTTTACCCAGAAAAAAGACCAGGTATTTCTCAACCCATGCTCATTAAAGCAATTACTTCCAAGTTCAATGAAACCCATGTGACTAAGCTGTTGTTGCAAAAGCACTGCTTTCAGCTTAGGTCCCCAGTGCCATGACACCAAAATTACTCTGAACCTCTAAACACACAGCAGACATTGATATTAATGCAAGCCTGGAGCTTGATGATTTGCTTCTGAGCAGTGACCAGCTGTGCTCATGCAAAACACCAGTTCTGAAGTTTGAAGAGACAAGGGACAACCTAACAGCTCTGACACACACATACCTGCAAACAAGTAATGGATTCATCTTCTCTGGTGTCAACCAAGTTTTGATAGAGCCCAACTCAGCTGGTCAGACAGAGTCACCATGTGTATACAAGACAAAAATGTGCATTTGGTAGGGGGAAGGGGTCAGTTAACTTGTAAAATTCTGAGTAAGCTTTCCTAAAATAAAAACCCAAACATTTTCCCCTCAAATAAATATTACAGTGTCTGTGATTAGTAATACATTATTAATATTGAATTATACTTTTTTCGTGTATCAAATGAAATAAATCCTGACATTTTTGCAGAGAAGTTTCCTTTTTCATAGTTACGGAAATGTACTTTACAAGTGTTAGACTGTCCCCCCTCCCAAAACGTCTCTGACGAGTAGTGAAGTGGGCTGCTTTTTGTTCCCCAAATTTGCATATAATAAAAGTAAGACAAATGTGATCTCACACAATACCCTAAATCTTGGTACTCTTGTTTCTTGGTAAAAAGACTCTGCTATTTTTGTTGAGTGTTGTGTCAGTACAGATAATCTGGAGTGTTTCCAAGAAGAGGTCTACAAGAGACGGTCTAATGCACAGGAACGCACACTAGGATAATTTTCTCACATTTGACACAATCAAGAGAGCCCCAGTACCCCCAACCTGCAGTGGATGGTGACTGACATACTGTGACTAGGGAAACTGTTCTAGGTTTTGATGCCAGCTGCCGTTTACTCAGACATTGCATCTCCAGCCCCGAGGGGTTGATTTTAAGGTTGGAGGGGTCATTATTGTCTACAGTAAAAGCCCTTGCAAAACTCAAGCGTCACAGGCATACTCTGTATCAAGGTGCCCATCTTTAGAGAGGATCCTAATCCCCTGGGCTCTTATGATGGATAGACATTAGCCTTGTCTGATGCTGTTACAACTGAGCAAAGGACAGTTTGCCATGGATGACATGCAGTTAGAATGGCATTTTGTTCATGTTACAACTGTTTTAAGGTCTGATTTTGCCAGACACACAAAAAGTGACAGATGCTCATTCAGCAGCCCAAAGTGAATCAAAAAATTGTTATTGCTTGCGAATTTGCGAAAAGAAGCTGACTATACCAGTGTGGCAAAGGAAGAAACTGAGAGGTGAAGTTTTGTAAAGGTGGTTTTAGATCAGTTAAGTACTGATTGTGAAATTGAATGACTTTATTAAAACTTTCTGGATGCAAGAGTGCAGTAAAGTATTCATATCACTTGTTTTGAGATCCAGAAAATCGTGAAGTGGAATCATACTATATTTATCATTTTAATTTTATTTAAAATTTGATACTATTTACATTTTAACACTGTGGCAGGTAGATATGTAGAGTGTTGCTCGTACACTTCCTTTTCAGTGAAATATCATCAAGCAAAGCTGTGCTTTTCTGCACCAAGATGCATCAAAATTATAACCACCTCTCTTTAAATTATTTTCATTAAAGATTATTTTCCATTGCACACTTGAACTTAAAGATTTACCTGATAATATGAAACAGCGTTTTCATACTAAGGATTTGTTGGATGCTTCAGTTTGGTTCATTAAGTTGGAAAAGTAACACACAATTTTCCCTTTTGTTTAAAGGATAAATTGTACCAGTTTCATTCCGCAAGTGGGAATATACTTTGACTGATCTAGGCTAATACCGAGGTCTGCCTTTATTTGTGAAACATATTGGCTTTATTCAGGAATGATCAGCCATAAAAGTATGGATACTCCTGATTAGAATCAGGATGCTGATATCATTCATGTTACACCAGCAAAATGAGCTCCAATATTTTTGGGTTGTTCCATATTTTCCTCCTATTCACAAACAACTTTTCAGGGCAGCTACAAAACAGATATCGTTGCTTGGTTTTCGTTGTTTTTTTTGTTTGGTTTTTTTTGTTTTTTTTTTTTGTTGTTTTTTTAAGCTGTCCTTCTTCTAATTAAACTGGGCCTTAAGGGAGAAAAAAAAAATAGGAAAAGGGGAAAAAATAATCTTTCTTGGTGTCTCTGCCTGCAAGGTACAACATGTTTTCAGGATTTAGGGTATTGGAAAACCATGCTAGATTGACTCCAGTTGCTTGACTTATAGAGGGAATATCCATCCCTAAAATGGCTTTCATGGTTGTTACGTGCCAATTGACAGAAATTCAGAACAGATCGTTTTTCATTCAATTTCTTCTTTTCTCAGGTCTCTAATTGCATGTTTCTGTTACAGCTTCCACATCTTATTCCCTACCTCTCTCCCTTCCTTGTATGCTGCTTTAAAAAGAAGCATTCTTCCTTCTTCAGAGCTGAGAAGCTCTATTCAGAACTTCAGTATGACTAATGGAAAGCAAAATTTTCTAATATAACTGAGTGAAGAAAGGTTTGGAAAGGATTTTCAGCATGTGTCCTTACATTTGTTCTTATGTACATTTGTATGATTCATAGGCAATGTTTAGTTAATTTTATAGAAAAGTAAAAAAGACAAAGGTTTTCTGTAGCTTTCTTTTTACTAAGAATAAAAAAAGGGGTTTACTCAGATCAAAATATTCACTTCTCACAACAACTAACAACAAACGTGAAAAAGGAAATTATTTGGTAGATCTACAAAACACAGGGGCATTAAGGCAGGCTGAGGTGAAATTAGCCTACCTCTGAGTAAGAGGGCTTGTTTTTAAAATCAGGTACTAGGAATGGAAATCAAACTACTTTTGTTTTATCTTTCCTGGTATACAAAATTAAAGAAAATACACCTCATCACTGTGATGGTTACTCGACCTCATGTGTGAGGAGGCCTTTCTCTTCATTGCTCTTGTCTTGGCGATCAGAGAGCTATGGGGACTGTAAGAGGGCATAGATTTATAGATTGCCTTATAGATTAAAGGAACACATGATGGGAAGTTGAGGCCATTCGATATAATTGAGAGGATAAAAGGATCTTTGTAATCACTCATGTGTTACTTAATATTTTTCTAGCAACAAGTGCACCACACTGTGCTCAAGCACCTTTTATTGGAAGTTAACCATGTTTTCAACACGGAGCTAGAACAAAGAGCAGCACACATATTAGAACTTGCACTACAGGATCTCTGAAAATCTCATAGGTACTGTTGTAAAGGAACAGCCCAACTCGTTTATTTCTCTATTACCTGGCATTTGAAAAACCCCATATAAATAAGATTGGGAATCTTCAGTGGCAGTGAACAGTCCAAGAGTGCTCTAGGGCACAGAAATGTTTCAGGCCCATTTTTGTTGATAGGCAACTTCAAAATTATTCTGAAAACACATGTACATAATAAAACAAATTCATCAAGGTAACGATCCATTATTTTCTAAAGTGTTCCTAAAAATATAGCATTAAAGGGGAAATGTTGTGAACTTGCATTAAACAATAGCAGAAAGAAATTCAAACTGAATTTTAGTAGATTTAGCAAACCACTGAGGAATGGCTTAAAATGTTTTGGGACTGTTTAGGAATGAATACTACAGATCTTCACGGGCCATTAAGTTAGGATAAGCCATAAAGTCAAGAAGCCTATGGCAGTTCCATAACAATATCCAGACATTGCTTGTATTAAGCCATGCTTGTATTATTGCCTATTAATAGGCAATTAGTTACAGCATAATGTGACAAGTATACTTTTACTCTAGATCAAGGTGTTAGCTTCTTTCATTTTATTTTCTTCATTACAACTGATGAAGAAGTAAGAGAAGAATTACAGGGCAAAAGGACAAGCTATGTACAATTGCCATGTCTGTTCCATGCTGAGTTGAAATTCCTCAGTGGACTGTCTTGCATCATATAAAGTATTTGCGTGCCCCTGGAGTGTCATTTATTATTTATTCCTTTATGTAAATTGATGCAGTTGTTTGGTTTCTGAGCAACATGGTGTTAGTTTTTACAGCTGATTGCAGCGTTAAAGTGTGTTATGTTTAGATATACATTATCACAACAGAAATATTCTCCCGAGCTATGTCCTCAGCTAAAAAACCAATATGGGGGAGAAGAGGCCTGGAAAAGCCAGCCCTTTTGACAATGTGTGGGGCAGGGTCAATTTTGTTGTAGAACAGATCCTAATTGGGGCTATTTATAGTAGCACTCAGCTTTTGTTGAACACCTCCCTCATAAAATTGGCCTATCTCTGCATATTAATAAAGCATTTTGTTTCTCTGTACTCCTCATTAAGAGAGAAGTGACTGATTATACCCCTGAGTAGTACTGCTGCTATTCAGCTCCCACCTCTCCCATTAAGTACTCCCAGACCACTAGATCTGCAGTTAAGCAACATTACCATAAATTTTCCGAGGGATAGACTATGGCACAAACAGACTCCTGGAGAGGAAAAAAAAGGGTGTCCTAGCTAACAGCTAGGCTTACACAGAGTATCCTGCAGCTCCTTCCATATGCAGGGGATGTCACCAGCTGCTGGAAACCTGTTTGTCTTGGGGCCAGAAAGGAACGTGCAAAGCAAATGCCATGGTACCTTTTGGCACAGGTAGTGCTGGATGACAATGTAAGACTAAACACAAATAAATGTACTGAACAGAACTGGCAAAAAAACCCTTACAACTATTTTGTCAGGTATTTGTGCAACCTGCTGATGGAATTGAATGCTAAAAGTGCTTATAGAACAGGTTTAACAGTTCAGTTTATCTTGTCTGTGTCCCATATTTTACTCAGTGTGACTCCTTTCTCAGTCATAAAATAAGACTTTACTTTTACCTATACGTGCTTTCACAGTGACTTTCCATGTACTACTTACATGCAGTTTTGAACTCACACTGTCCAGTGTCCATGGTAGGCTTAATGAGACCAGGCAAAACCCCACATTCATTCAGTTTTCACTCTGTTAAGACCAAGACAAACATGTCTGCAGCACAGGTCTGCATCAGCTCCCTTGAAGCCCTGCTGAGTTCTGCCCCACTGTGGAGTACATAGATGTCCCCTGTGGATGTTCTTCATGTCACCTATGTGTTGTAAGCTATTGGGATGGTGAGGGGGCAGAGGAGTGCTTCTCCTTTTGTGCCCCTGAGAAACTGAGAACCCTTAAAATCTTTGATGTCTTACAGGATTACAGTAAATAACTGCAAAAAGCATAATAGGGAACACATAGCATAGAGGCAATGTTTTGTAGCTGTAGAAAGTATTGGGAAAAGAATGTGAAAATGAAAGGGTGCATTTGTACCAAACATTATAAAAATGATACATAAAATTTTTTATACTTATAAAAAATATTTTTAAAAGTTATGGCTATCCAACCTACCAAGTAATAGACAAAAATATGCAATTAGTATGACCAATAAAAAATAAAGCTTTTCCCTATCCCCTTTATTCAAGGGTAATAATTCTTTAAGTAATTTTTAAAAATGTTTAAGATCACTTATGAGAGGTAAGGAGAGAACAAGGTAAGAGCAGTTATTTCCTTTCTCCAAACACATTGCCATGCAAAGAACTGAGCTCTAAAATTTCCAGATGGGTTTTCCCTGTGAAGGAAAGAATTTGTGTGTATTTGACATTCCTCCTGAGTCAGCTGTCCCAGTTAGCCAGTCCTTTGCAGAGCAGGGCATAGAAGCAGCTGCTTCTGCTACAGTGGCAGCCAGGACAGTAAACGGACTCATGTAAAATTTCTGCTGTGCAGTTCTCTCTCTTGAGGCAATAGAAAACTTCGCAGCTTAACAAAGATGCTTGTAGATATATGTCTCTTTGTAGCGTCATCTGCTTAGCACAATTGAAGGTTAAGGCTCCCTTAATTTCAGCTTATCAATGCATCAAATGCATGATTTTCCTGTGCCTATAACCAACAAGATAGTCTGCCAAGTGCAGAAAAGCAGGTAGGCTCACATGACCCTCTTCCTGATGTGAACAGTAGAACAGAAGTAACTGAGAAGCAGACGGTATTAAACACTGGCAAATTCTGTTTATCTGTGATTGCCCTTGTCCCCCACCATACTACTGACTTCATAATGGAAACATACTATATTCTAAAATTGTTAGAAAGAAAGGAAAAATGTTAAAGCCACCACATTGGATGAACGCCAATACACAGAGTTGTACACATGCAAAACCAGTTTATTCAGAGTTTCTTTCCTTTCAGTGTAGAGGCC
Source organism: Dasyornis broadbenti (assembly GCA_013397935.1). Taxonomy (NCBI): domain Eukaryota; kingdom Metazoa; phylum Chordata; class Aves; order Passeriformes; family Dasyornithidae; genus Dasyornis; species Dasyornis broadbenti. Next base: position 1,617,886 of record VZRN01004184.1, read on the forward strand.
CCGTGGCACTGATGAGAACTCCGTCCAGTAGCATAAGCTGTACTCCACAGACTGGGATTTTCTGTGTCTATGTTATTAATGGTAAGTAGATGATAAATGTTTAAGTCATGGCACATGGAGATAATACAGAACAGTACCCTCTGTGGTACTATAAATCTCTAAAACTGATTCTTAAACTAGTTGAGATGTAGTCTAGGGTTGCTTGTTCAGGCTTAATTTGACTTATCAGCTTTGATACCATTTGTATTTGAAAAGAAACAGCTGCATTTTCAGCTACTAAAGCTGACTTGAGCACTTTATATAAGAGACCAGTTGAATCAACACAGATACAGTCTCTTTCATATTCATTAACTGTCCCAGCTGAAAAATGTTCCAAAGCAAATAAATGAAGCAAACCCAAGCAATAATAGAAGTATAACATTTCAGTGAATGGAAAATTTTCTGTTTCTGAAGCCAGTGAGACCCTTCCCCACCCAAGTGACAGAAAACCTTTTATCCCATCATGCAAGTGACTAATGGGCTCCTAAAGGCCTTCTAAAGAACAACATTATGCCCTATGTCTTAAAATTACACACCACTACCCTTCAGAGAGGGCAATAAAAATCCAGGCCAAGAAGATGCAATTTTTCCTGCTGCTGTTTTGGTCTTTTGCCCAGTGAAAACTGGGAGCCACCAAGCTGGAACCTCTCATATGCCTGAGGCTAGGTCCACTGCTGAGGGCCGTGCAACCCAGGGGATGATTTGCAGGATCTCATGCAGAACTGCAGCTGAGGGAGGCAGAAAGAGACTGTACTTTGTACGTTCATGAGTATGGTAGCGTGTGCACCCTGGAGACTCTAATGTGCTTTTTTTCCAAGTGAGAGACCTGACACAAGCTTAAGTTAAGAATAATAAACCAATTAATTTTATTGTTGTCCCCAGCCTAATGCACATTACCTAAAACTAATCATTACATCAAAAAGAGAAGTAAGTTTAAAATTATGCCTGGTCAGATACTTGAAAGTCGCACCATTACCTATCAAGAGAAATGCAGGCACTTGGAAAGCGCTGAGGACACAAATCCTCTTTATTGCTGTACTTCAAGCTCATTATTACTAGTTTTGCCTGTGCTGAAAGGAGATGAAGGAGATCAACAGCACTTGAACAGGGTCCCAGGGCAAAGCCCTGCATGTAGCTAGCCAACAGCTTCTTGAAGCTTTAAATGTGGCACAGATGTACAGCACGAGCAACCTGAATCCATCTTTCCATAAAACATGCTAGAATAATGCAGACCTTCCATGGGCCTATTCCAAACCTGGACAATGCTTAAGTACAGCCATCTGCATCAGTCCACCTCACCATAGGACAGAACCCAAACGAAGTGGCTGAGGAAAGTTTTCTTTTTTTTTCTAAAGACACATTTCATCAAACACTGAACAAAACAGACACACTGCCAAAGCTCCTTCCTACAAACATCTTCATAGAATAAACACACCCAGTTCCCAAAGGAATTAAAAATTTCCATAATATTTTTATATATTTCATTATGCAGAACAGAAATCTTAAACAGGATGGCAGGATGGTGCCCCAAAAGGCAGGTGTGTTGGCAGGTTGGAGACCTCAGAGAGTGTAGTTTTCACTTCCGCTCTCAGGGCCCAACAGGAATTATATGAGGCATACTAGCAAAGCCAAATGATGCCTTTACTGAGCATTTTAATTCAGTATCCTCATTTTAACGAGGCACAGGGGAAAAACCTGACATACTATTCAGCTTTCAATGCAAGATACAAGATAGATACTTAACCTTTAATCTCAGATAAGCAGTAGAGAACAGCATGTAAATAACACTGCTTGGCTGGAAATCTAGGATTTTTATTGAAGAAAAATAAACAGTAGTTCTGTATATATTGTATCTGTTTCACATAATACACAGCAGAGCATTATAAAGGAAATTGAAATAATCAATCGTACCTTTGTTTATACAAGCAATGTGAAGCAGAAGTCTACTTTCCATAATGATGCTCCAATTGTATGATATGGCTTGTGAGCTACTGAGGATCTTGTGAGCTGTTAATAAGTCAGGTAGAAACTGTTTTCTAGTAACCTCTGTGGCAGATATTAAATAGAAATTAAACAGATGTGAATTTCAGTGCACAGGTAACTGGGAAATACACAGGGGTTACAATAACTGGATTTAAACTGAAAAGGAATGCTTCTCATGTTTTGACCAAAGCATTTTTGAATCTCTATTACTACATAATTACAGAGAAAGTGTAATGAAGTCCAGTGAAGAGAAATTCCAGTGACTTACTGCACAACTATTTCTCTTTTCTGCTAACTTCTGGAACAACAGAAGTGAGATCTCACTGCATTCCTGACAGGTCTGGGATGACACAAGTCATCATTTCAGCAGGGAATTCATTATGGGCAGTTGAGAACTCCAGCTACCTCAAAAGCCACTATCATATGATGGCCCCTTCAGTAGTGAGAAAAATCACCATCTGCTCTGGGTAAAAGGATGTGGGACAGGAACAAAATATAAATGCCTGTAAAGGAAAGACTGTAAGAAAACTATTTTGTGCTGTGGAGCTTAGAGTCACCATGACAATAAATGAATTCTCATGTTAAATCCTGATGTTCTAGGGACACCAATGTCCCTAGGAGTCAGTATACAAGGCAGAATAGCAATGATAACCAAAGTCACATTGGATGTAGAAGGACACATAGGGTTCTACCTTGTCAGATGACAGGTAGAGGATGACCCTTCATCTCTTCTTGATCACCTGTCAGAAAGTTATCATCAATGCAATCCACAGACTTCATGGGTTGCTTCTGTCCTGTTGGGCTGTCTCTCAGCAGTTACCAGGGTGGCTGAAGTCCTCCATGGGGACCAGGACCTGTAAATGTCCTGGTTTCTTGCACGTGTCTCTGAAGGCCTCATCTACTTACACATCCTGACCAGGCGATGCACAGCAGACACCTGTCACAATGCAGATCATACGCTGGGGTGCTCACTGACCTTCATTCACAAGTTCTCAACTGGCTCACTGTCCACACACTGCCCATCTGCCAAGGCAGACCCCCATTCATTCCCACCACTCTCTCACAGAAAGGGCTTAAACAAACTCCTTTTCATCATCTTTCTTGCTTGTCCCTCTAAAAAGCCTGTATTCACCCGTGGCAATTATCCTCTCATGTGGACTATCCCATCACATCTCTGTGATTCCAGTGAAACCATCAACCTGCAGAAGCAGAAAGACCTCTAATTCCACCTCTGCGTCCCCCAGCTTTTGCAGGGACAGACACTTCTGACGGGCAGTCAGTCATGCTGGTTTCCTACAAAGGATGTAGTAGCTTTGCTTTGCTATGGTGTTTAGTCTGAATGTGGTGCTACACTGTTTAGACTGAACGCCCTAACATGTAAGGGCCTTGCTGATACAACACAGGCTGTACAGAGTCATTTAAATCAGATTATTCACATTTTCCATTTCAGTGATGGAGAATTACCTTGGACCTCTCTAGCAAACACAAGTAGGTATGCACACACCTATAAAAACAAAAAAATCACACACTAGCAAGAAATGCCAATTCATAACAGTGACAGGCAGCACACTAACAAAGAGCTAAGTTAGCTGCCTCTAGTAAGATTCAGTACATCTGCCTGAACAGTAAATTACTGTTGCTTTAGTGGGTGTTTGTGAGAAATGCAATGCCATTTATCCCCCACATGTAATAATTTTGGGTATTTGTTATGGTTTCATGTTATGAGAATGCCTGCTCTGAAATAACCTGCTGATGTATACTACAAATCCCCAATGAAACTAATGGTGCATACAAGAAATAAATCTTCTTTTGCATTTGTACAGGGAATCATTTAATTTGATTTTTTTTTTTGCTTTCCTGAGGATGGCTGAACACCTGCATACCTATAGAAACTAATGAATTATTTCCTTATTTTTATTTGCTTGCACATGCAGCTTTTGCTTTATCCATTAGACTTTTTCCTCAGTCCATGAGTTTCCCCACCTCTATCTTTCCAATTGTCTCCCTCATTAGATGGCAGGGGAGGGAGCAAATGGCTGAGTGGGGTTCAGCTCTACGCTGAAGTTATAACATGACAGAACCGTTGTCTGTCATGGGTATTCCCTGCCATGATCCAGCAAGGGCTGATGCATCTGAACACAGAGAAGGTAACATGGTCATTAAATTGACTCCACCTTCAATTCAGGTACATCGATATCTGGAGCCTGGTGATGTAACTGCTTTGCACCTGCATCTATGTTCTTTGGCAGCTTTCCAACACGCACCAGGAAAGATAATAATCCAGCTACTGAAATATGTCTCTAAAAGAAACACAAGCAATTAGAGAAGGGTCACAGAAGACAGAACGGTAGCAAATGTGGTGATGTCAGGCTGGTGTCCAGTCACTGGTGGGATTCCATAGGGCTCCATCCTTAGCCTAGCTCTCTTCAACATCTTCATAAATTGCTTGGATGCAGGACTTGAAATACTAAGTTTGCCAATGCTACTAAAGTGGAAGGAGCTGTCAACTCCCTCGAGGGCAGGGAGACCCTTGAAAGAGACCTCAGTTAGAAAGAGGGCAATCATCAATTGCATGAAATTTAACAAGGGAAAGTGCCAGATTCTGCACCCGGGATGGGGATGTACCCAGATGTACGGACAGACTGGGGAATGATATGCTGTGTCTGCGGGTCCTGGTCAATGGCAAGGTGAATCTGAGACAACAGTGCCCTGGCAGCCAGGAGGGCCAAGCACGTCCTGGGGGGCATCAGGCACAGCATCGTCAGCCGGGCAATGGACGGGATTGTCCCGCTCTGCTCTGCACTGGGGCCGCCTCACCTTGAGTGCTGGGGGCAGCTTTGGGCACAATATGAGAATGGTGTTAAACTGTTAGAGCACGTCCAAAGGAGGGTAATGAGGATGGTGAAGGGCCTTGAGGGGTGCCATATGTGGAGCAGCTGAGGTCACTTTGTCTGTTCATCCTGGAGAAGAGGAGACTGAGGACAGACTTCATCACAGTCTACAAATTCCTCATGATGGGAAGAGGAGAGGCAGGCACTGGTGTCTTCATTCTCATGACCAGTGACAAGACCTGAGGAAATGGCAGGAAACTGAGTCAGGGGAGGTTTAGGTTGGATATTAGAAAAAGGTTCTTCCCCAGAGGGCGGTTGTGCACTGGAACTGCTATCCAGAGGAGTGGTCACAGCACCAGCCTGACAGAGTTCAAGAAGCATTTAGACAATGCTCTCAGGCATGTGGCATGACTCTTAGGGTGTCCTATGCTGCGTCAGGAGTAGGGCTTGATGATCCTGATGGACCCCTTCCAACCCACCATATTCTATGATTTGATGATTCTATGATTCTATGACTATTTCTGTTGGACCTCCAGAATCTGAGAGGCAGATTTTCATTAATTTCACTAGCTAACTACACTAACTTCAAAAAGTAGAAATAGAAAAAATCTGGACTGCTGTAAATTGCAGTTCTGCTGCAATTCTATATGTAGAAGGATATTTATTACAGAAATTACAACTCAGGAGGTTTAAATATTCATGGATTAAACCAACAACATCTGGTGCTGTTATATCTAACCTAACACATCTTATGAATACATCCCATTCCTTGCTAAGGCTCTGTAGGTCTTAGTGGTTGTTAGAGACTTCAGCAAATGTGTCAACTGCTAACCAAATCTCACTTATAAGAAATCTGGAGAATAAGACATTATCTAAAGAAATAGAAAAACCCTTCCCTTATATTTTCTGGATTCTACTTTCAGGACATAGAAAACTTCCCACTTCTAAGGAATATTATCAAACATATTCATACTGAAATTGAAATTCTGTTTAGACTGAAGACATGATTGCCCATTTCAGGAAACACTTCAATAATATTTTTATTGTTATAGTCAGTAAATAGTTTGATGAAAACATCACAAAGGTGGTAAAAAGAAAGGGGAAGTATCAAAAGACTATTAATTCGTGTTTGCACAAAAGGAAATCATCATCTCTGCTGCTAGCTGAGTACAAATGGGCATGTTAAAAGTGAGTGCATTAGTCTCATTGTAACACAATTTGACAATTTATGTCAAGAAAACAAAAACAATACTCACATTGTTGTGGTTGTCAAAGAAGTAAGAAGAGAAGTACAAAGTATGCCATTATGTTCAGTCATTATCAGTCTCATTATCTGAATGTTCTTCTATGTATCTTTGGTTTTCCAGAACCATCACCAAATGAGACTAGCTACACTTAGCTAATGTAAGGACCATTTGGTCCTGAAATAACACAGTAGGAAAGATGTAGCCAAAAAAAGCTGTATTTGCAAGAGCAAATATGAAATATGAAATATAAACATTCTGGAAAATAAGAGATCATTAGTATGGCATTACTAATCTAAAGGATTCTGTGCCCTCATTGTTGACAGCAGCTCTAATGTAACACCATTAAGACAGTAAAAGGCAGTACATCTGGCACAGTTCAATCACAGTAAAATATTTCTAGTTATTCAGAATGCCTATATTAAGATTATGTGTTACTACTTCCTAGAAAACTAAAGTTATTAAGTTCTTCATGTTTTTCTTTCTCATATAAGAGCATTTGGTTCTGGTGTGTCTACAAAGAAGGGAAAGGGCTCAAAGACAAATTATTCAATCAAAAGCGTGGAGTATAGGATTAGGATTCCCTAAATCCTATGCTCTCTGTATCAGGTTCATTTCTTTTCATAGCAAATGTAACAAAGGTTTCACTCTCACTCTTTCATTGCCTTTCCTTCCTTGTTGCTAATCTGATCCTTCATTTATGGCAGTAGAAATGTTTGAGGAGACTTTGTGTGAATAGGTCTTGCTGCCTCAAAAGTCGAATTTTGATGCTTACAGAAGTCCCAGTATAGACACCTAAAAAGAACCCTAGATAACAAAAATTCTTCTTTGGAGAATTCAATCACTTCATTTTGGTCTGAATAGCAATTGGAAGAAAAACAACCAGTAAGTGTTATTGACAATGCTTGATAAAGCTGACTATATAATCATCTTAATTCTGTGTATATGCAGATAAACAGGTCAGAGAATTGAAAATTGCCTTCTGAAAACATGCTCTGGAACAACTCAAAGCAACCTGCAGCAAAGTTATTTTGAGTTTGAGGTCCTATCCAGTGACCAGTGGCATGTTAAATCCTCACAAGGAGATCCCCAAGATGTGCTCTCTGCTGGATTTACATGCGGTAGACCCTGTGTGCTGGCACTACTCTCTTTACAGGAAGCTCATTCCCAGGATAAAACTGATGTAGCTGACAACATGGAAATCTTTGTCTCTTTATAATATTCCATCTCACAGAAAGGCAAGTAGATCTTTTCCTGATTATTTTTGGCAGAGGGAAGAATCTTGCTGCCTTTATCTCTAGCACAGTATCTGGAATAGGACTACCGCATAAAGTTTCAGGGTAGAGTTGCAAAAAACCCAGGTATCTCAGGACACTCAGTATTTTCCTTAAACGTCACTAATTTTTATCAGCTCCTATCATCATCAGGTGTTTTCACAGACTTGGTTTCTGTACACTTCTCTGATCTCTTAATTGCTTTCTGTAGTCTTTGAGTACCACAGCCCTTTCTGTTTTCTTCTCTCGTCTTTCCAACGAATCTGTAGACTTATGCTTACTATAGTCAGAAAGGCATGAGGATGTCTTTCTCCTCTTCTGCCTACTCTTTGAATGTTTTCTTTGTACTCTAAAATAGTTAGAACTTCTTTATATCCAGCTGAAATTTCCACTTCATTGAAACATTGAAAACATGTCCAATACTTTTAAGAAATTAATGTATGCATCTGTATCATTGAAAAAAATGTTTTTTCATATCAAATACCCAGGAAAAAATTTCAGCAAATTAGTAATGGTGTCTTGGTAACCAGTGAACACAGAAAGACATGAACACAGTGAGACATGAACAATAATTATTGTGGATAAAATTTTCTGCTTAGCCTAGGCAATTAGTTTGTACAACATAAATTCTCCTCTTTCTTATTCTTCTTTCTTATTCTGTCCGTTCCTTGAGATTCAATGATTTAGAGAAGCTGGACAAGGCTTCACCTTACTTTGAACATGATTACCTAGATGATTGGGAGAGATTGCAGCCAACCACTTCTCCTCCCAGGGAGCTCATCACAAAACTCCCAGCATTGTCTGTGACTGTTTGACTCCCAGCACCTGGAAAGCATTTAAAGAGGTAAACAATCACAAGTTATAAACTGGATGCAACGTTTTCGTACGTGGTCTCACAGATCTGACAGTTCAAACTTATCTGTGTGGCTTGCCCTGGGCGGAATCGTCTTTCTGAGGGCTAGTTAAACGGCTCACATCGCTCTGTAGTCCTCTGCCAGAGTCCTGAAGACTCACAGCATTGAAGGAAGACCTTTCATTACTACTAGAGCAATAAACCATGTATTTGTCTGTACATGAAAACGAGTTGATTTGTTAAGAGGTACCCGAAGGTAAAATCAGGTAATGTTTCAAGAACATACAAATCTCCAGATTGATACCACTGGAAATGACTATGCTTAGCATACCAGGGCAACTATTTTTCCCTTTGGCAAATTATGTGACAAACAACCTGTCACCGAGTCTGGATTTAATCCTTTAGTACGGACTATTGCAATAAAAAACAGCGGCTTGTTACCAGCAGTCTGAATTTTAGCACCATTTGCAGTGAACCAGCCTGTGGAAATGTTGGTAATCCTCCACCTCAGTAAACATACTGCTGCCTTCAAAGCTGCTGCAGAGAGCACTCACACTTGGATTAGGACTGCTTTGTGTGCCTACTTTAACAACAGAAAAAAGGACCACAAATTGCTGCCTCTTCAGTTGTGTGCAGCTACTCAGTTGTCTCTTAGATGACAATCAAAAAAAATAATCAGGTATCAGGCTCTAATGATCATTTGACTTCCTCATGAAGAAAATCAAGGTGGTTTCCTGGATGATAAGAGTGATGTAACTGTGCTTACACACTGCAGAGATCTGCTCAGAGCAGAGATGTCGTATTGAAAGTTTTTTGTCAAACCAGCCGGCATTCAGTTGGATGGTGACTTGGCTTACTGACACTGCTGGCACTGCAGACTTCCTACTCCCATATATATTTTACGCTTTATATCTGAATATTGCAGAATATGAACCAAATCCTTGAGTTCTCAGAAAAATTTATAGTGCACAGATGGAGAAACAGAAAAAGTCTCAGAGATCTATTATTTCATTAGAAACAGCAAGTGGAGATACTTGCTTACACATTCTTAAGAGAAAATGCAGACCCATCACCAGAATTTGCAGTGATCTACACTCAGAATTTTGAGCAGCCCATCATGGGGGTGATATTGTGATGTACGGTTTCGTGTGGATTTGATGAACAAAAATTCAAAAAAATTATAATTAGAAAGAAGTAAAATTCCATTCAGCCACATTTTTTCAAGTTATCAGTAATTACACTGTGGGGGTACTTTTAGAAGACAAGGACCTCCAGCTGGCATATCAGGCTAATTTCTTTTGTCTTTTTCTGAAATTTGTGGTCTTTAGTTACCTAAACAAATGAAGAGGAAGACTGAGAGAGAGAGAGTAGAAAAGAAAATGTATAGGTTTCAAAAAATATACGTATTGATAAACCTTTAAAGATTCAAGAATATTTGAAGAAACTTAAAAGTTATGATGAGAGAGGAAAACCTGAATATTTTGTTCTTAAAGTTCTTAAACTATAAGATTTGGCAACGCATAACCTTATTATTCTAAACTTTAAGATTAATTCTTTTTTAAAATACTATTGTTATTTGGGCCTTGCTTATGCTTTTCAAGATAATCTTTGTACTCTCAGACTCTGTTCTATGAAGGCCAAAACTCCCATACCAACAATGAAGATGTCATCTATTGTAATGAAGTAAATAATCACTTTCAGTCTTCTGGATCTTGGCAACAAGGCTAATAAGTCATAGAACTCCAAGGGAAAAAATCCAAGCGCAAAAATATTTGAAAAAATAGTGCTTTCAATGAAAAAAATATAAGAATACAAAAGTCGGTGCCCTCCCATGAGAACTTCAGAACTTTTCAGTAGTGTTGTTTTATGGGGAAGCCTTAAAAAGCAATGTTAGATCTATCTCTACCATGAAATTTATTTGACATTATGAATCTTACAGATTGTTTGACCTATCCATTTTGAAAGATCTCATCAAAAGAAAAGCTTTTAAAGGTTTTATGTTTAGCATAGCATGGTACTTCCTTTGGATAACTAACAATGAGCTTGACTAGAATGCTGGAATTTGAATACTACATATTCTCCTTTGCATCTAAAGCTGAAACCTCTTTTATCTTTCCAAGTAAAGCTGCTACAGAATTCAGCTTTTCATGCAAGTGACATACTCTTAAAAACTCCTCTTCATTTTTTCAATGCAAGTCCCTGTACTCAGTTTACCGTTAAATCTGTGCCCCAAGAACAGTTTGACCAAAAAAAGAAGAAAGCCTCATGTTTCAAGTGCTAAAATCCTACTCAGTGGAGTCTCTGTGGATCTAGAGAGGGTTAAAGTCAGAAGAGCAACGGTTTACAGATAGTGATGGTTGCAAAAGGAGAACTGTGAAACTGTTTAGGGAGAATTACAGCTTAATCACACCCCCTGATATGTATGCAGCAGTGATACAGGTAAGTTAAATTCACAGCCATAGAACTTCCTGTGAGATATGATGTCTCACAGCTGCCCTATGCCATAGTATATCCTGCACCAGCTCTCATGCAGAGAATGAAATTAACTTATGTGTCTGTCACTAATCAGAACTGTAGGCACATCATCTCACACTGCCTCAATTCCAATTTTCAAGTGTGATTACTCCACTTACAATTAAAGGAGATCAGAATCATGCCTCACATTTCTCAGAGTCAGTCTCACCCCCACACAGGAACATGATCAGAGGAATGGAGCGCCTCTCTTACGAGGAAAGGTTGAGAGACTTGGGATTGTTCAGATTGAAAAAGAGAAGACTTCAGGGTGAGCTAATTGCAACCTTTCAGTAGCTAACGAGAACTTACAAGAAAGATGGAGATTATTTACAAGAGCATGTAGTGACAGGACAAGGGGAGATGGCTTCAAACTGAAAGACGGTACATCTAGATTACATATTAGGAAGAAAATCTTGACTGTGGGAGTGGTGAGGCCCTGGAACAGGTTGCCCAGAGAAGCTGTGGATGCCCCATCCCTGCAAGTGTTCAGGGCCAGGCTGGATGAAACTCTGGGCAACCTGATCTAGCAAAAGGAGTCCCTGCCCATTGCATGGGGTTTTTGAAACAAGATTATCTTTAAGTTCCCTTCCAGCCCAATGCATTCTTTGATTCTATGATTTTACGATAACACACAGGAGAAGTAAGACTAGGAGGAACTCCTAGAGCAACCTCCCTTGAATCATAGAGTGGTGGCCACTCTATGTCATGAGGGATAGTAGGCATTTAGTTCAGAGAAACATGGAAAATCCAATCCTTTACACCTTTGGTGCATGGCATTAGTCAAAACCTTTCATCAGCCTAATGATAATCATTCAGAGATCACACACAGAGAAGAAACACATGGTGCTCATAAATAGTTTACTTCACCCTTGCTTTCTGAACTTGTGTGCCTTTATAAGTTCTACAATTGTTGTAACAGCCAGAGAGAGAAGGGTTGGAATACACTTTTGCTGCTCTAGAAGAATCATCATACAATCAATATACAAGTGTATGTACTTGACATTGCTGGTGCAGAGGGCCAGTGTAGACTGCAGTGTCAAAATGCAGTGGGCTACCATCCTCTGTTTACCCAGCTTGTTGAGCATCTCCACTGAAGGAATAAATACTTGTAACACAGCACAGACAAAAATCTTGCAGAAGGATGAATAAAACTTGAACTGGTGTTTCCTGATAAACAGAGGAATAAATTTTAAAAAAACCAAACAAACATGGCAAAGAATAAAAGCCAGATAGGAAGACAAAGACATTTTCAGATATAAAATGCTATTTGTTCTCTTGTGATTTAGGGAATTAGTGTGAGACTACACTCCATTACATTGCCTATTAGACTCTGTTTCGATGTGAAACAAAAATACATTTCAGTGAAGACTACAGCACAAGATAGTGCACAAGTCAGCCCTAAAATTGTGGACTTGGCTCATAAATTCACATGAGAGAAATTAATATTTATAAATATTTTTGTGTCAAGATACTGTCCATATCAAAACAGCATCATACACCTTGAGCACAGAACAGTTCTTCAGTCTTTTGACCAAATCAGCATAATTTAAATTGTTTTCACATTTTTTCCTAAAGCATTCCTGAAATTCAAAAGCCTGGTTCTTGAAACTAGACTATATTATGTATACATTCATCTGGCTCCTCTTTGCAGGCCCTTCTTCTTGGCAGGGTTGGTATCGAGGGACATTTCCTATGTAGATGAATAACACTTTATTTTCTTTATCAGATTGTTATAGCAAATTTCCCAGAGAGTCTAGTTAAAATTTTGCTGAGGAAGTAACACTGTTGTTCACATCTGAAGTTTCTATTCAATTTTAGAAAATAAAATTAATTCTACATCATTTTCCATCTAAGGAAAAAAACCCCAAGACCTGGGTTTCACATTTTGTCTTTCACCTTAGATCACAAAAAACTTGCTCACAGATGTCTCAGTTTGTGACAAGGCACACATCTGCAGGTGCTCTTTGTATCTCATCTGTTCCTCCTAGAAAACAGCTCTTACGATGTATGTTTCTAATGCTGCACCTAAAATCGTAGCTGGAAATCTACAGACACACCAGAAAGCAGACTCTTTGTGACAATGATGTGAGTAGAAAGAGATAGTAGCACAGAATGAAATTTCAACTGAGGTACTGTAGGCAAGTGTGAATATTAGCACAGAAGAAATTCGCATCATTCTTGGTAAACGTTAGCATGTCCAATTGATTGCATGTTTTAAACCCAAGTTTCTATGTTAAGCACACAATTCTAGTGGAAGCTAGCTGTTTTCACATAAAAAAGATTTAAACTGAGCTCTTGGTCCTAGACGTTTGTCTTTGACAAGACTATGACAGTTATTTGGCAAAGCTATGAGAACCAATGGCAAGTATCAGTAGTCTAACTTTCTCAATATCATTGCACGCTTTTCCAAGGTATACTATGTATGTAACCAAAGCATGGACTTACATTTACAAATATGAAACAGATCACAGACTCTTCGTGTTTGTGTATGAATTTCTGACACTGAAAAGATATACATGCACCTTAATTAGTTGTAGCAACCGTAACCTTATCCTTGCTTCTAATATGTCGACAAGATCCTAGAAATCTAAGATAAAGGATGAAAATTTTCTATGGAAATTACTGTAATTCAAACACTACCAAGGTCAGTTCTGTTCTGCAGAATTCAACTATTATACCATAGCTACCTCTCATCTTAACCAACATCTTAAAATTTGAGATGAGATACATGATCTATAAATAGTTGACAAACAGATAATGGTGCTCTTGGCATTGTTTTGTTGTTGTTGTTGTTGTTTTCTTTCTTTTTTTNAACACCAGGTTTTTTTCCTGGTAACTGTAGTAACTAAAAATGGGTAAGACTCAGAGAAATTTATTCTAGACTGAATTTTTTGGCTTTTGGGCCTTCACCTGCATTCATGAATTCCCTTCACCTCCCAGCCTTAAAGCCTTGGATCTGTATGTGGAGAGCAGTAAATAGTCTCCTAGACAACAGAAAGTCAGTGAAGTCTGTTGATGTCTAAATTCAGGCCAGAAGTACAGCCCAAAAAGTCCTCACAGTTTCACTCTTTGTAAGCAGCGATAGCTATAGAGATTCTGGGTTGTGCCTGTTCCTGTTTCTGGTTTTTTGGGTTTTTTTCAGTGTTAAAACAGAGGGGCCATGATATAGGACAAATTATAGAGAAGAACGTCTTCCATGAGCAAATCTTAATGTGATCATGTTCAGTCATTCTTCATCCAGCATTTTAAAAAAATTCCATCCTCAGAAATTGAGGGCCCCTTTCTCCACTTAAGTTGACGTATTTTGGATATTAAGGAGGCAAAAAAGTTATCAGATGTCCTACCTTTACTTTATTCTATTGTTTACCTCACTTATTTTTAGTGCTGATTTTTCATTCATTTGAAGTGCATGAAATCCAAATCTTTGAAAAGACAAGAGCAGGGAAGTAGGCATTCATAGCTAAATACACTAACTAATGTGATAATATTTAAAAGTTCACTTCCTAAGAGACTTCCAAAAACTTAACTCCTCTGGAAGACAGCAGCACATGTGCCAAAACAAATAGAGAGAAAAAAACAATAGTGTTTTTCATTCCTAAGCTTTTTCCACATCTTCCTGTGCCTTTTAATCCACTTCTGTATTTTCAGAAGTCAGTTTCTACTCCTCCACTTTATATGATCTGTCTCAGCTGTGAATTTTTCAGCTGCTCCAACAGGGGGTGCTTTTCCAGAACTGTCTAAGTCTCCACAATTCCTTAAATCCTGACACCAAATCCATTTACACATGCCATAAAAACTAAGTACCTAGCAGGTTGATGTGAAAAAGCAAATTGTGCTTTCTAGCTGCATGTTAGCAAGACACAACACACAAGCAGCTTTTAAATTTGCCACATGACTTCTCACTTTCCCTCTCTTGTTCCTTTTTCTTGTCTTGCCATAAACTTTGATTCAGCAAAGCACTGAGATTTGCCATTGACTTTAAAATGTGGTTTTAATCTTCACCCAAGTGGCCTCCTCCCCACCACAAACACATGTGTGTGTGAGCACACAGCAAGACACGTTTTGCTGAATTGGGACCTTGCACTCTAAGTTTTCTAGGGAGGCACCACTCTTTCCATGCATTTGCAAAGTACTTGGCACCAGGACTCAAGACTTTATGGACGCTTGAAGGTGCTCTTCAGTGAAAAGCAATCACAATGATGGCACCTACCAACATTCATCATTTGGCAACCACATACAACTAAGTGAGAATCCAACCATGTTTTTATACCTTGAAGAGATTTGCTGGGAAGTCATAAAGAATAATATAACACATTTAAATATATATTGTTATATGGCAGAGAGAAGGCCACCTGAAGCCTACAAGGTTCCCAACACCAGAGGTGCTATAGTTCCAACTCATTCCGAGCATGTGGAACTTCATGTCTAGGGAGTAAGAGAGGTTGCAACCTGGACAACATTCTTGCTTTCAAAAAATTGCCTCCAAAGAAAGCAAGGGTCACATTTTCAAGATGAACAACACTTGTCAATTGCATGAAAGTATCTAGATACACTACCAAGAGCCCAGAGTCTTCTTTAGAGGAGGATAGATGAGTCCAATAGAGCTGGTAAATTTACCATGCTAATTGACAGACTCCTTATCATTGTGACCTTCTGCAGGGATTACACAAGTGCGTAAAACTGAGATGGTCACAGCTAGCTGTCATTAAAATTTGCCTAATTAGCCAAGAGTCCCTAAATTATCTGTGTCAATGTATCCCCCTTAGTTCTCTCTAAGCTAGTGGATTTGCTTGTCCTTGCCACTGTGAGCAAAAGCTACGGTTTGTTTTTTAAGACCGTCATTACACATTTTTGAGGCAGCATGGTCCACATGTTTCCCATCCCAGGTACAAATACATAGATGGTACCAGATGTTGTCCATTGGACAGAAAAAAGTTAAGCTCCAAGCTGACAGCTGTAGCTGATGAGGTCATCAATACAGTTTAGAGATGGAAAGAGTTCAGTGGAAAAAAACGTCACTTTTTCTTTTTCTCTTGTTTGAAGTCACTGAGCTTCAGGGTTCAGGGGAATTGTTGCTTTGACTTTATTCTTCTGTAGACGGGTGGCTGCGTGCCAGTGGCAGCTGCATATGGGATCATTTGCATTGCATGAGGAGTCTCTTGTTTAAAGGGAAGCTCTTCCTTCCCTTAGATCATCTGCTTCTTTAGAGTCAGGGCCACTGTTTCACACAGATTGTATTCTTCCTTTAATCTTTTCTCTCTACTTACTCTGTACTCGTTGACAAGTATCCAAAGCCAGGTTTAGCAGACTCATCTGGGATAGCTGAAAAAGGCAGACAATGGACAAAGAGGGAATTATTTGTTATTCCTGTGGTTACATACTTATATGAGAGGATTTTTGCAGTGGACATATGCTCTCTTACATCATAATGCTACATGCAGGAGTCTGAAAACCTGTTATTTGTTGCATGCAGAATGGATATTTAACCTGTCTTGGGACCAGTGTTCTGTGTTTGCACCTCATGTAGACAGTGGGTACCCCTCCCAGAGTCCCACATCAAACAATTGAGTGCCTTTCATCTCCAGGAGCAATGCAACTCATTTCTTTTGCACCTGACAAATCAGGGACAATCAACTATTTTAATGGGTTTTGTGGGGGAAGTAAAGAGTGAGGGAGAGGGGGAAAAAGTTCCCCTAGAATGATATTATAAAAACTGTGACTAACATATTAGCAATTTGGCTTCATACCCTGCACACAGGAGAGTGCCTAGAAGTAAAATAAGATTAAGTGACTGTGATATAGTTCAGGCGCTCAAGTCCAAACTTGCTGGATGGTTGCCTTTTCAGATCTAAGGCATACACTGTAAACACTTCTTTCGATGCTTAGGATATAAGCTGTCTTTTTATCCCCTTTTATTTCCTCCCCCTCCTCTTACTTCCCTCCCAGAACTTTCAAGAGAAGGTGTTTTCCTGTTGTCTGATATAGGCTTAAGATTTGCTGTGCATGGCCTCTCTGGTTAAAGACAGACAGCAAGACCCACCTACAAGTAAGGGCTGTCTCTGAATTCCATTCCGTAAAGTAATTTTGCCTTCAAAAGGTAAGAATCTTATAAACTATAATAAAAACCACAAGGGGATAGACCTAATTAAAGTGGCAATAGACATTCCATCTCATAAAGGAGAGCAGACATGGTTTTAATAATATCTTTATTAATGTAATCAGCTAAGCTGATGAGGAAAAAAAAAGGGGGAGAAATAGACTCTTTAAAAGTCTTGTTAACCTCATCTCTGTTTTGAAACTGCTTTGCAGCCTCCCAAAAGAAAGGAAGACAAGGAAACAAGGAGAACAAACATGAGAACATGCTAGACAGTTTGTGAGTTCACTGTGTCTTTGCTAGATATACACACATCAGTGACTGACTAGAAAGGGGAAAGGGGAAAAAAAAGAAGCACAAAAAACCAAAAACAGCAAGAGGAAGCACATCCAGGCGCTTAATCTTTGGGAGGCTAGCCAGATTTCATTTATAGCCAGCCAAGTCAGATTTGCCAGCTGAGACTCTCTCCCTCTCTGTGTCTGTAAACTGGTGCAGACATGGTGAGTCAGGGAGTCACAGTGAATTACTGTGGAATACCAGGAAGAACAAAGTGCTCTTAGCAATAGTTGCAACCCAAACATATATCAAAGAGCTATTTTTTGATTGCGATTTGTTCTAAAAACAATTCAAGCAACTCCTAACTATCACAGAAGAAAGGAGGTTCTGGTTATTGCTTGTTTTGTAGATGGTTTTTGGTTTTGTTAATATAGGGTCTGTTAAACCCCTAGTGCATAGCAACTATCGATTCCACTTGGTTCATTCTCTTTGAAGTCAGTTTGGTTTTGTTCTTTACCTAACTTGATGCAATTTTCTACAAGCTAATTTGTATGCAGCCCTGGTCAGAACCTGCCACCCAGAATTCTGTGTGTGAATTTACCCTCAGGGAGACTGAATTTACTGTAGGGATAGAGATGGATTTTGTGGTGGGAAAGCTGGGGATAGAACAAATATAAGAAAGAAAGAAAGAAAGAAAGAAAGAAAGAAAGAAAGAAAGAAAGAAAGAAAATTGCAAGTAAAAATAACAAATATGGGAAAGCTGAAAATATTTGGGGAAAGCTGACAATAGCATACTCCTCTAATATGATGGCAGAGCAGAAGGAGGAATGAAGCTACAATGAACAACTAAAAATCGTGCTTTCTTTAAATATTCTGCATTTTTCAAGCTTTTCTTTACTTTCCACACTATGGTATCCATCAACTGAAAACTAAAATATTCTGCAAAACCCTGAAACACTCAGGGACCTGGAAAAACAGAACACCAAAAATATAGGCTATGTCTAGAGAATAGAAAAAAAAGTGACCCAGAACTACTGCATTACCTAAAATAACTCTGCATTACAGAATTAGTGAGATTTGTGTTCCCTCTGCTTTGCTGTCACTCTTATCTATTACCTGTCTTTCATAATTTGGATTCAAAACTGATTTAGTGATGACAGAAAAAATTTTATGTCTACTAGATATGGCTATGTCAAGGCCACTTATGGGATTTTGCCAAAATGTTACAAAAAACTAAAACCAAATTATTTCTAGGCTAAACACTATGAATTTTGTTTTGAAATCACCTAGAAGAATCACATTTCGCCTTAAATAGAAGGCTGAACTTTTATAAAGAAATACTAACAACAGCCAGAGTTATAATCAGTGGAAAATATTTTGGAAGAACTATTAGAACTCATACTTTAGGGCTCAAGCCAATATTTATTATGGGCCAAAATGAGACTTAATACAGTGGCAGGGAAGGAACAGGGCAGTTTAATCCACATCTGCTTGCTATTATTTTCCACTGCTGTCTTTGAATGGTCTCATCAATCTGAGAGAGAGGAGTCTGGAAGAGATGGACCTGAAGTCTGATCTATTCTGACAATGGCTGTGTTTTATTAGGTTTATTTTGTTTAGCAGCAGCACTGTTTCTGGCATTGCACTGTTCCCAAGTACAGGCAGCCCTGACTAAGCTGAATCATCATGAGATTGAACTGATGCTGATGGGAAAGCGCAGCACTCTGCAAAGCTCATCATTTCTCATGCTACACTGCCATGAAAGCTTCTGCCTTCAGCTAGCCCAGTGGTCAGGATTCACATGGCCTTCTCACAGCTCCGCTGAGTGAGAAGTATTTTTCCCAGAGTGCCCTTGAGAACACTTCACTCCTTCTTGTTGGACTTTGTAGTTTATCCCTGGCAGCAGAGATGTTAGGCAATTTCAGAGTCAGTTGCTGCATTTCCCCATAATAAGGTGCAGAAGCTCCCAAGGATTCAAATGGTGGAAAGGCTTCTTCCCTGTAGTATGACCATGCAGAGACCTTCTCCACAGCTCTCACCTTGCCCCAACATCTCAAGCTCTACACTCAGAGACCTTCCTGTGAACAACCCAAGTGAACAGCCGGCTCTCCTCAGCCTGACACCCACCCCCCATCACAGCTGAGCTCCACATGGAGCCACAGCTCATGTCCAGCCATACTGAGCGTTCCAGACACGTCACCGAGCTCTCAGAACCAGCCCGTTGCACCCGCTGCTCATGTCCGGACAATAAGGCTGAAAAAGAGAGTACGAACTGTGAAGCAGCTTCATTCCGTCTGAGCCTTGAGTAGCCATTTCCCAGCCGCAACCAGACCCTGACTATCGCAGTAGTGCTCTCCAGGGACATGGCTTCTTGGTGGGCATCTCTCACCAGAAATTCACCCAGACTTTAAAGACTTGCTTGGAGCTAAGGTCTTGGTCTTCAGGATGGGGTGTGTTGACTGAGAGGGTCAGTTTCCCACCTCTTCTAGTGTGTTGGCTGAGGGGTCAGCCACGCCTTTCTAATACACAAACTCCAGCAGGAAGTGGTGGTGGTCCTCCTCCTGCTTGGTCTCAGTGGCCTCAGTGTCTGCTGTCCGCAGTTTAAGGTCTGGCTTCAGGCCCAGTTTTGTCACAGTTCTTTGTGCTCTAAAGAAAAGCCACAGTGGCAGAGACATTTCCTTCAAGTCATTGTGAAAATGGCAGATGAAGATGGTGTTTTCAATGGTTATCTTTATCTTTCAAACAGAGGATGCAGAGTATCATAGAACCATAGCATGTTTTAGATTGGAAAAGCCCTTCTAGACGATCAGGTATAACTGCTAATGTAGCACTGCCAAGCCTGTAATTGTCCAGCTGCCCAGAGGCCGGAAGTCTTCTCCATTCTCCCTTTACTAAACGATTTCACTAAACCATGAAGCCATGAGTGCTTTGCTGGAAATTTGGTACTTCCTTATAGCTTCACACAGCGAATTTTAATGCTATTACTGGAGAGAACAACCTTTTTATTGCCCATGCAAGAGAGTGTTAGCTTAATTACAGTTTTTACATTCTTCTCACCTGACTGACCTGCTACTGTTATGTGGGCTAGCATATACACATCAGTCTCTTCTGTTAAAATGAAGTGCAAGAACCAATGTGTAAGCCGTCTCAATCTTAAACCAGACAAGAACAAATACAAGCCACTTTTATTTTCCCATTAAAGATCTGATTTTCTCATTTTCCACTTTATATGAAACCAGTGGCTTGTTTTACAGGCTGGAGTCTGCTAACTTCAGAGATTTAGCTTTTAATTTGTTTAAATGGGGATTTTCACAAGTGTTACTCAAGCCCTGAAACCTTGACAGGGTTTCAGAACTCCTTATTCAGCAATTAAGTAAAAGTATTTCTGCTAATGAAAAAACTTGCAATTTGATCTAGAATTTTTTTAAAATCTACAATTATTTTAAACTATTTTTCCGTATTCAAGTATCATTCAAACCATTAAGAGCTCAAGTGACAACAGATTTTTTTCTACATCTATCTTCATTTCCTTCAATTCCAGCAACAACAAAATTTCTTGTTGAAGCCTTTTACTTGTCAGGTATTGAAAGAATGAAAATAGCTAGCCTAACAAGCTCCCAGTGGTGCTACTATCAATAGGGCTTTTCCAGGCCTGAGTGAGAGGAAGAGCTATTTTAAAACAGAATTTGTTGCCCAGGTCAGTAGGCACTTTGGGCTATGCTACATGTTCAGAATTTCTCATTATATCTCCTACATCTCTGGTAGCATACTAGCTAGCATACTTCTCCAGAATTCATGGGCCCCCTCTATCTACACAAATATATTTTTGAGTAGTGGCATTTTTGAGACTCTTCACGACAATCTCTACAGAAGATGCTGCAAAGTAGGAATGTTTAAGATTCAGCCAATGTTGGGACCTCAAACCAGGACCCAATCTGCATTGACAGCACAAAACTCTGCAAGGTTAGTGCTTTGTATTTAGGTCAGATTTTCCTCCTGTGCTGGCTTTGGCTGGAATGGCATTAATGTTTTATATTTGTGTGGGAGAAATGTTGATTACTCAAGGATGTTGTCATTATTGCTGAGCAGTGTCAGGGCCTTTTCTGTTACTCCTACCACCCCATCAGAGGGGGTTGAGGCTACACTAGGAGTTGGGAGGGGACACAGCTGGAACAGCTGACCCCAACTGTACCAAGGGATATCCCAGATCATATAGTGCTGTGCTCAGTACATAAGGAGAGGGAAAGAAGGAGGAAGTGGGGGGAAGACATTTGAAGTGTTGGTGTATGTCTTCCTCTGTCACTGTTACATGTGGTGGAGCCCTGCTTTGCTGGGGATGGTTGGACACCTGCCTGCCCATTGGAAATGATGATTGGATTCCTTATTTTGTTTTGTTTGCATGAGTGGCTTTCGCTTTGCCCATTAAATTGTTCTGAACACATGAGGTTTTTTTACTACTACCTTTCTGATTCTTTTCCCCATTCCACCAGGGAGTATTGAGCAAGTGCCTGTGGGGTGCTTAGTTACCATCTAGGATTAAACCACAACACCCCTAAACATGCAAACAAAATGCTGTGCATGGATTCAGAGCAGCAGGAGAGGGCAGGGATGTGTTCGTTTGCACTGCACTTCGGGTGATCTTTCTACCCTTTACATAAGGCTTCAAAAAGGTTGCTGATATGTTAATACATGGAGATGACAGACAGGGCATATGGAAAAATCTCTATGAGTCATCCCCATTCTCTTCAATAAAAGTTGTGAAGAACCAGTAAATCATTATAAAATTACCTCAGTTGCCCACTATATTTATTAAAAGTGTGTTATGTGGCTTACATAAACAAGGTCATGCATTGTCCAGTATTTTAGGAAATTGGAGTTCTCTCATGTTGACAGCATCAAGGCTAAAGTGTTGTTTTGAGAGTTATTTCAAGGTACTGCCTCTCTGTGAGCCATGCCACAGCCTCTGTCTATAAGACAACAGTTTCCCCATTGTACTTGGTACGCAAAATTGTTTCATAAAGTTACACTTATTTATAGGGAGCTTTTAACTGCAGCCTATTTGCAAGTGTTTTGTTTCATATATTGAAAGAGTTTTTTGAGCCTGAACCGGCAGACCATTTGACCATACGACATATTTTACGGTGTGAATAAAACAGTTCTTGATATCACATACAGAAGTGTGTTACACGGCTGAATTCAGCAGAATGTACGGTCTTGGTGAGTCCAGCCACTTGCCACATGCACCTGAAAGTGTGGTCCTGCAGCAGCACATGCCCTGACAAAATTAGTTCAGGTGGAAGACTGATAGGATATAATATTCCTGAATTTGTTTGCAGCTTCTTCGCCTGGTTCGTCAGCAGAGATATAGCATCACTCGATTGATTTGTACAGTGGCTCCTAGTATTTGCAAGCCCGTGCTGAACAGCCCAGCTTGGGGTGCACCATAGGCCCACTACAGCAGCACAGGTTTGGCAGCAGCAATGCAGTTGTGCTCCTGATTGAAGCTCTCTCTTGTGGTTCCTCTTCCCTAGCTGCATCCTCGCAGAGATACATTTGCAGGTAAATCCAGTTTCAATAAAATAGATCAGGGAAGGAATGGCATACAATAAAATATTAACCAAAATATTTATTGATTTCAAATACAGGGCAGGTTCCTTATTGTAGTGGTAGAGCCTGAAGTGGCAGTCATTAGAAGGAGGTAGGAAATATTTATGTTAATATCACCCCTTTCTACAATCAAACAATTGTGCTCTTGCACTGGAAAGTATGCAGATATCCAGCGATGTGGAGGGCACCCCTATTTAGGCAGATCCTGAACACGACCATCATGTTTGAAGAGCTTAGCGGCTCGCAGATGACTGGGCAGAAAACTACAAAAAGTCAAAGCTGGAAGAAATTGTGTCTTGGAATCAATTCAGCTTGTTTATAGAGATCTTCTAAATGCATACCTGATGTACTATTTGAGAGACCACTGGTCCCATCAAGCATTTGATGACAACGAAGTAGTGGAAGATTGTCAGGAACATTTATTTAGTCTCCTTCATCTTTAATTCCTCTATATTCAGGCTAAAGCTAGAGGTAGCTCACAGCAGTAGCTGATGGATTATCTGACAAATGGTTGAAGAAATTTGGAAGGGGTTTATTAGTCCGAAGCCAGTGTACACTAGAACAAGACAAACGATCCAATATTCCTATTCCTTTCTAGAAGCAAATGAGAGTGTTATGGGGGTGAGCAGAGAATTATCCTGAACAGCGCCAAATATTTTCCAGAGTCAGAAACTACTGAGAAGAAAGCTCCTTTATACTGCCAAATGCCTGAGGCCAAAATGGAACAAGGATAAATTTCACTGTAGGAAAAGACAAATCCAGCAGATGTGGAAGAGAGACATTTGGGCCAGAGTTGCCAGGTGGGTACGTGATGCCATGTACAACTGTAATACCTGCTTCTTTAGGCAAAGTATTTTTAAAAAATACAAGGAAAGAAAGAGTGCAACTCCTCATTAGCCAGCACTCAGGGAGAAGGGTGAATTGCTGGGAAGACAGAGTTGCTCCAAGTTTCAGCTGACACAAGGAGGACATAAATAATACATTTGTTAGATTCCAACACACATCAACACTATTTATCTGCAGTTGTGGGGGGATCACACAATAAAACATTGACAGGCTTCCCCCTTGGTGGTCTCTCTGCAAAAGTTCAGATCTCAGAAATCACTCAAAGACAGCCTGCTTGTTTCACCACCACTGTGATTCCCAAACACTCCTCACAATTACTTTTGGTCAACTCAGCGTTCCCTCTTCTGAAGTTTGCGTTCATTACTGCAGTCCACCACACTTCCTGATGCCCATTAACCTGGAATGGTGTTAGACCATAAGCTTGGAAATGCCCTCTCTCCAGAGGCCCTGAGAATGCAATGCTTCCTGTACCTTTCACCACAGCAATCACCCTTTCCTCACTGTTCCTGCTTTCACTTGGCCACAGCATTAGAGCCCCAGTATGCCAGCTTCATGCGTGTCCCTAAAATGTACGGTCACCTGGTGACCCAACCTGTTGCCCAAGGCTGTCTATCACAGATTGCCTGCATAAGGCTTCTCAGTAGCAGCTGCATTATAATTTTAATAATTCATTCTCTTAGAAAGGTAAATGCTTTGTACCCGTTTTCATGGTCCATCTGATGACACAAAACCTGTTACAAAGAAGCGAAGTTATAGATGATTATGGGTGTGTCAGACCAAGGCATTCCCACCAGGTTAGTCATGGCTACTTCCAGTGAGTATTGGCATTTGTCCTCTTGAAAATTAACAAATAATAATTCATGACAATAGAAAGACAATTGCAAGACAAAGTAATTATATTGTGTAGGTAAAATATATCTGAATAAATCACTGTTGTTAAGGTGATAGCAGTAAGAACAATTCAGCCATCAATAACTTTGTTGTCACATCCTTTAAGGATCACTAGTTGCAAGACAGCAGCCCCGTACCTAAGGCAGTCATAGGACTGTCATGACAACCAGTTAATGGGGACCAAATTTTTAAGCACAGATACATGACCTTTCAAGACTTTTGGAAACATCTAGGCAACATATATGAAGAAGTTATTCCCTTGGACAATAGCAAAAGGAGTATTTAGGCACTCTAATCTAGCCCATAATAATTCTTTAAGTAATATATACAGTGGTGTGCTATTCTGACCTTCTCAGACATCTCCTGGTGAAGGGCACTCTTTCATGCAATGTAATGAGTTTTAGAATTAAATCCAGTCTTGGTTTACTCATGCCTGACTTTAGAGGTTCTTAGATCAGCCTGGCAGGAAGTCCTGAAGAGAACATTTTTATTTGTCTGTGTCTACTCTCCTCTGGTGGTAGCTGCAGACCAAAAGTGCTGCACAAACCTGGAATGGTACTGTTTCCAACCATTTCTTTTGAAGCAGGTTTTCAAAATACTGTATTCTTTGTCAGCTTTGAAGAATAAGGGAATTCTTTGAGTATAAAAGGCTGTGACAGCCAAAAGCATCTGCAACAAATAATGATGCCAGAAGTTGCTTTTCTTTGAAGAACAAACAGAATCAATAGGAATTCTCCCCAGAAAGAACACTGGGGGGAAAGAAGGAGAAAAGAAACAGAAACAGATCTAACTCACAGTGATGAGAAATGACATCTTTTGCTTACAGTGGCTATTATTGGCACTTCTCACAGCCCAGGCAGAATGGCAGTCATTGATCTTTCATGCACAAGACTTAGTGCTGCTGAGATGCATGAGGAAAACACAAGACTTGTTTTTACATAGTACAAGTAGAGATATTGCCCACAAAGAGTATTTGTAGTCATTCATTCAGACAACATTTTACTGGGATGTGTAAACTATGTCCCGAAGAGTTCTGGGCAGCCTGCTGACTGGAGTTGTTTGGCTCCAGAAACCTGGGCTGAACTTTCTCCCCTAACACTTCCTTTTGAATACAGATACAATCATAGAATCATAGAATGGTCTGGGTTGGAATGGACCTTTATTATAAATCATCTAGTTCCAAAACCCCTGCTCAATCCCTCTAATCATCTTGTTGGGCCTCCTCTGGACTCACTCCAACAGGTCCCTGTCCTTGCTGTGATGGCGACCTCAGAGCTGGATGTAGGGTTCCAGGCAGGGTCTCACAAGAGCGGAGCAGGGGGGCAGAATCCCCTCCCTCACCCTGCTGCCCACGCTGCTTTGGATGCAGCCCAGGACACATTCTGCTTTCTGGGCTGCAAGTGCTCATGGCTGAGTCACATCCAGCCTCTCCTCCACCAGAACTCCCAAGTCCTTCTGGGCAGGGTTATTCTTCATTGGTTCATTCCCAGCCTCTGTTGGTACCAGGGGTTGTCCCCCATGAGATTCCCACGAGCCCAGTTCTCGAGCTTGTCCAAGTTCCTCAGCATGGTATCCTGTCCTTCAGGTATGTCAGCTGCAGGATTCAGGTTGTGGTAACATCTGAATCTGCGAACTTGCTAAGGGCGCTCTTGATCCTTTTGTCTGTGTCACTGATGAAGACATTGAACAGCGCTGGTCCCAGTATGGATCCCTGAGGGACACCACTTTTCACTGATGTGCATCAAGACCCTGAGCTATTAACCACTACCCTCTGGCTGTCACTATCCAACCAATTCCTTATCCACCTAACAGTCCACCCATCAAATCCATTTCTCTCCCATTTAGAGAAAAGGATGTTGTGGGGGACTGTGTCAAAGACTTTAAAGAAGTCCAGAAAAATGTCATCTGTAGCCTTTCCCTTGTCAGAAGAGAACAATTATGTAGTTTTTCCAACACAGGCCACTAAGTCAATCAGGCAGGACCTGCCCTTAGTGAAGCCATGCTGGCTGTCTTCAATCACCTCCCTGTCCTCCCTGTGCCTTTGCACAGCTTCTGGGAGGATCTGTTCCAGGATCTTCCAAGGCACAGAGGGTACACTGACAGGGCAGTAGTTCCCAGCGTCCTCCTTTTCACCATTTTTGACGAAAGTTACTATGTTTCCCCCTGTCCGATTGCCTGGGACTTCACCTGGCTGCCATGACTTTTCAAATGTCAGGGAGAGTGGCTTGGCAACTACAGCAGTAAAATTGCCCAAGACTCTGGGATGTGTCTTATCAGGTCCCATAGACTTCTGTACATTCAGGTTAGTCAGATGGTCACCAACCTGATCTTCTCTTCTAGTGGGAGGGACTTTGCTTCCCCAGTTGCCACCCTGCTGACCATCCACTCAAGAGGCGTGAGAAAAGAGTCTGTCATTGAAGACTGAGACAAAATGTTGATTACTTCAGTCTTCCTCATTAATTGTTACCAGGTTTTCAGCATTGTTTATCATTTTTCACACCTTCTTTGTCTTTCCTTTTCTGGTTAACATACTTGTAGAAACCTCACTTTAGCCTTCCTCATCCCATCCATACACAACCATACTGATAAATACCTTTAATAAAAAATCACAAAACCTTAAGTAGGTACACTGACAGGGATTTTTTAAAGGCAAAAGATGAGGACCTTGCACATATTTTACTTATTCATATTGCCTCATCTTACCTCTATTTTCTGAAGAACCAGCAGGGATGTACAACCAAGGCAAATTGTCTTCCTTCCCCTATCTACTGTTTGGGAACCCCTTCTCTCATTGGTTCTTTCAATGCTGGCTCAAGGTGGCAGAAGAAGAGCAGAATAAAAAGGACCTGAAAAAGAGTCAACAGATGGCCCTGGAGATCAGTGGAGATGGAAGAAAAATTCCTTTGACTCACAGTAAGGCAGTTTGAGCGAGGCTAGGGAGTGAGGAAACATGACAAGCCAAGAAAAAAGCAGCTGCAGAAAGGGGAAGGGTAAGCATGTACTCAGCAGTCTTCTGTTTCCTACCAAACAGAAAGGATGGGCAGCTATTTCCCCCTTCTTCACCAGTTTCTACCCCTGCCCCTTTCATTTATTTCATGTTTCTCCAAAACATATTTAATCTTCTGCTTCAGTCTTTTTAAACTTCCTCACAAGGGTTTTTGGGCTGTTGATGTTAGAATTGCACTGTTTTCAGTTCCTTCTGATGGTTAAACGTTAACAGAGATTGATCCTGAATAGCAGAACAAAACAGAACAAACCAAGCAAGATTGTTTCACATGGAAAAAATATTAAGCTTCAGAAATGGAAATATTTTGTGGCCATGCTGTGGTTTTTAAAAACTTTCCTGTTGAAGACTTTCCCAATCCAAGGCAAATTTTTGGGCAGAAGCTTGAGGAATAGCTTTAAGGAGGGAGTATGATTTTATAACCCTGTCTGTGGTTAGCACATTGAGCACATATATATACTGCAAACATGAACTTAGCCCCTAATCTTCTTTCTTCCATTTTTTTTCAGAAAAGTTTCATTATGAGTCTGGTTGACATTTCTGAAGAACGGGTATTGCAGTTCTCTTAATAGTCCTTGATCTTTTTCATCATCAAGGACACTTACAAATTCTTATCTGCACAGGTGAGTTACCCATCAGATAGGCTAGTCATAGTTCACTGTTGTGAGGAAAAGAAAGAGGCCACATACAGGGAGTGTTGGTCTGATCAGAAGAAAGTGCAGGCATTAGAAGTCCACTAGCTTAGACTAAAGGTAACTGGGAGAAAAACATAGCTTATTCCTCAGTGTCCAGTCCATTCTCACCTGTTGCTCTACAAGAAGACTAAAGTTGTGCAGGTTCCAGATCAGACTGTAGATTGCCTACTTATATTTTCCTGACTACCTACAGTCCCATGTGCTTGCTTAATGTTAGGTGAAGCTACACTGTTCTGTGGTGGCCTTGTACCTAACCTTGACCCAAAGCTGTGAAGACAAGGAAAGTTGCAATAGAAGAGAGAGGCCGCCAGTTCTGGATGTAAACAGATGTTGATGGAAACTGTGGAGGTTTTAGAAGGAGGGCTGCATTGACACACCTTAAGCAATGCATACAAGGGTCAATGACATTTCTACTTAGGCAGCATCTGTTCCTTTATAGTTTTAAGCACACATGCAGTATGGCTTATTTTGGAGACACTCCATGCTGCATCTTTCCATACTCACAGCTTTGAAAATTGCTGTAGGAACCATTTTATGTTATTGTACATATAAACAAATGCCTT
This sequence comes from Dasyornis broadbenti, assembly GCA_013397935.1. Taxonomy (NCBI): domain Eukaryota; kingdom Metazoa; phylum Chordata; class Aves; order Passeriformes; family Dasyornithidae; genus Dasyornis; species Dasyornis broadbenti. The sequence goes on from VZRN01004184.1 coordinate 1,646,600, forward strand.
AAGTCAGGTCTCTTTGCTGTTGATCCTCAGAGGGACAGATCTGCTGAGGCAACACAAAGGAACTGAACTGTATTTTGAGATTACAAGATCTTTAAATATTGAATAATATGTGAGCAAAATGATGTGCTGTCATGCCAACACTTATAGACTCCAAGTGTTGTAACCTTCACCTTCCCTGGCCACAGGTTAACTTTTTCCTACCAAGCCCCCTTTCTTTCCATAAATAACCACTTTTTTGTGCGATAGCTATCTGGCTGAGGTTTCTACCAGGGGATTGCAAAAACAAAAACTGATGGAAGGATTCCACTTGAGAGACAAAGCTAAATGCCAGCAGTGTGTGAGAGGACACCATTTCTAGTAGTGTGTGTTACTAGATCGTCCATGTAAATGCAATAAATTTATAACCAGGAATTCATTTACAAGTACTTAAAATGTAGGCCTGCAAATCCTCTTGGAGATTGTATTGGTTTTGCATGGCCAGGGTTTTGGTAGCAAGGCAACTGCAGGGGTGGCTTCTGTGAGAAGCTGCCAGAAGCTTCCTCCTTGTCTGGCAGAGCCAATCCCACCTGGCTTCCAGATGTACACGTCCTGGCCAAGGCTGGGCCAATCAGAAATGGTGTTAAGGCCTCTGTCACAGCATATTTAAGAAGCAAGATAAAAAGTGATAGTGCAGATGTAACTGTTGTCAGAGAATAGAGTGAGGATATGTGAAATGAACAACTCTGCAGACACCACGGTCAGTGCAGAAGGAGGGACAGGAGGTGCTCCAGAGCTGAGATTCCCCTGCAGTCCGTGGTGCCGACTATGGTGAGGCAGCTGTGCTCCTGCAGCCAATGGAGGATCCATGGGAATGCAGAGATCCACCCACAGCCCATGGAGGAGACCCTCAACGCAGGAGGTGGATGCCTGAGAGGAAACTGTGAACCACTGGGAGACCTGTGCCGGAGCAGGGTCCTGGCAGGGACCTGCAGACCTGTGGAGAGAGGAGCTCCCACTGGAGCAGGTTTCCTGGAAGGACTTGTGACCCCATAGGGGACCTGTGCTGGAGCAGTGTATCCTTGAAGGACTGCACCCCGTGGAAGAGTGACCCATGTTGGAGCAGTTTGTGAGGGACTGCTGCCTGTGGGATGGTCTCACATTGGAGAAGTTCATGGACAACTGTCTCCTATGGGAGGGACCCCACACTGCAGAAGGGGAAGGACTCCCCTTCCTGAGCAGTGGGACAAACAACATGTGATGAACTGACCATAACCCCTATTCCCTGTCTCCAAGTCTGTGGGGGAGAAAGTCGAGCTGGAAAGGAGGGGGAGGGGTAGAGAGAAGGTGTTTTTAAGGTCTGTTTTTATTTCCAAGCATTATCCTGCCATGGTTCAGTTAGGAAAAAATGCAATTAATATCCCAAGCTGAGTCTGTTTTGCCCATGATGGTATTTGATGAGTGATCTCTCTCTGTCCTTATCTTAACTCATGAACCTTTCCCTGCATTTTATCTCCCCTTTCCAGCTGTGGAGGGGAGTGATCGAGAGGTTTTGGTGGATTCTGTGTAAAGGAATGCTGCATTCAACCACGAATCTTAACTTGAAGGTGGGTTTTGGATGCCCAATTGCAAGCTCTGTGCTTGCATTTCTTCTGGGAGATATAAATGCCTCTAGCCTGTTGTGGACCAACATTTCAGCAGCATTGCTCTCCATCTGTAGCTCAAGTTGATAAGTTCAGTAGGACACTAACATTTTTGAAAGCATGTGTTCTACACACCTGTCTACAAGAAACACCACAACTCTGCATTCATGCTCTTTTAAAATGGCGATAGCCTTATTTCTCCCTTCCTTTTGTGAGTGAGTACCTTAGAACCTTCAGAAATAATTAAAACCACCAAAACTGCAGAAACAATTACAAAATACACAAAATGGCTACAAGCAGGAGGAGATCAGTTTGAAAGTTTCCAGTGAAGGTACAAAGAAGCTCTTATGAGCCACAGCTGCAGCCACACAGTGACACTGCCAAAAAGTCATAGGTGTACAGCACATCAACAGGTGGGTAAATGTGAGTGGATAGGGAGGGGGGGATGTGATGTGAATGGCAAGTTGTGTGTCCACAGTACATTTGCTCAAATATGTTTTCATTCGTATGATACACATTCAGCTAATGAATTTACATAACTTGTATTTTGAGAGATTTAATTAGGAAAACATTTATTACTAAATTACTATATGAAGGACTGTGAATGGGAAAAAGAGAACATGAAACCAGAGTTGATCTGAAGCAGATTTGAAAAATTTCTCTGTATATGCAAAGATAGTAATGCAGTAAGTAAAAAAGTATTGCAGTCAAATATATTTCTGTCTTTCAAATGGCTCAACTTGGCATCGCCCCTTAGCTTAAGCTAATGTTTTTGTGACCTGTTAAGCAACTGCACTAAAAACAAGGATTCTCTGCCTAGGCAGATTTAGGTTACAAAGTTCCACTTTGTATAAAACTTTGGCTACAGTGAAGTATGAATCACAAAAACTCTATGGTCGCTGGAGGTGTTTTAGGTACACACCTACAGTCAGTAGTTATAGTTTTCACATCATGCAGAACCTCCTCCCCTGGCACCCCCCAAACACACACACACACACACACCCTCCACTCTCTCTCAACACTTCAGGATCTGCATACGAAATACACCCACTCTGAAAAAGCCCAGGGTTTTGCTGTACCGAATGGGTGCTCCTCATCTGTTCACAAGACTTACCAGATAGTCATAAACCATGTGACTGTGCCAGCCAGATGAAGACTACTCTCAGAGGGTATTTTTAGATCCAGTACAATGCTTTGGTCAGTCACACCCTCAGTTTCCTCCCCTCCCAAAAAAGCTTTTCCTTTTGGGCCATATGTTAGGAGATGTCTCAAGTTGCATCTTTCCTCTGCATTGTCAAGTGATGACAGGTGAATTGTCACCCTAAGTGCTGTGTTGTATCAAAGGAGCAATTCCAAAGCTGCACTCCAAATGGCTACAGAGGAAACACCCTGGTGTTAACTGAAAACAGTATTTAGGAAAACTAAACACTATCTAACTTTTCTCTCTGTCATCTGCCAAAACATTCATTACTTGCTTCATTAGTTTTACTTATTAGGCTCTCACGGTTAAGCCATTACTATCATGTGGTCTAATTATGGTTACTGTGTGTATATATATATATATATGTATGCAAGTCACTTCTTCTGCTAAGCAGACTGAGTTGATTTTGTTTGGTTGGTTGCTTAGTTGGTTTTTGAGTCACACATCACACAAGCCACTGCACTGTGTTTTGGACAATTTTTCTTTATTGTCTGTGAAGAAAAAACTCTGTTGAATGCAGGTTTTAACACCTTCTAACCCTTTTTTAGTTTTATGAGGTGAAATCTTAATTATCATAGCTTACCTTTCAACTTCCCAGTGTGTACACACCCTAATTATTTACAGCTGAACCTTACTATCTCCATGGTATTTATATTTTTCTGAATTAAAAAAAAAAATATTAAAGAGTAGACTCTCAAATAGAATAAATTAACCTAACTTCACTCTCTTCTGTGTATTGACATCAACTCCACCAGCAGGAATCCAGCATTCAAATGGTGAAAAATGTCACTCTTCCCTTTCCCCATTATATTCTGAAAAAGAACAAATAAATCATTCTGCAACTGTAAGACTATCATCACAGAGACACTTACAAGACTCATGCTTACAAAACCTTTCCTTTCATTCTGCAAAAAACTCACAGTCTAGTCATTACTTATTATTATTTTTATTATTTTTATAAGCAAGACAATTTATGCAATAGTTCATAAAAAATCACCAGAACAAAAGAGCAACAACAACATCACTGGGGCAATAGAAATAAGCGGATTTGGACTTTCATTACAGCCTGAAGGGAAATTTTTTATTGAATTCATTCTTAAAAAAAAAAAAAGCAAAACAAAAAAAAAAAAAAAAAAAAAAAAAAAGGAAAAAAAAAAAAAAAAAAAAACAAAAAAAAGAGGGGGGCGAACAAGAAGAAAGGAAGACTGAACAAGTGAGAGTTTTGTTGATGGTGGTAGTTTAATGACTTCCCTTTTCGGTGCTCTTTGACTGCTTTCCAGCCGCTCCCCTCCTGGGCCCATTTCTGTGGCACACTGGGCTTGGCTGGGTGCCAGGATGACAATCAATGCCTAAGCAGCCTCTTCGGCCAGAGATTATTCCTTGGGTCTCTTTGTTTTATTAGTGAGGAGGTGGGGGGCCACAGGGGTGATTTCTAAACTGAAACAGGATGTCCCGCTGGTGTCCCAGGCTCTGAAAGTCTCCATTTCACTGGCTGTACCGGTGATGCAAAATGTCTTAGGTTAATCCAGTGAGACTAGGATGCAGATTTCTTCTTTAGCTTTTTTCCTTTAAGACACAAAAACCTCAGACGGATGCCTCCCTAACAGACAGCTTCAGGGAGGCTGCTTCTCAGGATAATAAGCCAACTAGAAACTATCATGTTAAAACATGTATCTGAGTATACCTATTATCCTCAGACACAGCTTTCCAAACTAACTGTGATTCAGTCTCCCAGACAATTATACAATGCTTCAAGGAAATAAGAGATTGTGCAGGTATGCAAAATCACACACAAATAGGTATTAGTCAAATAGTTCTCAAATTCAGGCTTTTAGTATTTCTAAATATTAGTAATATTTAGTATTTGCCTTGTGTGCAAATGATATGTCAGCAGGTTAAAAATCAGAAAATAGTAAGTTCATCTGAATTTAGTTCAGTATCTATTGGTTTTGAGCACTAAAATCTCAAAAAGTTGTATGGTTGTTATGCATGAACAACATTTAGTGACTATATTTGTATTGTCCATGTTTTTTATTAAAGAAAACAGTGCATTAGAAAACATTCTAAATACAAATTGTCAAGCTTTTACACATCTCTCCAGAAAGCCTTCTCAAATAAATAAATAAAGCTTTATTCTGTATATGCTGCTGGTATAAAAAAAATTTGATACACACTACAACTATTTTTGGCTGGTTTAGGTAAAATATGGCATTTCTCCATATTATGAAAACAGTTTCTTTACTGTTGTCATCAGAATTTTTAGTAAATATAGTGTCATATTTTACAGGCCACTTTTGTTCACTGAGCTACATTATAATGTGGGTACTAAAAGCTGACAAATTTTACAAGATTCAGCCTTCACAGTTTCCCAGCTGTTCCCCAAACCTTCAACAGAAAAGAGAGCACTACACCAGACAGAACTTCAGCCACTTGCACAAAATTGGTCTCACTGGGTCCAGAGCAAAACTGGTGTTGAGCAACAGGCACACTAGCAGCTGGTACCCTGCCCTGAACTATTCTGGATATCCACCATGACAGTGGTATCTTATTTCCTGCATTGTCAAAGGATTTCAAACTGATTGCTACAGAGAAAGGAAAAGCGAATGCACAATTTTTTTCCATACTTTGTAGATATGAAATGCAATAACATGGATGAATGTAGAATTACCAGAAGAAAACAAAACAACAAAAAGAAAAGACAAGTAAACAATGACTTGACCCCTCTACTCTTACATCCTTAATAGCTTACAAAGCAAAAATTAGTATAAAAGTGAAGGCTCATCAGCCCACAGAGGCTTAATGGGCAGACAGGCTTTGGCCAGTTCTGAAGTATATTATAAAACATAGTATGCAGATCTTAATTTCTTGCTTGAAACCTTGGATGCTGCTTGCAGGCAGCGTAAGACTATGTATTTTCCGTGTTGACACTTGGGGAACAGCTGTATTTCACAGCCACAGCTATGTGCCTGGGCAGGAGCAGTGAATTCACAGAAACAGAGGCTTCTATCAGTCATGAGTTTCTCCAATCCACAGAATGGACTCACTGCAGTTTGAAGACACTTGTCTGTCCTTGTGATGCTAACAGTTCTGGATTTTCCTGCTTCAGCACTAACACAACTGGAAACACTTTAACAGGAATAATATTTACCAAATACATAGCTACTGTAGTTGTCATGGAGACCTTGTAATACTGGAATGGAGAGAGGAAAGCAGCAGTATCAGTACAAATGATGTGAGATGTGACCAAAGAGGCAGTGCCTGTATTACAGTGTAAGTTGCCCTCAGTCCAGTCATGCCAGTCTCTGAAATCCAGACCAGCTTCCAAGACAACTAAACATCATCACACTCTATAATAAGTATCTCACACTGAACACCTTGGTGAAGAAGAGAAAAGCAAAACAACACCAATGTGAAAGTCTGTATGTTTGAATCACTGAGATTTCCTTATTGCTGAACAAGGAAGAAGTGTACCTTCCAGGCAGATGCTTCAGGAACTACCTACAGTTGGATTTCAGACCAGGAAGAGCCCAGAATGAGGCAGCTTCCATCTTTCTTCTGGTTTCTTTGCTATCTTATTTCTATACACCATCAGTTACACTTTTCTGACCTTAACATTTATTTTAATTTTAAAAAGAGCACTACAGTCATTAGATGCAATGGCTATAGTCAAATAAATTACTTGGAAACATACATATATTACCTTTTCCACTTGGGAAGCTAATGAGGACTTAAGGCAGCACAGAAGACAGTCACTTCCATTCCACAGTCAGGGTGAAATATCATGTGTGCACAGCTGTTTGCTCACACTATGCTTGCTGAGCGTGAAATCATTCCTGAGGAAGAAAGAACAAAAGATGAAAAAATTGCTCAAGAGGCAGACATACAGCTGAATGTTACAAGTATCTTCCACCTTCATTTCCATGCAATACATCTGCTATTTATTTCCAGAAATCAAACAACATAACTGATAAACATTTTTTACTTTTATAACAAAATTAATATGGTGATGACCACGCCGCTGAGCTGTGGCTACACTCAGAGGTGAAAAGGAAACTTATATGTGTCCGTAGGCCCCTGTTCAACATTGTTCCCTATATACCTCTATTACTGCAACATTTCAACCACTAGTAGTCCTATCATCATTGCAAAAGGTTATTACCATCCCTTCCCTTCTTTAGAGACTGTTTTTTCAGCTCAAGAGTAACACATATGCTCATTTATACGAGTGCAGATGCTTATATGAGCATGAGTTTTAACAGCTGTGTGAAACTGTGTGCACAGAGTACCTGAGTGAGAGCACACCAACAATTCACATGGGATGAATGAAGCACAGATTATTCCTTTCCTTATAGATCAACTTGTTTAAAGAATTAGTTCAAGTCCTAGATCCCAACAACTAACAGAGAACTTTGCTGTATAATGGAATTTCTTTTGCATTATTTTGTGATTATGCACATGAGAACAAAATATTAGGATCTATAGGAGCACAGAAGATGGTTCTGGCTACTGAAAAGGGAGCAAAAGTAACTGTGTATTTTAGTTTACTAAAGAAAATTTTGTGGGACAAATTGGGCTCTAAAGCAGATGGCTTGGTTACATGTTATGACACACTCTTATATTGTTATAAGTCACTGTGATTCTGACACATCAGAATTTTTTACCATAAATTGTATGTATTTATTTGTGTATGCCTGAAGATAACTTAAAGCACATTTTTGCTCTCTAGGGCAACATACAGAGACCTAGTAGATCTCTACAGAGTACAGGTTATTATTGATCTCTGATTTAATCTCTGATGAAACCCAGTCATGCCAGCAAGTCATTTGTAAGGATGTCCCCAACTCTTGGCACTCCTTTCTGTCTTGAATTTGAGAAAGCCTCTGGTAAGATACTCTTTCCATTAGTCCATGCTTTTTTTTTAAGCTCATGCTCCACTGAGACAGCAGAACCAAACCATAGTAAGTGTTCAGAACTCCAAGTTCAGTTTTAGAATTACAGCTGATTCTGCAGATGCTGCAGAACTTGTGTGCCATGAAAGTAGTAAGAACGGGTTCCTCACCTCAGGTCGTGCCACAGTGTCATGGCCTATGAGTCCCTGCCCCCACTTCGTTACAATGTCAGACAGCTGCAGCAATAACACATTACAGCCAACACAGCCTGCATGCCACTGCTAGTTTTTCATGGCTTTGTAGTAGCCTTTATAGGCAACATGAGCTCTGTGTGTGTGATGAGAGTAAGGGAAAAAGTGAAAACAAAATGTGAAGTGTTACCAGCTCCCCTTTTTTCTTTCAAGATCAGAAAGATCAGATAAGGCAACATTCAGCTTGCAAGGACATCGATACAAAGAGCTGTGTTGAAAAAAGTACTCTCACATCACAGGGCAGAAGGACTGCTGCTCAGTGTGGTTTTCCAGAGTTGGGAACAATCATTTTTACCTTCTAACTTACCTGTTCTTCCACCAGAGAGTAGAGAGTTCACCATCTCTGAACCAGTCATGCTTCCCCCAGGCTCCCTAGAACCAAAGGTAACTGCACACTGAGGGTGACAAGGCCTGCTCATGTGGAGTGGTTGTTATGTTGGCTTTCTTTTTTCTTTTTGATTCATATTTAGTGCTCCTAACATTTTCCAGTGTTGGAGCAGAACTCCTGGCTACCTTTTCTGTAGGCAACCACAGCATGTCTTCCATCAAGCAGTGACTATGCTGTGCTGTAAAACAATGTTGGAAACACAAATGCTGCTTTGAATAGTTCATGTTGTTGAAGATCAAATGCAGAGTATTGATCTGGTAAAGGTGCAGAGAAGTCATAATTAAATTATCTTTTATTTGCTAGACAGAATGCATTGAAAAATATGCTTGAACTCAAATATTCAGCAGTTCACACATTGCCAGAATATCTTCTACAAACATTCTTTTCTATTGTTACTATTTCTGCTCCCTTTCTTAGTTCAAAAAATCATAGAACTATAGAGTATACTGAGTATGATGGGACTCACTAATATCACCAAAGCCCAAATCCCGGTCCTTCACAGGATCACCCCAAGAATCACATCATGTGCCTGAGAGCATTGTCCAAACACTTCCTGAACTCTGTCAGGCTGGTGCTGTGATCACTGCCCTGGGGAGCCTGTTCCAGTGCCCAGCCACCCTCTGGGTGAAGAACCTTTTCCTAACATCCAACCTAAACCTCCACTGACACAAATTCAGGCCCTTCCCTCGAGTCCTGTCACTGGTCATCACAGAGAAGAGATGAGTGTTTTCATCTCATCTTGCCCTCATAAGGAAGTTGTAGACTGTGATGAGGTCTGTCCTCAGTCTTGTCCAGACAGAGCAGACCAAGTGTCCTCAGCCACTCCTCATGCCTTCCCCTCAAGGCCCTTCACCATCCTCATGGCCCTGCTTTGAATGCTCTCTAGGTTTAATGTCTTTTTTATATTGTGGTGCCTAAAACTGCCCCCAGCACTTGAGGTGAGGCTGCCCCAGTGCAGAGCAGAGCGGGACAATCCCCTCTCTTGCCCGGCTGGCGATGCTGTGCCTGATGCCTCCCAGGACACACTTGGCTCTCCTGGCTGCCAGGGCACTGCTGACTCAGGTTCAACTTGCCATCGACCAGTACCCCCAGGTCCCTTTCTATGGCACTGCTTTCCAGCATCTTGTTCTTCAGTCTGTCCATACATCTGGGGTTGCCCTGTCCCAATGGTAATATCCCAGTCATCTACAACTGAAAAGTTGAGACTGTCATTTCTTTCCTGGTTGGGTTTCAGTTTGATTTTTTTGAGTTTTCTTTATTTGTTTGTTTTTGGGAGAGGGGTGTGGGGGTTTTGTTTGTTTGGGTTTTTTGGTGGGGGGTTATTGGTTTTTTTGGATTTGTTGGTTGGGATTTTTTGTTTGTTTTTACCTAAGACATGTCTCTGATTTCCCAGCAACATGATCTCTGATGTACTGTTTGAGAAATCTTAGAAAGTGCCTTTTAAATTTTTTGTTCCTACATGCTTCACAAGGTAATTCTATTATAATAATTAGTTTACAGGTTACATTTACCTAATTCCACATGTGTGTACTGTGTGTGAGACTGGCACAATGTAGGGGCTCTGCCTTTGTCACATGCAACTGCAACAAGTCTGCTGTGAGGTAAGAACCCAGGAGGCTGCAGATGAACAGAAAGGAACACATATTTATTGTCAAAGACTCAAAATTATAATCTTTAAAGCATTCAGTGGCTGGATACAAAACTGGTACTTCAGGACAGTACCTTGTGACACATAAAAAGCCAGAGATAGAGAAAAGGAATGTTTGCCAAGACAATGAGTTTCTCTGTTTAAGGAAATTAAAAAGAAGAGGGGAATAACAAACCTCTGCAACTATTTTAAATGCAAAGTAGTTGAGGTTAGTGTTTCCAGGGTCTGTAGGTTTTGGATTTTGTTTGGTTTTGGTTTTGGTTTATTTTTTCTTTCATATGGTGACTCTCCTTAATTGCTTTGGTTTTAGGAAGTAGTAAAAATGGCACTGAAAAAGTCTTGATCATGAAATCTGTATTCTGGTTCCTTTTCTGCTACTGAATTTTCACATGACCTGATGCAAATAATTCTAAATCTACTTTTTTCTGTATTCTAGATAGCTGGTTGCCAGTCTACTTTTACAGATAGTAACTGATGTCAGGGGATTCACCAAAGGTTTGAAGATCTTCCCCTGTAATGCAGTAAAGGTCAACATTGTGAACACAAAGTCACACCTAGCTTCTTATGAGGTGACTGTCTCAGTGGATGAGGGACATCAGCACATCTTGTTTACTGTTGACTTCAGCAACACTTTTGACACCATCTCTTATGACTATTGAAGTCAGGTAAATGGACAGTAAGGTGTTATGAAAACTGGTTTAACTACCAGGCTTAAAGAGCTTTGCTCAGTTGCATGAAGTCCAGCTGCAGGCCAGTCAGCAGCAGTGTGGCCCATGGGTGGATCCTGCTGCCAGTACTATTTCAGTCCCTCAGGAATGTCCAGAATGACAAGACAAAGTTTGCAAGTGACACAAAATTGGGAGGGGTGGTTCCTAGACCAGCTAGGTAGTTCAGCCATCCAGAGGTACATGGACAGGCTGGAGAAATGGGCTGACTGAAATCTCATGAAGACTGACACAAGGAAATGCCAAGCCCTGAACCTGGAGAGGAGTTAGCCCATGCACTAGCACATGCCTAGGTGTTGACAGGCTGGAAAGTAGCTTTTCAGAGAAAGTCCTGAAGAGTCCTTGTGGACAGCGTCTGACTATGACTCAGCAATGTGCTCTAGCAGCAAAGAAGGCCAACAGCCTCCTGCGCTCCATTAGGAAGGCGGCAGGAGGTGGAGGAAAGTGATATTTATCTGCTACTCAGAACCGGTGAGACACCTCTTTGTGTTGGACCACTTCTGCTCTCCACACTGAAAGGGTGATGTGGACATAATGGAGAAAGCACAGTAAAGGCCAGGAAAATGGTTAAGGAATCAGAGCATCTCTTATACAAGAAGAGGCTGAGAGAGAGCTGTGGCTATAAAGTCTGGGGAAGAGCAAGCTGAGAGTCATGTGTGTAAATATATGATAGAAAGGTGTAAAGAAATCAGAGCCAGACCCTTCTCAGTGATGCCCAGTTAAAGAGCACCGGGCAATGGACACAAACTGAATTTCAGGAAGCACCACCCAAACACTGGAAAACCCTTTGTCTTTAATGAGGTTGGTCATGTACTGGACCAGGCTGCCCAGTGAGGTTGTGAAGTCTCCACCCTTGGAAATTTTCAAACCCTGACTGGACTATGGCTGTGGTTAAGCCTGCTCTAAGCAAGGTGTGATAGTCTCAACAGTCTTAAGAGGTCCCTTCCATCTTCAACTCTTCTGTGATTCTTTATGTGCTGGGATTAGCCTTGCAAGCTAGTGGCAGAGGTATTGTCCAGTGGTTAGTTAGCAGTAATTTTTTGCAAAATTCCTAACAGAAAACTTAGAGAAGCAAAAATCTTTGTTGTTGTATTTGTTGGGATAGCTGTTCTGATCTGTGGTTTGGCAGTTGGTATTTTTCCCCAGGTGATTTTAAATGGACAAAAAAAAAGCTTTTTCATCAACAATGAAACAAAGAAATTCCTAAACCTCAACTCAGTTACATTCTTTCAATCACAGATCTGCTCATATCATGCAGGTCTCTTTTTTCACTGACAGTTGCTTCCTGAGCTTGACTCATCTACCTGACCATGGCACTGCCACCTTCAGCCTCCAGGGACACGGGATGATTCTGCCCCTTTGTTAGGAGAAAAAAACAGTATTTTCTCTGCTACATAGACCTTGCATGATATAGCACTCCTTTTGAGGCAAGGAAAAAGACTACACTGAAAGGAATGTTACTATGGGCTCAGGTACACCAGAAGCATTAAAATAGGTCTGTAATCTCTCCCAGTATATTTTTCAGCATGATTTCAAAATACAGTATCTCATTTAATGGCTCCTACAGACAAATCTCTCTCAGCATGCCTGCTTCCGATAGGATGTAGCTGAAGAGAAGTATCCTGTATGGATTACAAACAGTTGTCTTCCTTTTCTAGTTGGAAAAATACGTAGAAATCTAGATAGTGAAGGAAATGGATTTCCAGCTGTGGTTTAATTCTTAAACTATACTACATCACTAGGATCTCATGGAAGAGATGAAAAAATTGTCATGAGTTGAGACAGTACTTTCTTTCTTTCTTTCTTTCTTTCTTTCTTTCTTTCTTTCTTTCTTTCTTTCTTTCTTTCTTTCTTTCTTTCTTTCTTTCTTTCTTTCTTTCTTTCTTTCTTTCTTTCTTTCTTTCTTTCTTTCTTTCTTTCTTTCTTTCTTTCTCCTTCTTTCCTTCTTTCTTTGTGAACTATGGTTAATGAAAGCATTTCAATCATACCTGTGAGACAAGCTCTAAATTCACCCTGAGAGAGGAAATGGTACCCTGTTTCTACATGTATTTTTTAATTTCTTGGTGTTACACACATGGTATTATCTTTGGAATAATGGCAAGAAAAAAAAAAAAGGCATTCTACATTGCTTTTGCCACATTTTCAAAGAACATCTATCTATTTTTCCCTGCTTTCTGCAGTGAAGTAGAGGATAATAAAATGTGTTCTCTTTCATCTTCTCACAGAGCAGAAACGTCAGCTACAAAACCAGCTTAGGCTGCATTTGTAGCTCAGGGTAGCTCCAGACAGAAATAAAAGGCAGAGGTAATCTTTTCTTTCTTGGTACTTTTGACAGTGCCACAGGATAAGACTAATCTCTGACATGCAAAATCTAAGCATTTAAAACTAGTGTTAACACCTTGATGGGCCCACTTCTAGAAACAAGCACAGTAAATGTAATTTCACCTATGTAACATCCAAGTATACTCATATGCTGCTGAGGCACACAGCTGGGGTTTTTTTACTTTATTAATGTTTCTTGCCAGTTATTTTGGAGAGAGGGCTTAAAATATATTTTACACTTCCGTTTATTCTGATCATAGCAAAGGTTTAACCCAAAAAAGCACCTTCATTTTTACAACAGTCTGCACATGTTTCTAACTGTGTTAAAGAAAGTACAAGTATAAGCATGTGTTTGAACACTGTTACAGAGGAGATAACATGCAAGAGCAACTTACCATTCCAAAAACGTAATGAAGACTCAGATTCTCAAGACGATCATAACATTTTCTACTGATATTTACTATGGCTTTTCCATAGATTCAGGAGGTAGTACATAATATAAAGGTCAAGACACCTTCCCCCAACATGAGGAGGCTGGACTGCAAAAACACTGGCAACAAAGCAGAAGAAAATTCATCAGCTAAATTAACAGATGTGATGTATAAAATTCTTTACATTTATTAGCTTACAATGCAAAGATGGGCATGTTATTAGGATTCCTTTTTCAAAAGTGAAACACTGCTGGCTAATAGTATCAAAATGTTTTGTGTTTAAATAAGGAATCTGAGCATTTCACTGTCTCCTCCACATGAATATTCTACCACAAGGGCTGCAGTTGTTTCAGATTTCCTACTTACACCAAGTGGAATTGATGCCAGACAGCAGGTTTGCTTGTACAGCTGAGCTAAGTTTACAGCCCCTCTCACTTTTATGGACCCTAAGAGCTGACTGGCTTGCATGCTTCATCCACTTGAAATACAATCAGGGCACAGCATGGAGAGGAAAACTGTTGTTGAAGTCAGAAATTATTAGATTTTCATCAGTTTGTTTTAATAAAGCAAATAGTGTTCCCAGTGTCCCCAGTGTTTTCAATGTCAGCTCTTCAAAACTTTCATTCAGTTCATCATGCTTATTTATGCACAAGGGCATGAATGTTACTGAATGTTACTGAGTGTAATGTTTATAGCTAGGTAGCTAAAGTTAATGTAATGTCTTTAATCAATTGCTGAGTTTCTGCATTTGCTGTCAGCACAGTAATTACAGGAAGTAAATAATGGAAAATTATGTTATTTTTAATCATATATCTACTTTTCAAGAAAGATTTGTAGTATAGGGAAAAGCTTATCAAATGCAAATGAATTGTCAGGACCTTCAACATGAGTCCTGAGGAGTGTTTCAGACATCATAGGTTAAGACCGACCTCTTTGTTTTTGCATCTTATTTTAGGAAGTAAACCCTAATTGTCATCAGCCTTTCATAAAGTAACAAAAAACCCCAAAGTTCATATTCCCTTTTTTGTTTAATAAAAATAATATTGATGTTTTGAACTATAATGTCCTTGCTTTTAAAAGACTACCCCTAAGCTGAAATTTTTCTTTTAAAAATACTAGCTTCTAAAAACAGCAATTATATCAAAAGATATTAAAAAATGTGTTGCTTATTAAATCCCAGTTTGAACACAGTAGGCAAACATAGTTTTCTGTAATGTAATATATGCTTCACTGAAGTTCTGTTGAAATTCCAGAAGTTGTCCTGCAGGGGCTGTAGGAAAATCATAACTGGCATATCCCATATGAGAACGAGATATCCCAAACCAGAATTCTGGTAACTTACAGACAGAGTGGTAGCAAGATTTCTCACAAGGCTGGATGCAGCTCATGAGCAACTTGTAGTAATCCTACCCATGTCTTTCTCTAATGCATACTATCACCAGTTAGCCAATTTAACCAGGTCTGCTAGTTTCGAAATGCTTTACCAATGTCTGCCCTTTCCCATGGCACAGGAGGTACCTGAATAAATGCTAGTAAGAATTGCACTCTTTTGCCATAGTCTGGGTACCAGCCACATTAGTGTGACTTTGAGGTCATTACATCCAGTATTTGAAAGTCACAAAGTCTGGGATACAGGATTTCAGCAGCTGAACTGTGCATAGCTCCACAGAATAGTACAGCATATAATTTCCCTTTAAAGTATGACAGGAAATTGCATAGGCAGAACGTAGATTATCTGAGAGTGGTGCTTAACAGAAAGATCCAAATGCAGCCTTCAGTTATGAAGATGTCCATGACTAGGATTCCCTTCCTTTCTCTGCAATTGGAAAAGCGTATTTACACAGTCTGTAAATGAGAAAACAAGAAGTCAAGAAAGCGGCATTTGATTTTGGTCTGTAGCTGAGCTAAGGTATTTGGCATAGTCCATTCTAAGGATTATTGCTGCGCGATAATTATGCTTTCCAGAGGCAAGGAAGGATGTCCAATACACTGCTGGGTCCTACTGTCAAGCTATTAGAGGTAAAGGTTTTGATTTAGAGGGTGCATGAGGGCTTGGTGGGCAGCAAAACGTGACCAAGGGAAGACTTGCAGAACCTCCTGCCATCAGTAAAGGTCAAAAACGTTGCAGGGTGGGGACAGTGCATGCTGGACTTAAATACAGACCTTTAGAGTGTGTCTAGAGGTACCCATTCTGAATTGCCATGTGGAAAAGCACAGGTTTGCAGATGATTTTTGTAGGAAAGTATGTTCAGGGATAACTAAAGGTGTGGTTTCTCATCTCGCCTGTCCATTTCCACATGACATTGGATGGTATCTGATACAGTCTTTCCATGGCAGTAGCACCACAAACAACCAGTCCTATTAGAGATACATCGACAGAAATTCACACAGTACAGTGTATTTTGTAGGTTACTGTGGTCTTGTAACTGTGCTAAAGAAAGCACTGCATGCTCATTTAAGAAAATAACGTGGAGTACACTCATTTATATGTTAATATCTTTGTATATTTTCAGCCAACAGAGCCGGCACTTTGCAGGGCACAATTGTCAATGACATAAGATCAAAAGTTAATTTTAAAAGAGATAAGATTTCAGTAAAAAGCTCCAAGAACTAAATTAACAAGGTTTTAGAAATAATCAAAGTCATTTCTTAAAATCACCAAGTTTTGCACTTAGTTATTTCATCAATAAGCTTGTGCTAGTGTTTAAACCAGGTTGTATTTCTATAAGCTTAGAAAGCATTCATAAGGTCATATCATTTCATCATATCCTATCTGTATTTTGTAGACCTCATTGCATATTATTGCTTCTTATTTTCATCTTCTAAAACAGATCAACACAAAACAAGAAGTAGAAAGACAGGTCAGTGTTTTGCCAAGAAGACAAAGTATTGCCTTCTGTGTTAGATTCAGTTCAGGATTAACTGTATAAAATTTTCATCTCCATTCGCCAGGGGATCAGACTTCTGTTTTAATAGCTCCTTCTGGTTCTACAAAAGGATTGACAAACCATTAAGCTGGCATCCAAGACCTCTGCCAAAGTGAGAGCACTCATTAAAACACAGACAGTCATTTCTAAACATCACATGCTGCTGCCATGTAGAAGAAATAACAGAATCACACAGAATCACAGAACAATTAAGTTGGAAAAAACCTCTAAGGTCATCGAGTCCAACCTATGACCCAACACCACCGTGTCAACCAGACCATGTCACTGAGCACCACATCCAGCCTTTCCTTAAACACCTTCAGGGACTGTCATTCCACCATCTCCCTGAACAGCCCATTCGAATGCCCAATCACTCTTTCTGTGAAGAACTCCTTCCTTGTACCCAACCTACACCTCTCCTGGCGCAGCTTAAAACTATGTCCTCTTGTCATAAGTAAATCTAAAATACAAATTACTGAGTACATAATACTCAGTCCAAACCCTTGTAATCCATATCCTTGAATAAAAGAAAATCATTTGTTAAACAGGCCCTTAGATGCTTTAAGGCCAGGCCTTCATTACCATCTTTGCATTGCAGATCAAAGCTTTAAGATACATTTCTTAAACCAGAGTTTGGGTACAATGCCTGCAAGACATTTAGGATAACATCACAACAGAAACAGTATTCATTCCTATTTATTCCTTTAGAAAAGCTGAAACTTTTAAAAATGGGTTTTATGACAACAAGAAAAGAAACCCAGAAAAGCTGGAAGTCAGGTTTCTCAGTTTCAAACTTTGATCTACATTTTGAATACTGATTGATTATAACATCTGATTGGTCTGCTGAATCCTTCTTCAACTCTTACAACAAGGTAGCACCTCAGTGAATAACTGTCTTAAGTGAAAATTTAAACAGTCTTTCAAGACTATTTTTGAAGTATTTACAATAGCAGACTACTGACTACTAGCCTGGATTTACTGCATAGTATTCCCTAGAATGAAATTATAAACTATTCAGACTGTTACCACATTTCAACTAACATTTATGGGTTTCTTGATTTGCAAGTGGAGAAAGTCTGTCAGGGAATGGATCTACCAGAAGGCAATTAGTTCATGAGCCAAGTCTTGAAGGAACTGCTTATAGCAGACCATCTTCACATTCTGATTTGGTGGAGATCCTCGACAAGACCCAAGACCACGACTTTGCTCCTTGTTGTCAATGTTACCTGTCTGTATGATCTTTGGTGTGTTATTTTTACAGATCCATTGGCTATGTAAAGCTTGATTTTCAGAAAGGCTGAAAATTTACTACATCAACAAAAATAAAGTGTTGTCAAAATTAATGAATAATATTGAAAGATATTGCTCTAACACAGTATTACACCTTATACAGTGGCTTGTACTTATTTAAAAATGAGATAATGAAACCTAACCCTTGGGCAGAGCAGTACTTTGTGCCCCACCCAAAAGTGATGGAAAGCCATGAAAACGCTATAACTAGTTTCACTGAGCTTACAGTCAAATGCTTTGAGCCCATTATCTATAGTAGAACTACCAAAATTATTCGCAAGGGCTTTATTTATCATATTTATTTATCGTATGCTGCGCTGGTGATCATTTTCTGTGGTGTTCTCTAGGTGGGTTTTTCAAAGGGTTTTGAAATTTTTTTTTGGGCCAGGGTGGTGATTGCCAAGCAATTGTCTAACTATCTTGTGTGCTTCTCAGTGTGCACTGACTTCACAAGGCATAATAGATTTAGATCATAGCCACTAACACTAGAAACATTTGCTTTTGACTCGGAAACAAGAATGGCTTCTGAATATGTGGGATTTAAAATTCAAGACAATTTACATATATTTGTCTCAATAACTCCTTGACTGTTTTACTACCAAAAAAAAGTGACATCTTGAAAAGGCAAATCAACTGCACATTCCTTTGGGAAAAAAACCAAACCAAACTGCAGATGTCTCCCATCTTCTCCTCCATTTTCATAAAATATGAGGTGGCTGAGAATGAGTCAAGGGAAATTTAAGATCTGAGTACTCTTTTTCACTGTACAGATGTCTCTTTCATCCATTTTTTTTCATAATGATCCATAGCAAAAGAGATTCCTTTGCTTTTGCAAGCAGAAAAAAAATCAGATGTGAAGCTAGATGCTGAAGACAACTAACAAGGTAGTGCAGGTGCATCGAACGGGGACTATTGCCAAGAACTTGAGAACTTTGACATTTGGTGTTACAGGAGTGAGGGCCTAATCCATGCAAACTGAACTGAACATGATCCCTTCCTCACAGATGGGATCCCACTGGCTCCTGGACACAAGAGAGCTGTGTGACAGATACTTTGCATTAGGATGCTTTGTGAATTTCATTGCTCTTCACAGAGCATTTTCAATAAAGACAAGCAGAAAACTAGTAGATGGGAAGTTTACCACCCTTTTTATTTTACTCACACCATGTTGTTCACTAAGTAAAAAAGGAAAATAAACATACTCACTTTTTCTTCATTTCTTCCTTTCAGTCTTATTCCCTGCTCCCCAAATTTGCCAACAAGATGTTCCTGTGTATTGTTAGTGATTGAGGAGAACAACCACCTTGTTCAAAGAAAACTGTGTACTGAAGTCTGGGGTTCATAAGACAGCAGGTATTCAGTAAAAATTAGGTAATACTTATTTGTCAGCTGTTCCCTTTACCTTCCTCTCAAGGATTTTCAGTGGCTCCTGTGAGAAAAAAAGGCCTTGGACTGCAAACATTTCAGCCTGACAAGGATTTCAGTATCCTAAACAGCTATAATGAGTAATAGTATAACTATGAGCTCCCCAAGGTCTCATTATAACCTTCTAGCTCCCTCTAAGCAAGAAAAGGGAGACCCTTTCACCTCACATTATTTTTAAGAGGTTGCAGTGAAAATTAGTAGCCAAGGAAAATATAGTGGATTTTTAAACATATGTGTGTATATACATAGATATAGGTACAGATATAGACATATAGATATCTAGATATCTAGATATCTAGAGATAGATAGATAGATAGATAGATATAGATATAGATACATACATATTTATATATGTACACACAAAATAACCCTGTGGTGCTATCTTGCCTTTAATATTGCTGTGGGGGTAACACTCAAGTAGTTATTTCTCTTGTTTTAGCATTTATACACTAGAGTCTCAGTGCAGGGCTGAATCTAACTAGCATAAATGCAGCTACATAAAGATCAAAACCCATGAAGATGTTTTGAAGATTGAAAAGGCTGGGGAAAAAAGGCTTAATTGAATGCAACCACAATGTGCCATTAGTTTGAAGAGAAACATAAACAAACGGCAGGCTTCTAGGTATATAATTCCATTTTAGGAAACCTAAGACCGTGAACTCTTATTTGCTCTAAAGGGACTAGCACAGGGGTGTAAGACACTTGCTGGCATCAAATTACTCACATTATTCAGACTACCTGTAAGTTGATTACTGTATTTTGTGCCATTAACTTAAAATATGCTGCTTCCCCATATCTATCTTACAGTATTAACACAATATTCAGAAAAAGACTGCTCAGTAAAACAAGAGTACAAAAAACAAGAAAATAAAAAAAGTAATCTGCTGAGATAACTTTCTCTTCTGCTCTGCATATTTATGCATTGTTTGCTTAAAATGAAATTTCACTCAACCAGCCACCCACCTAGTTTTTACTATATCTTATTGCTCTTTGAAAGAGTGGGGCTTTAATTATCAGCCACTAGTAAATTTCTACATCCTCACCAAAGTCATTGGCAGACTAGGAGAGATATTTCTTCTTCTATGAAGTTATTGCATCTTGTTTGAACCCTGGTGTCTGTATCTGTCTTCATATTTTAACCCAGGCTTTAGTTTGTTTAGATGGATAGGATGGCATGGAGAAGACACAGAGCCTGTAAGGAGTGAGGGTGGGAGACTGGAAGAAGCTCCTCAGGTTACGATGTCAGATACAGCAAAGCAAGCTCCTGGGTGTCTGGAGCTGCAGACCTGAGAACACCAGGGCATGGGACAGGAAGGCGACACTAGTTCTCCAAATAGCTCTTTGGACATCTCCTGCCAGGAGACGGCTGGGGGTTTCTCTGGCACAGGCAAAGCACCTCTACTCAGAGGAGAGAGCAGGCTGCAGGCCTTAGTATCCAAGGACAGTTCTCAAAATCTGAACAGCCTTCAGCTCTACATTCTATACTAAGCCCTTTAAGATTTGAGCCCCTCAAGATGTGAATCAAACTTAGCAATTTTTTTGTTTTTGTTGATCTGTAGCTATAGCTAGAGAGTTATGATTAGCAGTTGCATTGTGAATATTGAGTGCTTGGATCTCTTTCCCTTAAAGCAAAAGATCAGACAGTCCCAATATGAATGGGCTGTCTCTGGGCAAGAGCCTCCAGGAGTGAAGTCAGCAGAACTGAGCAGTAGCTGGGGTTAAGGTGATCACCCAACAGTGGGTGATCGTGACCACTGACTGATTGATGACCTACTCAAAATGGACCCCAGACACAAATGGAGACAAGAATTGCATATGTGGACTAAACAGCATGAGAAGTGAGAAATATAACTAGCAAATAGGGGTTTGAGTATTAAGTAATAGAAAAGGGTGGTGGTTTTACCCTGGTCAAATGCCAGGTACCCTCAAATTAACAGACACACACACACACACACAGGCACACACACACACAGGGCTCATGATTTGAGATAAGGAACTGTGAGAATATGCACTCAAATGGGTAAAACAGGACTAACTTAAGTTACAAAAGGTGATTTAATTTTGCTAACAGAGTCAGAGGAGTAAATGAGAAGTAAATAAACTCTTCAAAGACACCATTTCTCCGCTCACCCCCTCCCTCCTTCCCAGCAGCTGAAAAGGGGAACAAGGCACAGGGAAGGCGGGATTGTAGGTCCATTCATCACCGGATCTTCTTCCACTGCCCGGGGGAGAGGCTCTTTTCCTCTGTGTAGCCATGGGTCTCGCTTGCAGCAGCCCACCCAACACTGCGGCAACATGAGCTGTCCCCACAGGCAAGCAGTCTCCCCAAAACTGCTGCGGTGTGAGGTCCATCTTCCACGGGGTACAGACCTCTGAGCCAGGCCATTTCCATCTTGGGAGCAAGGCTTCTTCTCTTTACTGGACTTCTGCTGGGCTTCTCTCTCTCTCCCTCAGGCACCCACCCACTCCATGTGGGGCACTCAGTTCAGTCTCAGGGTGCAAGTCAAGGCCTGTTTCTCCACTAGGACTCCCTCTGGACCATTACCTCCTCCAGGGCATCCACTCACTTTGGCATGGGTGAGTGGATCCCAGCATCCTCTGTGGGCCCCCATGGGCTGCAGGGGCACCCCCTGCTTCACCATGGGCCTCACCACGGCCTGCAGAGGCTGCAGAGCTCCGGCGCCTGGAGCTCCCCCTCCCCCACCTTCTCCCAAGGAGACACCAAGGTCTCACCTTGGTCTCTCCATGCTGTTTTCCCTCACATAGTCTCACTTCCTCCTCCTCTGGCTAAAAAGAAGGGTGTGCACCCATTGTTTTGATTTCTTCTTAAATATGTTTTTCACAGAGGCGTAACCAACATCTCTAATTGGCCCAGCCTCGGCCAGCAGCATGTCCATCACCTCAGAGCTGGACATGATGAAGGCTTCGAGAAGCTTCACATAGGAGCAATCTTTGTGGCCCCCAGCCCCCACTAGAAAAAACTGGGCCCAATCTAAACCAGCACAAAAAGTTAAGTAATTTGTAATCACTGAATGCTGATGCCTTTGTTTAATAAAATGTATAAATAGTGCAAAGTTCTGATGATTGGTGAGCCAGCCTTTTTATGGGTTACCATCCAGCTCTCTATTTGATGCAAACCAGAATAAAAGTTGAAACCTCACCTCAGAGTGTGAATTGGTGTTATGCACCAGGTAATGAGCCTGTGTTCAGGACAACACACTCCAGTACCACTAGCAGTGTCAAGACAGGATGGTGACATTTGTTTCACAGAATCTCACTTCCTTCGACACTGCAACACAGTATTTTCAGTTTTCTGTAGGTAAGTACTTTCCTTAAACAACAATTTTAAAAACCAATAGGTTGAAAACAAAAGTCTCACTGCTCACTTTTTGCCCACAGCCCTCTGCTGCTGAAGGAATATCGCAAATGCCAAGTTGACCTAGAAAGCCACACACCCTTTTCCACCTCACTGTTACTCTGCTTCTTGCAGCCTTCATCCCAAGCTTTGAACCAGGAGCAAGACATAATAGTAAAGACAAGAATCAAAGGAAAAGGGAAGAGAAAAGAATTAAAACTGGAAAATAAAGTATGCTAGGAAAAAGAACTATCTTAACTTTTTTTTTTAAAGCCAGTACATGATTAATGTTTCAAAGAAATTTTAATGAAAGACAAAAGTCTTGAAACTATTTAGTATTCCAAATCAGTTACAGACTCATATTTTCACATGCATCTGTATAAACAGTATACACATTTAGTCATGAGCTCTCACAAAGACATTTAAATATGATTTAATTGTTCCTTTTTTTCTCCTTTTTAATTTCTTTTTAACTACTGAAATAATCTTCTTTAATTGCATGCCAAAGCCTGAGAGTGTTTACCGGCACTTGAAAACATTGACCAAATAAGTAAACCAATTAGATTAATTGGCACCAGAGGTACTGTGTGCTTTTGGATAGTACACAGATGGAAGAAAAACCCTCAACATTTACAATTTTTAAAACTCTGTTTGCAAAGCTTTGTTTGTTTTAAGGATTATGTCTGTGTATCCTGCTACTATTGATTTTCACAGAAGAGGAATGGGATGTACACATCCTGTCACAATGTGGGTCCACAAAATATCTTCCAGACTGTAAAATACAGACTCAAAAACTATTTATTACTTCCCATTTTAAGTTACAAAACAATTCAGAAAACATACTGTGCACGTCTCTGAAGAAGAGAGAGTGGAGGGGAGGGTCACAAAATAATCCCTCAAATAATTAGCAGATTTTTTATATTTGTATTTCAGCAGTGCCATAAACAGATAAATGCTTAGGCTTACACACAGGTTCTAACTATCCTACTCTGCTTTTGAAAAAGTTCTCTTCCTTTTCAATCCTGTTTTCCTTTAGTCCTCCCCTTTCCGTATCCTCCCTTTCCATAGGAAAGATCAGTAGGAATTCCTTTCTGGGATTGGCACCATGTATCTTTAAAGTTACCCAACATTTTATAGCATCACATGTCTTTAAAATTTCTATGTTGCTACTTAGGAGTTCAGACGCTGCATCTCATGCAACAGTAACAGAAGGTAGTTGCAAATTCTCTAATGACTTGTGTGTTGCAGGAAGTGACTGGCTATCATGGGTTGAAACAGTTAGCTCAACAGCTGTTGCAGAGTTGGTGCCATATTTGAGAAGTTATGCAGCTCTTTTGAGCACACCTAACACCTCTGAACTCTATTTAACTGAGAAGTAATGAAAGAAAGGAGTGACTGTGAATAATTTTTTTTTATTATTCAAGT
This sequence comes from Dasyornis broadbenti, assembly GCA_013397935.1. Taxonomy (NCBI): domain Eukaryota; kingdom Metazoa; phylum Chordata; class Aves; order Passeriformes; family Dasyornithidae; genus Dasyornis; species Dasyornis broadbenti. The sequence continues at coordinate 1,670,496 of VZRN01004184.1, forward strand.
TTATTATTAATAAAAACAGCTTCAGAAGTCCCCTGTAAGATACAGGAATACTCTATGTTACTGTACTAAAACTTGAACTGAAAAACCCAGAGTATGATGACAGTCAGAGGGAAGCTTCTTGTAGAAGCAGCATGAAGTTCCATCATTCCCACACAGTGCTACTGTGCATGACACTGTGTACCCAAAACTTGTAGCAAACTGGGAGCATAGTGTCAGCTCAGCAGAACTGGTAGCTTGGTGCAAAGCAGTTAACACGGATAGAATAATTGCAGTCCTAGGGTTTCAAAATCCTTAAGAAAAAGCAAACTAAGTTCACTACGTAAATGATCGATGGCTTCGGTTCCATATGGCACCGTAACGGAAAGGGTAAAAAGAAATGCACAAACCTTCCATGATAGCTGCCTCTTGCTACAGCACAGGCTTGAGTACCATGTTTTTAGTAACTGGAAGATGAGATCACTGAGCATGGACCCTGCACCCTTCAAAATCCAGTCAGATCTGCTACTTTGATGAGGACTTGCTATGAGACATGAGTACAGTCTATGGCCTATGTACAAAAAAAAGGGGATTATTTTGATCACACGTGAGATATGCCTACCTAGATGGGTAATAAGGGAAGATGTTAAGAAAGATGAACTGGTTTTCTCCAGGATAAGATGTCTAACTATGCTCAGCTTTCAATCTCAGACATGAAAATGTTTACCTTGCAGAACTTCTCAATGACTGCACTTTTGTATTCACACTTCTAGCCCAAGGTCTGTGATGGTATGGCACTGTCTGGAATCAGACCTGGGCTGTCTAGCCAATGAACAATGGGCTAAAGGAGACTCATTGAAAGAGTATTTGATTCTGTTTCAATCATTTGATCTATTTGTTTTCAAAAGCACAGCACACAGATTGAATAGGTTGGTGTTGCTAACTTTCCCAGGTACAATAGTCTTTTTGAAATTGGTGAATTGCTTACAACAAATTCAATGCAATTGCTCCTGGGCATCTCAATTTTTCTTATTTTGTTTTGGTTTTGCATATTTATTATTTAGATAGGGAATTTCTCCATGATGTTCAGACACCAATGGAGTGATGTGCCTACTCACAGTGCTGTGTAAGCAATAATTCATTCTCCAAAGTATTATAAAAGTGATTCACAGTGAGTGACAATAAGTGATTTAATAACTATTTCAGTTAAGGCTGCAGGGTACATAGTAAACTTCTTGCCTGCAAAACCTGTTTCAGCTACTGTGGCTCTCTGTAGATCTGTAAAAACTCTGTAAACTTAGTTTACTTACCTGAATTTGGAGACAACAAATTCACCTGAGTTTCAGCTGCTGTAAAGAGACTACACTATTAACAATTTAACCATTAATAACCATTAAATTTTTATTAAAATATTTGCTTATATGCAATCAACTTTCAATGCTTTCAGCAATAATAAGAAAACAAAACCCCAAAACCTCAAGCATTCACTATTGAAGGATAGTGGCTGGGCTTTGAGTCATATGAGAAGTTAATAAAAAAGCCAAACACCCCAAACCTTTAGGCAAAACCAGCAGACAAAACACGAAATATTTTCAGGTGCATTACCTTTCAGATTAACTTTGCAAATCCCAAACGCAGGCTGTACGGAAAATGTAGCAAATTGAATGAGATCTCTCTATACGCCCCCTCTGATACAGAAAGAATAAATATTGACATACTCTGGCTGAATTCTTTAGTCTTGATTTTAAAGCTTTATCAAACCTCTCTAGGGACTGTTGTGAGGATTATATATCAAAAGTATAGAGATCTACTGCTGTATCTTCATTTCTGGAGGTCAGAGTTCATGATCCAATATTGTTGCAGGCCCAGGCAGCTCACACCCAATAGCTGGCACATGGGTGTTGTTCTGCAGGCCCAATACTGTGGTACATGATTTAGGCAATTGATACCCATGACAATGACACATAAATAAAATACTTATCCCTGTGGAGAATAAAACAGGGTAAAAGACTCCATGACTGGGGGACCATTTTGAAGAGTAATGTTAACGTCCCTTGTATACTGTGGAATATTTTACCACGTTGTTCAGGCAGAAATTTTCAAATGGCTGTCATTCCTGTTCACTTCCAGACATGACAGAACAGTGAGGTATAAAACACATAGTGCTTTTCTTTCATTTCAGAAAAGAGAGTGCAAATTCTGAATTTTAAGTGCTTTTGATGCTTTCAAAGCCAATACTCAGTAAAAGATATGTTAAACTGGTTAAAAAGAAACTGTTTCTCTATCATGTTTCAGCATTTGGGGTTGAAATATGAGGCAGAACAATCTGAGTGCTAATTTTTGTTTCTGTTGCTTTGATTAGGTAAAGACAAAAGGAAAAAAACTACCATAGATAAACTGGAGGATTACCAATAGACATTAAGTAGGACATAATGAATCACTAGCTCTGCTGAGAGTTTAACAAAGGCGCCATTGTTCTGCCACACAACAGGGGTGAAAGGTTAATCAGAGGCAAGAGCATATTAAAATTTGGGGACAGGAAAAGATATTAAACCTTCTGAAAATATCAAAAGCTCACTTTTGAACTTTTTCACCCTGCTTCTTTGGCATCTTCACCTCCCCTGGAACAAATCAAGATATCCTGATCTCATTAAATGACTGTTTAACTTGTTTTTCTCAGAAATGTATTCCATACCACCTTCATTCTCATAGTGAGGACTACTTTTTTCAGAAATGCATTCCATACAGCCTTCATTCTCCAAGTGAGGAAAACCTGTCATTTTTCTATATTGACTTAATTTCCTAGGGTACAGGCTGCTCTTGTGTTTCAGCTTTTGAATTCCAGAAAAAGTTTTGGCAGTTTCACATTTAGAGCCTCTGTACTGGGATTTTGAAAAATTCTATAAAGCTATATCTGATATCCCTGAACTTAAGAAATACTCTCTGAAGGTTAGCCCCACAAACATCATTGTATCAGTTTGCATTTCTCTTACTCTTTCCCTCTAGTAAATTAACATACCTTCATCTGCATCAGCCCTTTGGATTTTTTTTCTAAGTAAATTCTAATACTAACATTAATGTCTCATGCTCTCTTACCCTAAGATGCATATACGTCAACACCCTGCATTCCTGCCTCTCTCTAGCCCAGTCTCCACCCCTAATGATTTCTCATGGTATTCCCATTGAAAGCAATTAGCAGCACCAAAGCTCATTCCCTCCTTCCTGTTAGCTAACACAGTACCTTTCCTCTCAGCCTGTTTGCCCACAGGCAGGACAGTTGTGAAGACAAGTGTTCTCTGTTCTTGTCACAGATCCTTGGTAAGGGTACTCCATGTGCTTCCTTTCCGTTCAGATGACAAAGCCAGTGACTTCCAGAAGGTGTTATTAATCAACTTTGGTTCTACAACTGTTCTACCTTCAAAGAAAGAGTCTCCCACCTCTTTTGCTTATACGTGCCCTTTACACTGCACCAACAGTGCAAATGGGTATCCTACCGTTTATTCTATTCTCTCTGATCAGCCTCATATTTGAACAGCATATGTAAATGTTTCACCAGTTTTCTAATGCTCCCTTTTCTCACCTTCTTTCAATTGAGAGGAAATTAGACATTTATAATTCCTTAATTCAGAACATATTTCACTTGAGTTTTCAGTCTCAAGAACAAGATGTTTTACTGTGGTCAGTTTTGAGATACAGTGGCAACTGCGTGCCTTCTAAATGGTTTATATTCATTCTGGCTTCCACTGAAGTTTGGAGGAAAAATTTGGACAAATCTTGACAGACATTCTGAAGCCTTCTGGACCACGCTGATCTCCTCCTTCTGAAGACCAGCTATAGAATACATGGAAATATAATTGAAGCTGCACCAGAGAAAGTCCAGATTTAACTATAAGATGCAGTTTTACACCCAGAGAGTGGCTGGGCACTGGAACTGGTTCCCCAGGGATATGGTCACAACACAGGTTCTCAGCCTGCCAGAGTTCAAGGAGCATCTGGACAACAACTTGATCATATGGTTTAGTGTAGGGTAGTCCTGCGAGGAGCAGGGAGTTGCACTTGATGGTCCTTATGGGTCTCTTCCAACTCAAGATATGCTATGATTCCTGACAAGGTACTTCAGTAGAAGGAACAAATGTCATTTTGGAAAAAAAAGGAGGAGAGAGCATATCTATACTCTGTACTTTATGCATCTGTATTAGGCAGAGAACACAGTTAAATGAGAAATGTAAAATTCAGTGAAAAGAAAAAGAAAACCATGCCCTGTAGGCACTGAAGGAAAACGGGAGTATGATTCCATTTGGTATGAAAGTAATCAAAAGTATATAGCTTAAACAGCAGAAATGAGACACTTAGAAGGAAGAGAATATCACTGATTTTAAGGACAGGTGTCTTGGTTTGAAAGACAGGTGTCTGTTAAGGAAGGGGGGAACCTCCCTTAGAACAGAGAATATGACTCCCCTTCCCTCCAAATTTTGTTATAACTTTGAAATCAAGGGCTTTCAAGCAAAGTTACGGGAAAAGGAGTAACAGTTCTTTACTAGTATCTATAACGAGGAAAACAAGCAACAACAGTGGCAATAACAAACAAACAAACCAGAAACCCGGTGGCAGCTTTCTCTGAGCTGCCAGGCACCACCCCCCCTTCGGTGCAGTTCTGGTCACGGCCGGCAGGGGGCGCTGTGGCGCGAGCTCAGGTCCCCTTCTCAGTGACCAATGGTGGGTGGGCTGGATGGCTGGGAGGGCTGGATGGCGAGAGGGGCTGCAGTGGGAACCCTTGGAGCAGCAAGCTTGATGGCACAGCTGGCTCACCAGGATAGCGGGCAAAAGGCAGCTGAAACTCCACAGCTGTGGCAGGAGCCATAGTGCGTCCCAGCAGGGGGAGATGTGGGGTTACAGGATAGCAGAAAACAAACCAAGGCAGTGGCAGAAAAATCAGCAGGGCTAAGGAGTGGCACCTGGATTCCTCCACAGGGGGAAGGGTTTCAGGTTTCCCCCAGTAAGGAAGAAGTGCAAAGCTGGGCTCCAGCAGTCACAGAAAATCTTCTTGCGCCAAACAGGAGCTCAACTGTCCCCTCCAATGCCCACAGCCCACAAGAGCTAGGAGTGGCCAGGTGCTCTCCTCCCTCTGTCCCCACCCCAGCTACAGCTTTTGTCTCTCTTAAGTACCAATATTTTGGGTCTCTTAGCAACAGATGGGACAAAATTCCCTAGGAGAAAGAAAACAAAAGGAAATAATCCTAACCTCCAACTACATGGAACCAGGGACAATTTTCTATCATGTAGAATTCTCAGATTAAAACCAAATATCATTCAGACATGAGTTGGAGTTCAGCAACACACAGCTGGGAGCAACCACACGGAGAAATTCAGCATATGTTATGAGATGGTTAACATAAATGATCACTAATGACATGTTGGACATGGAAACTCATTCACCAGATCTCCTGGAGCCAAACATATACTTCCATTGGGTTTTACGAATCCTACTTATCATATCATCAGCCTGGATTTCTTCAAGTCTTTCTATAGCTTCACTCCAGTTTTACATTTCACCTTTTATGGTAAAAGAAGTTACTAAAGCAGAGATTCTCTCTGTTGGGAGAACTTCCTAGCATAAAAAAAATATTGTCCAGAAGTTTTTAAGTGCAGCTTCTCATAGGTCCTTGATCTTTCAGAGAAAGTTCAAAGAAGACAACAGTCCTCTTAACCCTTTATGTTACATGGAATTTGTTAATCCTAACAAATTGCTAAACAATCCTTACATTTGATTAATCAGTTTAAGTTTGTATATCAGTGTGTAACTTGCTGTTGTTTCATTTAAAAAAAGGATATTTGTAGCCTAGTTTTCTGGCATGTTTTGAGAGACAATGGGGGGGAAAAAGTCCCAGTAAAACTCAATGTATTAATTCTTTTTATATATCTTCAGATGAAGAATGCATCCCCAGCTCTCTTCCAGACCCTTTGTGCTGCTCTGATAACACACAGAGACAGAAAATCCTTTTAACAAGTTGCCTGGTACCCCCATTCATGAGAAGAAATGCCCCAGACTTTTCCTACTCTAAACTGCATAGCAGTCATGGGTCAGACTACATATGGTCAAGCTTTATGGTCCGATAATTGTCCCACTCATAATTACCCAGATTTTATTTAGTGGCCATGGATAAGATTGTGGGATGCTCAGTGTCTTCTTTGCCTTGGACTTTGCTGAAAGGGTCTCCCAAGCCATCATGTCTATGGACAGGATTCCAGGAAGAAAGGAGATACTGAGTGTCAATGAGGACTTCTAACATCTCTTGAGAAATCCTGTCACCCATATGTGCATAGGACCTGAAAGGACACACCTCAATGTGCTAAGAAAGCTGGCTGACACCCTAGCAGAGCTACACCCTAACATCTTGACAGCTCATGAATACAGAAAGGCAAATGTAGTACCTATGCCTTACAAACAGTAAAGCAGGATGATCTGGTGAACTACAAGACAGTTCTCATCTCAGCTTCTGGGAAATTCATGTGGTCAATGCTCTTGAAAATTTCTTCCAGGTATATGGACGTGGTGATTGTGGCACGTAACAACATCATGCATTTGCCAAGAGTAAAAGTGAGAGCTGTGGGTATCATTTACCACAACCTTAGTAACCAACTGATTCTGCCATGCCATTTCCATGTTCGTGTTCAGGCACTGAGGTCCGGGTGGGGAGACAGCTACGTAAGTAAAAAAAGTAGTTGAGTGGTTAGGTGTAAAGGCTGGTGATTAGTGGTTTGTGCTGAACCTGGAAATTGGTTAGGGGTGGCATTCCCCAAGAGTTTGTTGGGATCTGTCCTGTTTTACACTTTTATCAGTGTCTCAAGGGAGGAGATGTAGTGCACTTGCCTCAGCTTTGCATATGACGCCAAGCTGGGGTGCCTGTAGTCAAATACTTGATGGCAGGGCTGCATAAACCAGACAGGTGGGAGGAATGAGATGAGGGTGACCCTGTGAAATTTAACAAGGATGAATGTTGAGCTCTGCTGTGGAAGGCAGAGTGCTGTAGCACTGCAGAGTGGTTCTGGGGAGCAGGTCTGGGGGGAACAGCCAGGTAGCAAGCTGAACAGGTGCCAGCTGTGTAGAATGTGAGAGCAACAGATCATCCCCTCTTCTCTCTGATCAGACCACATAAGAGATCATGCTTCAAATACAGGAAAAACATTGACAGACTGGTGAGAGTTGAGGGAAGGCCACCAAGATGGTGGGGCTGGAGCTCTCCCTGAAAAGAGGATCGGGGCTGATTCAGCTGGGAGGAGGGATGACTTTGGGGGCACTGAGAGGAGGGGATGGAGGAGACATAGTCAGGCTCTTCACAGCAGTGCATGGTGGGAGGGTAAGAAGCAGCAGCCCAAGCTGGCACATGAGAGGCTCAGGCTGGAAATAAGATGAAGCTTTTTGCTTATGAAGACAGCTCAGCAGTGGAGCCAAGGCACAGGGAGGTTGGGTTGCCTGATGGTCTAGACCCTCCAGCTGAGCTTACTCTGGGCAGAAACTGGAACTTGAGAGCTTTCCAGGTCCCTTCCTATTTAAAATAGTACATTATTTTGCTTTTCTGCAAACTTATACACTCTACCTCATGCACCTATCCTCTTTTTCTCCACTTAGACAGAACAGAGCCTTGGATTAGAAAGAAATCAAAACCATTAGACTGTGGTAAAACAAAAAGCATTCAGGAGCTTTCCAGGAAAGCTAACATGTCTTTATCACTACTTCAATCCTATTAACTAAATAGGCTCTTACTAAATTCTAGAATGTGCAGTCAGTTCCTTCTGTTTCCCAAACTTCCCCTTCAGAAATCACAGATGCATTACTTAACCAAAGATACCATAACAAAAATATCAAAACCATTACTAGTTCAAGATAACACAGTAACCACTGTGGCTGGACAGTCAGGTTTTATATCTGCTGTCCCTTAAGCAGTAACAACTGGAAGTTTACCATGGTGCTGCAGAGACTTACTGCCCAGTCAGTCATGGTGACACAGCCGCATTACAGTCTTAAGTTTTGTGTGTAGAATAGGACAAACACATTTAGTAGGAATTCTGAAGGCCGCCTTGTGATTCCACCATTAAGACCTTGATCCTGCAAAGAAACACCTTCCTGACAGCCACGTAAGTCTTACAAAGAAGACTGTAAACCACATGCATTTGTTGTCACAAGTCTGGGAGAAAACACAGCATTATCAACGTTTTTTACATATTTCAAAAGCCATGACCATACCACAATGACAGAGGCACATGAACCCAGTGAAGCATGCTGCTGAGGTGGGACTGCTTGGCCTAGAGAAGAGAACACTCAAGGGTGATCTCATGTGAATAAGATATGTCAATAAGTATGGAAAGTCAGGAGGTGATTAGAGACAGACAACACGTTTTTATGAAAGGCAGACCGTGACTAAGCTAATGGCCTCCTACAGTGGAGTGACTGCATCAGTGGAGAAGGGAAGAGCTAAGCATGTCATTTACCCAGACTGCTGTAAGGCCTTTGATAAGCAGTCCTAGATAGCATTTTTGCTACTAAATTGCAAAGGTGTGGGTTTGTTGAATAGACAGCTAGTGGCCAAAGGATTGGCTGGAGGGCCACATCTAAAGAGTTATAGTCCTCAATGTACCAGTAACAAATTGTTACTGTCACAAACCTCAAAGGTCTCAAGCCAGACAAAAAATATTTAATATGTACATCAACAAGTAGTGCACCCTCAGCAGTTTCCAGGTGACACCAAGACAAACAGTGCAGTAGATGCACTGGAGGGCATCCAGAGAGACTGTGAGAGGCTTGAGAGGTGGGCCAGGGCAAACCTCATGAAGCTGAACAAGGCCAAGTACAAAGATCTGCACCAGGGTCAGGGCAATCCCAAGTGCAAGTACAGGTTGGGCAGAGAATGGAGCGAGAGCAGCCGTGAGGATAAGGGCTTGGGGATACTGAAAGACAAAGTGCCAGATGTGACCTGGCAATATGTGCTTGCTGCCAGAATCCCAAGCACATCCTGGGCTGCATCCAAAGCAGTGTAGGCAGCAGGGCAAGGGAACGGAATCTGCCCCTCTGTTCTGCTGAGACCCCACCTGCAGTGCTGCATCCAGCTCTGGGGTCCCCAGCACAGGAGAGGTCCAGAGAGGGCTATGAAAACGGTCTGTAGTCTGAAGCACCTCTTCTTCAGTTGAGGTTGCTCAGCCTGGAGAAGAGAAGGCTTTCAGGAGAACTCACTGCAGCCTTCCCAAAACTAAAAGGGTCTTACATGAAAGACAGAGAAAAACATTTTAGCAAGGCCTACAGTGACAGGGTAGGGGTCAATGATTTTGAACTGAGAAAGGGTAGGATCCAATTTTAGGAAGAAACTCTAGACTGTAAGGGTAGTGAGGCAGTGGAAGAGGTTGCCCAGAGAAGTTGTGGATGCCACATTCCTGGAGATGTTCAAGGCCAGGTTGGATGGAGCTCTGAGCAATCTGGTCTAGTGGAAGGTATCCCTGGCTATGGCAGGGAGCTTGGAACCAGGTAATTTTTAGCCATCTCTTCCAACAGAAGCCAGTCTATCATTTTAAGATACAGTATGTGCATTATTAATTGTATAAGCAGAAAAGTTACAATCAGTATAAAATCCAGAGCCAACCAAGGGCATTTGGATTGTAAGGCAATCTATCAAAATCATTGAAAAGGCTCCTTTAAAATTACTCCCATTTCTTGTGAAAAGGGGGAGATCTGTACCAGCTTGCTCCTTGGATAGAAACTACTTATTCAGGAAGAAGAGAAGCCTATTCTTAAAGGAACAGTGACATAAGGATTGTAAGAGTGTGCCTGGATGCTCAAAGCTTAATTTCATTTACTTGAACACTCAATTCCTGAGAAACAGCCAACACAGAGAGCTTCCCAAAAACTCTGGCAAAAGCCCAATGGGATTTCAAGGAGAAACCATGGAGCTGTACCAGATGATCTCTCAAGGTCCCTTCTAACCTCAAAAATTTTGTGAAAGAGAGTCAATCTTGCTTTCCTTGCTTTAACTCCTTTTGAAGAAGAAACTGTAAATCCACTGTTTATTTAGGCCACCAAAGTTTCAGCAGATGTTTAATGCATCACATTGTCATGTGCAGAGCTTGAGATTGATGTTTTATTGTTAGAGTCACTATCTTTAGAATGTGAATCAGGAAGGAAAGATGATATTGCATACATGGAGAGAGAACAATCCTCTCTCCCACCTTCCTCCCCCACTTCCCCCCCTTCAAATATTAATCTGTAACTACAAAAGAGTAAAGGATAAAGAAAATTCATCTGAGCAACCAGCATAATGGCTAATTGTGAGCATAATTCAGCTTAAACCGAGGCACTGCAGAATTATATTCCACAGTTGCAAGACAGTAGCAAGTGTCTATTGCAGCAACCTATCCTTATACCTGTGACAATGCAAAGGGCTGTTTAGCACAGAAAAATCCCAGCAGACACTCAATTAAGTTTTTACATAGGTTGAGAGCAGATGTCTAAGCCAGCTTAAGCAATAGATAGTCAAAAACTAATTGAGTACCTTAATCACTTACCTCCCTTGATGCACAGGCTGACATTCACATATTTCTACAATAACAATAAAAATAGCATTTCTAGGCTGCCCTGCTTGCAGTGGTCCAAAAGACCATCAAGCCACATCTTGCTCTTAGACATGTCCACTCTCACAGAAGCTTATTCTTAATTCATCCACTTACTATACACTGTGCTAACAAAACCAAAGACTAACAAAAGCAGTATTAACTTCTTGCGTGCAAGACATTTTTTGAGAGAAAACATTTCAGAAGCTTATATTGTTGGAAGAAGTAGAAAATACTAATATTATTATTCTTAATAATAATGGAGTCACTACCATGTTTCACTTTTGCCTTATGCCCTTCCCAAAGAAACAGCCACATCACAATAACCCCACCCCAAACCTAACCAGGTGCCTAAGAAGCACGGAACTTACAATAGGGGACTAACAGAGTTGCAAAAAAAGAATTAAAATGTTTAGCTGAATAGGTAAAGTGAAAACGTAGCTGCTCATGAAAGTTGAAAGAAAACTGCTTCATCTTGGATAGCCTGGGTGGTACTGGCTGAGCATATCGTGAAATGTTTCCTCTGCACCACTCAAAAACTAAGCCCTCCTGCGGCATTTTGCACCAATTTCTAGACCACCCACTCAGATGAGGATACACAAACCACATGTGCTAGGAATGCCTGCCCTGCACTGAAAGCAGTATCAGCATTATGACCTTATTCCTTGCACAGCCAGGATTTTAATACAAACTTAGTTGTATTTTCAATTCCTTTGATTCTTTAATGGTTTGTACGTAGTCACTGACTATTAGATGCTTAACAATTTGTAAGAGGAATGTAATTGCAGGAAAACCCCAGCATGACCAGAATAGAAATATTTTTGGTAAATATTTCCTGTCCTTATTTTCCTCCCTTAAAGAGACAGACTTTATTTCTATGTCTTACTGAAAATCAGTAACTGACATCTTCACAAACCCACTCTTTCCTAAATACGACTCAGACATTGCATTCTGTCTCTCTGTGAGCAATGATAAAAACTAATAATTTATTCCTTGCTGTGAGGTTTATAACATCAGTTCTCTGAAGGAAATAGGAAAATGCATAACCCATTTGATGGAAGATGCAGGAAATAATTACTTCCAGTCAGAATCATACTGAATTATAATAAAAATACATCTGCTGCATTCACAGGCCTACATTTGACTTCACTCAAATTTTCAGACTGGAAAAATTAAAAGTAAAGGAAAAATGCAAGATTATCACTTTGCAGTACAATCAGTCTGGCTGAGGTAAAACATAGAATGTTAAGTCAGATGCAATACTGAAACAAATGAGAAACAGACATTAGCATCCCAAAAAATAAACAGCTAAATTTTTTTTATGTTGCTGCAGTCTCAATCTCCCTCTGTCTCTACTCAGCAACAACTGCACCAGATTTTACAGAAGCAAACCAAGGCAATTGCATTACTGCCATCTCTTCTTTACACCCTTTTTTCTCTTTCCCCCCATTCCACCCCACACCCCAGGGCTTTGTTCTCATTGTAGTAATATTTCTCTTTCCTTTCTAGTCACAGTGGCAATTCTTGCTTCTAAATCAAATGCAAGGCCCTTACAGTGAGTGTGCTTTGATGTTCATTTATCTGTCCAGACCGAGCCAGCCTTGTAAATGTCATTGGTTTAGCAGCATTAATGCACTCATTAACTCCCAAGCATGCACTGCAGATACATGTTCTAGTTGCTGTCATCTGTTGGTAAGCTCAGCCCTAGAGCTTCTTTGTACAGTGCACAGAGTAGCTTCCTGGTGCACACTACATTCTACTGTACACTGCTTGACAATTAAGAGAACTATCACAGCTCATAAAAACACATGCCTCACGCTTGTTAAACTTTGGAACATGTCTTATTTCACCGCTTATTTTTGTAGCTCCTGCTGTGGCTGAAAACCTGACAAAACTTCCGTGACACTTAATTTCTGCAAACGATGGACCAATGAGCAAACACAAAACAGACTCTGTACACTGAAATAAGTTTACTAAAAGAGAGTTTGTCATTAAACTGTAAGTGGTAAAAGATGCTATATGGCGTATATGAACAAATCAAACATCCTATCACAAGAGCAGTGTCTGGATTAAGATAATGCATACAAATGAATGGGGCAGTTTTCACTTCAGACAATTCTACAGCTTTCCCATCAATTTTGCAGACTAAGTGACGGGTCTTGAAATCAATGGGTTATTCAAGAGACTCCAAAATACTGGTATAGCTTCTAGGAAAGGAAGATTATACCAAGTAAGGACCAAGGACTCAAACTAGATTGTGAAAGTACTTTATTTCACTGTGAGAATGGGAAAGAAGGACAATGGGTCAGGCAAAACCCAAGAACTTGTCATTTCCTTCCCAGAGATGAAAAGAAACTTCAATAGAAATATACTGGGCTCTCCAAATGCACCATACTCTGCGCATTTTGTTTCAGAAATTGAAAGCATAAACTTTTCCTAAAAACACCAAACCAATGAAGAGAGAGAGAAATGATGAACCATTTCTAACAGTCCAACAGCTGAAGACTGAGCACAGGTTTAGTTTCACCTTGGAGGACTCTCTTCACTTCAGTGTACGAGAGAAGGAAAGAAGGCCCCTTCCCCCTTTCTAGCTCTTTTTCTTTAGCATGGACTAAGATGGCATTCAAATATGGATGATACTGAAATTTCTGTAAAGCTAATTAGAATTTGTAAAAAAAAAAGTAGAAAAAAGGAAAAAAATAAAACTAGTCTACCCAATTGGACATCCACTTTCTGAGGAGGAAAGTTACTAGTGAGAAAGCTGTCTTTGCTACTTGGTACAACTACTGCTTTAGTAACAGTGACTCACACTGAGAATTACGTTAGATATTGGAATTTACTGCTAATCTTTGTCTGGTCTAAATTCTCTCATATAACTGTTTTAAAGAGCTTTACGTTAAGTAAAACTCCAAAACATTTGTTGCCAAAACACTTTAACCCATCCCAAAGATCAATGCTCATAGACGTTAAAGACATGGAAGGGTATCTTCTTGTTTTTCCTTTAAGAGAAATATGAATGTCTGAAATTAAGTGAACATAGATTTATTTTGTTTCCATATACAAAATTAGATGAAAATAGCTAACTTTAAATTTTGGATCGAAACTTAGTCACTCTATTTCTATCAGAATTTGTGAAAAAGTCAACACACACATTGATATCAACAATCTATTTTCTTCTCTCTCTCATTGAATTAGAAGATTTAAGAGTTTAAGGATGATCCACAGATTGCATGAAATTCAGCACTGATTTCATACTGTAATTGCTGTCATCTCCCTTTTATGCCTATTCACCTAGTTTCTCTTTTCCTCCACCCCTGTTCTCAGTGTATAATAAAGCTTATCTGGTACTTTAAGGGTAAAATGATTCATTTCACCATTTCTAAAAAAACAGTGCAATTGTCGTACTAGAAGTATCCCCTTCTGAAACTCAATGAGTCTTTACCACAAGACTTAGTTAGAAAAGTCTAAACGGACACATTTCCATATACATCTTGATATAACTAAAAGACAGGAAAGTTGAACACACATTTGAAGACCAAAGGTTTTTAAGGTTGCTTTTAGATTACCAAACATTTTTATATAAAACAATCAATAAAAATTGAAGTTTATCCCCTTTACATGCACCCTTTTTCCCTTCCCCATCATCACCTGCCTTCTGTCAATAGTAAAGTCAACATTACACTCCCACTCGTCCAACCCCTCCCCAATTGCACATTAAGACATGGACTTAAAAGAACAACATAACGCTTCAAGTATGCTTCATGCCAATCATCAATAAGAGTCATAACATTACTGAAAAAGTACACTTATTCTTCGGAAGCCTAAGGAGGACTTCCTGCGGAGTATGATCAAACAACATTTTAAATAAGAAAAAAGCCCCCCCAACCCAATACGTATCACGCCCTTTCAAAAAGAGTAAAGTGTAAAATTTTCTTTGGACTTAAAGAAACAGTATTAAGATTTACCATCTGAATAAGAAATAACCCCAAATAGTTTTCAGTGCTGCACAAACTGTGCACATGAAACAGTAAGTAATAAAGATACTACTGTTCAGCTCTATACATAGAGACTACATGTGGCATATAAGCATACACATGACATACTGGCCTGTCTAGTAACAAGATACATTTTTTAGTCTGGTAAACCTGAATAAACCTTTGCATCCAGAAGTATTTTAAAAATTATTTTCTTTTTAAATTTAGGAATTTGGATTTTTAATATAAAGATGATGATTTCATCAAGAAACCATCAGCAATATGAGAGCATGAAGCATTGATGTGAACTGAGTACACATCGTCTCGTGATCCTGCATAAACAAGGATCCTGATTTTAAGAAATAATGGATGGTATGAAAGAATACTAATTTTTATAGACAAGAAATTCTTCTGGAAACAGAGTGAGGTTATTTAACAGATACCAAAATCTGGAAAGTTTAAAAAGCATATATGCGTGTGTGTGTGTGTATATATATATATACAGGTGTGGTACATGTGTATATATAAACACACACATATAGACGATATCATACATGTATTTATTCCAACATTTAACTGTGTAACAACTTTTTTTTTCCTTTTCAGATAAAAGGTTTTAATTTAGCAGTTGTAAAAAAATGAACTAAATCAGAAAAAAATCCCCAAAACAAACTAAGCAGATCATATACTACATGAACAAACAAAAATGTTATGCCAATGGTTTCATGGTAGAAGTGAGTCACACACTGGCAGCAGAAGAGTGTTGAAACTCAAAGTAATAAATAGCTCCAAATTAAGAATTTTCTACATTTTCTTTAAAGACAGGACCAGTACTTTTATGATGAGCTCCTGCAGAACACCTTTACTCCAATATATATTTAATTTTGCAACATTTAAACAGACACAAGAATGTAGACTGCAAGAGTTGCCAGATTCAGGACAGTATACATAACATTTTTTTTTTAGAAGTCTTACTGGTTTATTCACTGAGGCTAGACAGCAAGTCGTATGAACCTATTTGGTGCACTTTCTAACCATGGTCAATTATCAGTAAGTGGACAGAATTAAGGACCTGCAGTCCAACTTCTTGTGGTCCAACCCACTGCGGCAGACAGGAAAAGAAATACAGGACCACTGTTTGGTTGCCAAGTTTGTATCTTTTTTCCTGGAACTGCAGAGGTGAAACCAAGGCTGTAGTGTTTTAATTGACTAAAGAAAGCTAGCAAGAAATGGCATTTTAATATGAATAAGGTTAGTAGGCTTGTGAAAGTACTGCATCAAAAGAGCACACAAAAGGCCCCACTACTTGCAATATCTGGTAGTGTCACTCAGTGACTCATTGACTTTAGGATACATGTATGCAATAATAAATAGATCAGTTATGTAGTAAGGCAGTGTGTTGAACATGCATTCATCTTGTGGACTTGAACACCACAGAGATAGATACATGATATCATACACATTCATTAAGAACAAGTATTTTTGTTTGTTTTTCTGTGTTTGTTTTTCAAGGCTATCCAGGCAAACTCTTCCAGAGCATGTTCTTCTTGAGAAGAGTGGTCCTCTGAGTCTGGTCACTTTTTCTCTCCCTTATCAAGAGACTGGCTTTAAGGAAAAATAAAAGCTGAAGAGGTTTTTGTTTTTTTTCCCCTCCCTTTTGGTCGCATCATTCTGCATATGTCATTTAAAGAACAGTTTTTGATGCAGACATATGCTGAATCCTCAGGAGGTTCCAGATGTTTCCAGATAACTCTGTAGTTTACGGACTGTGGTTTTGTCCAGTGAACAAAGATCAAAGTCAAAGGTTGTATTTGTGATATGAAAGTGTCCAGTTTCTTCTATAAGATTTACTATCTGAAAGAAAAGAAAAGATGCAGTTGGAAATTCCAGAAGTTTTACATGCCCATTGAAAGTATTAACAAGTACCATATGAAAGGCCTAAAATGAGCCAAACTGCCCCAATACTTGCAGGTTTAACCATGATCCTTATGTTCACTTCCTTTCTGATATGCATTATTGTCCAGCCTACAGTACTTTGGGGGTTTTTTTAGCTAATCATCAACCATAATGTCAGTATACCATCTGATGTTCCAGCAAACATTAGCATTGACAATATACTTTTCAAATGTTAAAAGAAAACCTCCTTATTTTCCAATTCAGTTTTAAAGAAAGTGGGGAGAGGGGCAACACTACACCCTTAAGCTCAAACAAACAATTAAAAAAATTCCAGGTAGATCTCTGGAATATTTACTGTGTGCATAGCTGCTGAGCAGGTTACATTAGGAAGTAATTGGTATAAGACTTTCTGCGAGCAAGCAAAAGAAATAAATCCTTAGAGAGTCTAGTCCATATCAAACAAAAAATATATTCAAGAGCTCTTACATGGACTGTTAGTTCACACACTAGCAGTTATTTTTTTAGTAATTTAGTTAATTTTTTTTTTTTTTTGGCCAAATAAACCATGCAAGGTCTCTTAGCAAGGTCATAGTATCACTTAGGTTGTGGGGTCTCCATCCTTGGCGATATTCCAAAGTCGTGTGACACAGTCCTAGGCAATTGGCTCTACATGTTCCTGTTACTTCCAGAGATCCCTTCAAACCTTAACCATCCTATGATTCTGTGAAATCAGCAATAGATACCTAACTTGTGCCTTTCTGCAGCTGTGACACTTTTAGTCTCTGAACTGTAGTCTATAAAGAGTGGTCATACTCAACACGGAATTGCTGTAAAAATAATTCCAGATACATTAAGTTCCAGGATGCACGCCTACCTTGAAGAAAACATTAAGCATCTTGAAAAGCCAAAGCATTATTTGTCAGAGAGGGTTAACATGGTGCCAACACAGTGGCCACGAATCTCTAAGTGTTGTTTCATTCCAAGAGACAGACATGTCAAGAGCACACAGAAAGGTACCCCACCCTAGAGCAGCCGTTGGGTAGCTCATGGACGGACAGAACAACACTGCTCTTCTCAGTCCTTCCAACACCCCTGGTGCAGCTGTCAGGCTACACTCCAAGACCTGTCTGCAACCTCCAGTTTGAAACCCATTTAGTTTTGGGGCTTCCACATACACCTTCACTGAAATCCTAGGGCAAGATATTCCTTGATTGTTTTGAGCTTTGCTTCTCTGAGTGCAATTTCTTTTCCACAGCTGGAGGAAATACAGATGTATGCATTCATGTGTTAGAGAGTGTACCTTAAAAAGACAAATCTGCTAGGAATAGACTAACTTGACAAAGAACAATGAATTTAAACTAAATATTTTGTAGTCTTCTGCTCTCCATGTCATTATATAAACAGATACTTTTTCTTCTCAGACCACAGAAGTAAAGACTACGTTGATGATAAATGACATATGAAATGTGTATTGTCAGCCATGAAATGACACAAACCAGGACAGATTAAGCAGAGTGGAAACAAGATAAAATAATAGAAGGGAAATGCTTGTTACAATAAAAATCTCCCTTCAATCACCTTTGATTTCTAAAGGTGGGAAAAAAAAATAAAATAAAAACTGTTCAATTTGGTTTGCAGCTGTCCAAAATTCCAAAAGTGCTTGGAAAAAATTCTGCTTTTATTAACATGCCATTTAAATCTGTACCCCTTGGTTTCAATCTTTTTCCATATGGGAATTTTTAATGTAAAATTACAAACTTCATTTGCCTGGTTGTTGATTCACAGATTCTTGTAACCCTTTTCCATCCCCTATTGTTCTGCAATTGAAAAAAAATCCAGTGGAATAAAATTGACTGTTACCAGAACCAAACCTCACTATGTATTGCCATTCTCATTTTTGGCACTCTCTGGAGCCTCATCTAAGAGAGAAGCAAAGGTAAGCAGTCAATGCAGCCTCTGTATAGCTTGGAATCTAAATCTTGGCCTTCATCTCTGAATATCCACTGTGAGACAAATAAAAGGCTGCACAAGAAGTTTACAGAAGCAGAGGCCAGGAAAATGTAGCTACATTGAACAACACTGTCTAATGATTCCTTGTGTTACTGTGGAAGAATACTACCCTTAGTAACACCCTTTGCAATATACTTGGTTTTAGAAACAAAGATTATACAAAAGTGCTAACACATGTATTTTTAAACAGCACTGCATATTTTAAGAAATGGATAAGGACATCTATTGATCAAGTTCTGCTTTTGGCTTTTACGCTCTAGGTCAAGGGAAATATAAACATTTTTAACTTATCCCTCATCCAGCCCCCAACAGATACAGTCACTATGTCTGGGCACCTGGCAGATGACTGAAATTAACCCCAAAGGCTTTAATGGATGTACAAAAATGTATCATGATAAACCCAGACAGCTCAATGAAAAACACCTGCCTGTGTGCCAGTCAATGAGGAATTAATGACTTACAGTATTAGCATAAGCATCCTTGTGCTATTCAGAAATTCTTCAAAAATAATAAAAGGTTGAGATTAGTTGCTAGGAAGTCTGACAGTTCTAACATTAAAAACACAGTATTAAAATGTTTTATTCCAAGACCTCAGGCTGTAAAGGACAAAAATATCCCATTTGTTCCTGCTGTATAAGCTTTGCTTTTCTGCTGTAAATTATGTCTCTGTTTACCTAATGTCTCTCCAGCTCAGTTTCATCATTATCCATCATAGTATAACTATTTATCAGCCTTTAAACAAGCAAATGAGTGTGTTTGTATAAGGAAGCCAAAGTGCAACTAATGACAGTCATTTTTCAATTTATGGAGGGTTTTAGGCCATGTGATAGTTTCCAGACCTTCAAGCTGCCCCTGGCAGAAAATTCTAAGAAGATAGTTGCCATCTGAAGTTAAGCACCTTGTGAACATGAGCAATGTAATTTTCAGCCATGCTGCATACTCTCAATTTCTTCCTTATGCTTGTGCTGCCTAGTGCACTGGCTTTCAGATTTTTTACCAGCTGAAGATATGACTTCTGATGCCTCAAAAGAAGATACAAAGTCATACCAGAAATGTTGCTGCCTTTTGTGGGGTCATCCTAATAATTTCTGCATTGACAATGCAGAGTTAGAAACTCTGCTTTAGCCAGCCAAATTTGAATATACTGGACGTGCAGCATTAGCATCTGATTGTAGTCTCAGTTATCTATTATTTAATTGAAAATCAGAGTAAAAAAAAAAGCCTCAGCACTGAAAATTCTAACCTCTTTCTTTACTATGAAAGATGTGATACAGAAATTTGTTTTTAAAATGTAATTTCAGACCCATTTCTGTTTTGCCATTCTCCAATATATAAGAACTGCTCAGGTAATTCTCACAGGATTAATTTCTTGGTCAAATATTCTTTTTCATGTCTTCTCCCTATTGGGCAATTCTCCTATGTCTGTAACTAGCATTTAACATCAGAATTATTTCACTATGTATCTAGGCACTTGCAGTGCAGTATCACATCTCTCCTGCCTTCTCCCTTTCTCACCTTCCTTTAACAAAGTGTCTCAAAGAGAAATGCCTCTCTTGGGAAAGAGCCACATTCACAAACTGATACATTTTTCTCATTTCCAATTTGGCCACACTCCTGTTTGCTGTCATGCCTATGGACTTGGTATACTGGTCTAACTTGGTATAACTGAGATTAAAAAAAAAAGAAGAAAGAAAAAGAAGGAAAAGAAAGAAGGAAAAGTCAGTTTCATGTTCCTCAGCATAAGTTTGAAAAGCCTGTGCTTTTACATTATAGCAATTCCTTCATTGCTCTTTTGCAAGTCCCTTCTCTAAGAACTCCGAAGTTTGTGGGTAGCAGACTTTGACATGTGCAAGAGACTTACCTGCCCTCACATAAACTAAGGAAATGACAACCCCCTTCAGGAACACACAACTCCACCACTATTCCACTTCAACACCAACACCACCTTTAAAACTCTTGCAACTGTCTACAATTCTCTGTTGCATATTTTTGCATTTGATCCCTCTTCTCAAGCTAACCACCATCCTGTTATACAGTTTTGCATCTTGCTCTTTCACGTTTGTATTTCCTACAATTTCTATATACTTGTATTTCTTAGTCTAGACGTTTCATACTCATTCCTAGAAACTTTCTCAGCTCTGTACCTTTTAAATTTCTGTGCACACTGGAAGCTTATACATTAACTATACAGCTGCAAAGCAGTAAGTACTTTTAAGATGGGATGGCAGATTATTTTTAATGCAGAGAAGCACTGGTTCTCTCCAAGTTATTAATTCAGTATTGGGAAGGTATTTCTGTAAACTGATAAAATCGTATGAATTAATGAACTGCAGAATATGAAGGGATTCAAGGTTTTAAAAGTAAGATGCATTTTGTTTTATAGCAGCATAGACCATTCAATACTGCAGATTGGCTAACAGGCTACTGGTGGGTAAGCTGGCTCTTCCCCTGACTCCTGGTAGACATCTGTAGCCAGTATTACGCTGTTACCAGCAGAACTGAAATACTGTCCCAGCCTGCACAGTCTGGCCATCAATCCAGCTTTCACTGGGGCTGTACCAACAGCCTGCACATGCTCTGAAACACAGGAAACAATCTGAAAGAACAATTTCCCCCAGGAAGGCAACACCAGTTCTATATCAACCAAACTTTCATAACGTAAGTAGTAATGTATAAGTAATCATGGATCACAATGTTAAAATGCCTCATTCTTAATGCAAGTTGTGAGGCAAAGTTCATGAATGAATGCTTTCTCTGGTTTAATAAATACTCTTAAGAGAAAAAAGTCTACTTTAAAATGCATAAGACTATACTGTTCTTTTTCATTTACTCAGAATAGGATACCCTAAATTTCCAGCTTAGTTACATTTCTTTTCACTTGGTTGTTCCTTGTAACAGTAACTTCCCAAAAAGCTTACTATAACAGCACTCCAATATTAGAATGAAGACAATTTAGTGGACAAACACGTTATTTTTCTCACAAAGACAAACACTTTTTTACCAACAAATAAATGCTGCTAGTGAGAAACAGAATGAGTGCTTCAACTTGAAGCACTTTACCTACTTTGAAAATATTTCTTCAGATGGCCAAGTAATTCCAATTGGAAAGGATTTTGCTAGTCCCAGCACCTGCTCAGAGCATGCTCAGTTGTGGAGTCAGATCTGGCTACTCCAGGCTTATCCCTTCAGGATTTCAAAAGTTCTAGAGCACCATAATGGGAAAGAAAAAAGTTTCTTCCTTGTTTTTATATTTGCTCTGCATAAAATGTTTTGAAGTTGATTTTCTTTTTCAAAATTTCACATGAAGCCACCTAAGCCCTATGGTCTCCAGGCTGTCAACACAGCCCCAGTGAAAGCTGGGTTCATGGCCAGACTGCCCAGGCTGGGACAGTGGCTCAGTTCTGTGCTGACAGCTGGTAACAGCAGTACTGGCCACAGATGTGTACCAGAAGCAATACCATTTGGAAACTGTGCCTTGGATAACTGGGGAAGTGACTGCTCAGGATGCAAAGATATGGTGTGAATTTACAACACAGTAGCTTTTCCAGATTCAATTCTAATGTGAACTCTTTGAAAATTAATGAATAATGTGAAGTGGACCGGGTGTTGCAAATCCTCTCTTTTAGCCTCCTGCGTACTTTCCCAATGTAAATAAAAATTCAGCTCCACCACCATTCTGAAAGTATGCTTTGGTTCCCTTTGTAGGAAAAGGAAACTTGGAAGGCAACAGTACATTAAATATGAAGAGTAACCAATATGCATCACTGTATGTTGTAAGATGAAATCTGACAAAGCCATCAGAATTCATCTTTAATTAAGGATATCCTTAACCAAGATTTTCCTTTTCAGCAACTTCTCAATAGTTTTCTCATTTTTACTCACAGTATTGAGTCTGAACTAACAAAGAGGTTAATGCTGGAGCTTGCATAAGATTGTTAACACACTTAGTGGAGAAATTTGACAAGAAATTTGAAATAATTTAGAAGCGGTAAAAATTTTCCTCTTTACAACATCTCTACAACTGGAACATAAACATACTAAACATGGTAAAATAATCTATGCTACAATTGCATCTGCTTTTGTAGATGTTAATTGTTCAATCTTCACAATTTGTAATCCAGTAGTATCTGATAATACCACCCAAAACCAAGAATACTTCCTTTGCTCTTACCACTGTATAACCTTTTTAATAAATTTGGAGCCTTTTTGGTTTGTACACTTTCATATTTTACTTGTTCTACGACTTCAGAAAATTCAATGAATATATTACGTTTCTCCTCAAAGTGGGCTTTGCTTGAAATTCCATGTTTTCTGCTTGCCATAGGAAAAAACTACTTCAGTTGTTTCTGAGAAAAGGCTGGTCATTTTCAGGATAGAATCAACAAGATTTTTATCAAGTCACAGTACACAGCTATATCCATTCTCCCATTCTGTTTCCATAATTATTGATACAGTATGGTAAGAAACCAAACAACAAACTGGTGAAAAATACATCTCAGATAGGCTTTTTTTTTTTTCCATTTGTTGTCATTTAGTGTGACAACACAGTTTAAGAGCAAAAAATTTCCCAAGCTGCAGTGTAAGAGAGAATGGATTTCTATGGACTACACAAGCTTGAAGGCTATTAAACCCGATTAAAGAGTTTTAAATTAAGTCAAAAATATAGATGTGACTTAACAATATCAGTGAGCACAGTGTGATAGTGCATGAGAGTGCTCCTCACCTGCTGCAGCACATGTCTCTCTCTCAACGTCATTAATCTTCTATGGAGCTCTACTAGTTCATCGAGATATGCCTAGAAACAAATCCCCCCCATAAAAAACTTGTTAATTAAGTCACAGCTGTGTAATTCATAAGCTTCAAATGTCTTCAAAAACAATACAAATGGAAATTTTATTGTGATTCTTGGAACCATATAACATCCTTAGCTGGAGGAGACTCAGAGGGATCACGAAGTCTAGCTCCTGCCTCTGCCCAGGACAACCCCAAGGGTCACACCAAGTGGCTGAGAGTATTGCCCATTGTCTGAGCTCCTTGAACTCTCTCAGGCTAGTGCTGTGACCACTTCCCTAGGGAGCCTGTTCCAGTGCCCAGCCATCCTTGGGGTGAAGAACCGTTTCTAATATCCAGCCTCCTCTGACTCAGCTTCTGTTCATTTCCTTGGGTCCTGTTATATCAACTTTCTCCTTCAGCCTGAGCCATAAAAACCTGGTTTTTTGCTTGTAAACAGAGACACATATGGCACTCAACCTAAGAAACCAAACAGCACACCAAACAGCATACCAAACAGTAACGCAAAAGATCAGAGCACTTAAAATCTAGCAACTGCAGATAAAAAAATCTAGATACTGCAACTTTCATCTCTTGCCTCATATTATCACAAAATCTACACTAATACCAGTAAAACATGAACCTTCAGAGAAACTTGTCCACAGTGGGCAGCTGTGCTGTGTTCACTCATGTAAGGATTGAGAGCTCTTGCCCACAACCAGTAGACAGATTTTAAATTAAACTATCTCAGCATTAAATGGTAACAGTTGTTTCGTATCTTTCTAGTTAACATACTAAAGCACATTGCCACTTTCTAACGCATAGCCTTCAGAAAGGATTCTGGAATATAGATGATTTTTTTTTTTCCCCTCTTAACTGATTGATTTACTGGCTAGGAATACATTCATGAAAACTCATCTACATCTCATTCCTCTGTGGAGCACAATACAAACTCATGGTAGAGAGCACATTAAATAAATGGCAGATTCCCAAATGGTAAAATTTGCCAAATCACCTGATTGAAAAGAAGGAAAAAAAAAATACAAAATATGAGAGAAGATAGAATAATTACAGAAAGAAACCAGAAAGATCTGCAACTAAAGGAACCCAAAGCAAAGATGTGCTAAGACTTACATTCTGTAACAAAGATTGGTATTTTGTAAACACATTTAGTATCATATTCTGGAGTAGTTTACTGTTACCTCATTGTTATTTACCTTATCACAATCCCCATTCTTCATTTGTTTATCGGTTTTGTTTTGCTTTATTGGACTTTTCACTTCTAAAATCTGGAAAAGAAAGAAAATACTATAAATATTTATAAAAATGCATCGTTGGATACAATTACATATGGAAAATTATGATAACTGTTAATAACACAAACTCAAAAGTGAACTTTTCATTCTTTAACCCATGTAACCTACTCATATTTTTCAGAACAAAAAGTAACGTACAGCAGAAAATGCTGAGGTACTGAAATGAGGTGATAGCGATACTATTAATCCTTAAAAGAAGGAATTTCATGTCATTTAAAGCCTTCCAACACTTTTTTTTTTCCTATCTTTTGTGCTGCTAGGGGGTAAGAGGTGATTTGGCAGATATAAAATGATGTTGAGGGCCCCTCCGGTGCCTTTGAAATGTCACATCATCACTGTACTTTTCCTGTTCTTCCCCTCCACCATGCTACCTCTTTCCTTTGACAACAGAGGTTTTGAAACAGTCCTTGAAATGACCACATGAGTTGTAACTGAAAAATAAATTGATTGACAGTAATTTCTTTTGCACTTATATGACACTTTTTCTTCAATGCCACTCACATCCATTTACTATCACATATACAAAATGAGATTGCTTCACGTGGCACTGAAACAGAGTCAAGAAGAGCACATCAACAAGTAGCAGGACTTAAAGAAACTTTCAGGACTAAAGGCAGGAATATTTTGGGGAAAAAGAACTGTTGATTGATCCTTCAATTTTTTCCACTGAGATCACTTTTTTGAAGTTAAAAGAAAAATCACCAGATTGTTCTTAACCTAGAATATAACCAGTTCTTCTGAAAAACAAAGAAAACGAAGTAATCACAGATGATGGGAGACTATGTTTCACATTTCATTGTAAGTGAGACTAACATCACTAGCATGATTAACTCCAAAACCATACCGAACAGCCACAAAGCAGGATAAAACTTAGCAATTAACACAAGAAATAAAGCCTGCAAGAACAAGTCTTCTAGAAGCCTCACTGACATTTTTCCCCAAGTCCTCTCTCATTTCTCCTTCCCTTGGTATAAATAACTAAATTGCATCTATTCTCCCTAAGCTGACCAGCACCTGAAGAACACACCTGGCAGAGAGATATTTCCTTATCTAGAGAGAGTGACTGCAGATCAGAGTTAACCTTACATAAAGATTGACTTAGTCAAGAGTGATGCATGTTCAGAATGAAAACATGTATTTTTGAAGAATAATTCTAGTACTTCTATTCAATTGCTCCTGGGGTTACTGCTGTGTCAGTCAATAGAAAAAAAAAAAGCTTTTTTTAAAAAAAAACTCCACCCAACCCTACAAAAACCCAGACCTATAATCCTGGATCCAGTACCTTTTAGATGGTTTTATTGTTTTCACAGGAAGAAAATTCTTGATTTCAAAAAGAACCTCACCAAGAAGAGTATACTTGAAGAAGTTGCTTCCTTGCAGTGCTCTTGATATGTAGTTAAAATTTAACATTTTGTTAAAGCACTCTTGTTTAGATGAGATACAGCACTACTCATGTGTGAGGAAACTTACACAAATACTAACTCTGTCTTAGGTCTTCAGTTCTATGAAGGAACTTAAGTCAACACAAACCTGATTTCATCAGTAAAAGGTATCATCCTGGCAAGAAGCACTATGCCACCAAGAAGATATTTCAAATGCGGCTATGGTCCATACAATTTGAATTCTCACAATGCTTCCCGAAATTTCCAACTTGCAGCTCAATTATAAAATTTAGCTCAATTATAGAAATGGAAGAAGGTATGTGATATTCAATTTTAACTGGCACACAGCTGTTGTTTGGAGTGTCTAAATGTGGAGGTAGACCTTCTATTAGACCAGCAAAAGGCAAAGGAACACAAAAGATGTGATTGAGTGGGCTGGTGATATTGAGACTTAAAATTACTTATCAAATACATTGGCTTTAGAAGCCAGTCTTCATTAAACAAGTCACAGGCTGATGTTTTTTCTTCTTGTGCTTATGTGCCCAGTAAACACAATATTCTTCATCCTTACAGTCAGCTTTTTACCTCAAGACCCTCTCTTAAAAACTTGTAACTTTTGTATGGACAACTTAAAAATACCTACAGTGTTTCTGGTAGATAATAAGAATATTTTCAAGACATGGGATCACCTTCTCTATGTGCACAAAGTACTTCCTAGTTTGTGGGCTTTTTTGCCCGACAGTGTATTTGAACTTAGTTAACATGAATAATATTTTGGGTTTGTACTATAGCTTATATTAGAGATCTTAACAGAAAATCAAGGACAAGTAAATAATACAAAATAATTGAAGCAGTTATAGAGAAGAGATATAGAAAAGACCCACCTAAAACTCACTACCTAAACCACGAACATTTGTTAATACATGTAGACACTATTCCAACTATATGATAACTTTAATAGTCATTTATTGCCACTAAGTGTCCTGACTGATTTGTGTATGATATAACTGACACTGGGAATAAATTATGGATCCTGAAAATAACTGACAAATGGTGTATTTTATTTAGTAAAGAAAACAAGTTTTTATACTTAATTTTATATTTAGAGAGTCTTACTTACTGGGGGTGAGGTATCTCCCAAAAGCTAATTCTCATTTGTCCCTGGAGGATTTCCCAACTCTAGATAATTTACTTTCTTTTCTTTGAAAAACTGAACTACCTTCCTACCTCAGAAATTACAACCATGTTAGCTTTTACAAATCTGGGACAAGTAGTCTAATGAGAAGTAAAAACTATTGTGTCCTCTAATGCAGTAAAATAATACTGTATCCTTCTAGACAAACACTGGAAGGGGAGAGGAGAAGACACGAATCAAATTCCTGAGATTGATGTGAACTGTGTCTACCACTCACACAAAGGCAAAGTGCACTTTTTTTACCTGGCTGTTACTGGTTTTCAGTACAGGTGGTGCTGGTTCATGACGCAGTGGTGAGGAAGCTGAGCTGCTATCACTGTCACTGCCATCACTCAGACTAACCCTGCGAAAAAGAAGAGCCACAGCATTACACCTGCAGACAAAGGGCTGTCAAATGGGGTGAACCAACCTTGGACTATGAGGTAGGGACTTAAAATGACCTTGCTAAGCAAGTTATCATTAATCAAGGCCACATGAAAGAGTGGCATCTGAGCAGGTCTGCACTCCGGAAAAAACTCTTTGTAGCACAAAGAAGGAGGCTGCCTGTCTGCACTTGGCTGAGATGAGGTGTCCAGTTAACAGCAGCTAACATTACAGAAATGGTTAAACACCTACAAAATTAAACTGCTGCTCTCTATCTCAGTTCGCAGCTATGTCAAAGAAGGAAAGTGGTCTCCAGGGGTACTTCTCTGCTCCTCTAAAAGCTTTCCAAACAGCTGTAGTTCTCACCTGAACACATTTTACTGAAAAGTTTCTTGTTTACTGTCGAAAGTAACACACTTTTTCCTGATTAGAATTTAAAACTTAGCATCTCAGGGGAGGTCCCATGAAAAAGCCCAGCTCCTAGTCACTTTCACCCTCATTTACTTAACAACAATGGGGAATATTTTTTTGTTGAAAAAAAAATTAGTTATTTGGGACAAAAAGAAGTAGAGAAACAATAGCCTTAAAGTTCCATTTAAAACCTGAAACAAATCTCCCCTCTTGGAGACACACTGAGCTTTAAACAATCCTTTACACAATCACTGACACTAACAAGTTCTCAAACTGTTAGTCATCTTGGTATTTTTCCCCTTGATTCTAGTCGCTAAAGTATACCAGGGAAGCAGCTGATATTCATTAAAGTTTTCCTATTACGTTTCCATTCAAGCAGTAGCTGGCACTGGCACTCAGGTGCTGTGCACTACCACAAAAATCCTCTGAATTACACAAAGAATCTAATATGAAAAGTGGTTGAGAGAGAAGGTTTCAGGTTTTCCATAACTCTGAATACCATTTGGATGGAACTTCAAGCTGCCCAAATAACAGAATAATTTTGGAATGCCCTCTTGAAGGTTCCGCAAGGATGCAGAAGCTTTCTTTAAAAATTGAAAGTTTAAAAAATTTCTGTGACAGATGCTTGCTTTACCTTCTAATGCACTTTTATGTATTATCTACTTCATGCAGCACAGAATTTATGTGAAATTCAAATTTGATTGATTCGGATCCAAGTTAAATATCTAATCTTAAACTGGTAAGCAGAGAGGTCTTGCGACTATGTATAAAATAGCTCATTCAACAGCTGAAGGACAATTTTCTCTAATTTAGGCCAGAGAGTAATTATAACTCCTCCTCTCAAGTCACAATGGCATGAAACCAAATAAAGTCAAACAAATGAGGATCATCATAACCATATCAATTAGTACAGAGAAAGTTTCTATCAGGAATGACTAGTTCTGTTAGTTTTTAAAAAGGGCTCTTTTATGTGCAGATGCTTTAGAAAGTGAATTTTCTGTCTATTTGCTACTCAGCGCTCTGAGAACATTAGACCTCATATTGTTACTAATAAGCACTACAAGTCTTGGTCAGCAGGCTGCTTGGCACTCACCTGCGACTCCTGCTTCCTCCTCTGGTATTTACAGGTTGTTCGGACTCAGAATCATTGTCCTTCTCATCTGCTTCGTCTGATTCATCTTCATTATCATCTGAATGCAGATCTTTCATTATTGTCCTCAACGGACCTGAAACAACAAAAACAACAAAATACAATGAAGTTGGCTTGACAGTGCAATCACCCAACTTTGAAAACTTTCCCCACATAATGCTGAGAGAGTCTTAAACATTAAACAAATGAAGTACTGCACTGGGGACTTACACTGCAGAGACCTATCCACTTACTTTTGAATCAATCATTTACTCACATGAGCAACTCAGTCAGCTTCAACAGACATACTCCTGACAGTGGATTTACTCATATGTTCAAGTGTTAGAACAATTTGCACCCTGGACCACAGCTGAAGTAAAATACTGTCATAACAGGAGAAATTGACCATGAATGTATGCTTGCTAGAAGTATGGTTCTTTTACATTGCTGGGGTTTCAAATTTTCTTGCTTTCTCAAAGGGAATTCATTATATGTGAGTAAAGATCTATGGAGACATATCAATCAGTATTAGTACATTTGTTAGGTTAATCCATGTATTGGGAAGTTGGTTCTAACAAATCATTCTGACTAAATTGTACTGGACAAAGCAGTCATTTTGTCTTCTTGTTTTTATATACTTAACTTCAGCTGTTCCCATTATTTCAGGGTCAATTTCAAGTTGAGTAAGCACTTTGCCAATGTTGGTAAGTACAAAGTGCATCAATCCCACCCAACACCATGTTAGAATTTTTCCTGAGTTAACAAGAAGGTACAAAACTTCACTTGCTCACAAAACTGCATTAAACTCGGTTTGGGTTTCGATTTTTACTCTTTTTACTCTAAGAGGCAGTTACAGAAAGCAGAATATGTTTAATAGATCTGGGACATGTAACACTGCAGCTACTTTAAATAAGAAGGGGCCAAAGCAGATTAGAAGAGGGAAGGAAGTAAAATGTCCTGATGCCACAGGACACTGAAGTACAGCCCATCTGAGATATGAAGCAGCAGGTACAGCACCAGTGACAGCTGTAGGAACAGCAACTGCTATTACGGTTGTGTAATTCCTTCAGCCAAAGAAACACAGTACTAACATGAACAAAGTGAGCCTGAGATTAAGTTTTCAACTTTTTGCTAATGGGGAAACTGAGTCAAGGAGCGTCCTCCCTGGTCACTCTCGGCAGAGAAGGTCAGTCAGTACGTCAGTCAGTGCCATACTCGTAACAGCGACAGCGTTCCCTGCATGGGAAGAACAGCTTTATGGACTATTCCAGATGTAGCAAAGTTCAGGCCATACGCATTTCAACTAGTTTTGTGCAAGAGACTTCAAAGGTGATATTTAGAATGATTTATCACTAAGGCTGCACTTCTCTAAATCAGCACAGTTCAGGCAGGCTCTGAGCAATTGACCTTTTCTCTGTTTTCACACCATAGGAAAGAAAACCAGATGGTGCTGATGAGCAGATTCCTGGTTGACCAGACATTTGTACAGGTGACAATGGAAGGGGAGCTACATGGAAGTGCTTCTTGTCCATGAACCCACTGCTGATATATAGAAGCAGCTGAACAGTGCTCCAGTTTTTATCCCTGTTTGGATCTCAGGCAGACATTGCTCAGCTATTTGCAAATGACAACTTGTAGTCTGACTAACTTATCATTTGACCCTTGAAGGAGGGAAAGGGCTTTTAGGAGCAGTAATAAAAAAAAACTTGGGACTCCTGAGGTACATCCACCACTGACAGCCCCATAAGCATTGAACAACCTGTCTTTCAAACAAATTCTCACTTAGTGTAGGAGCACGTCTGGAAGTCTGAAAAGCACACTGCACTAACTTTTCAGCAGACTTTTGTAGCAATCAGCAAAGCATTAATTTTTAGGTCTTTTTGTTCTAGCATGGATGGCAATTTTCTGCTCCTTGCTAACACATACTTTGAAATTCCAGAACAACCTTTTTCAGGGTTTGAAAAGTTGTTACCTCCTAAGAGATCAGAATAGTTAATGAGAAACTGAAAATAAGGAGTTGCCCATCAGCAAACTTTCTTGGTAAGGAAACAGAGAAATATCAAAGTAAGCCCCAAGGATAGGAGAACTTGAAGAACCTCAGGTAAGACCACTGCTTATGTAAAAAGAGGTGAAAAAAGTTCATGCTGTGTTTTTTTGACTTGAGTGAGCACTAGAGTCTGAATGCAACAGAATAAGAGCAACAGTCCTGGCAACTAACTTCCAATTAAGGGAAAAAGCATAGCTTCTGACCAGAGCACAACATACAGCATGAACATACCACAGTATGCCTGGTGCTCCATACCTTTGATATACAAATTCATGGCCTGGGCAATAAACATACTTAAGTTAATTGGGGTTTCTGGAACTCCCAGCACGAAGCAGGAACCACTATTTACTGTGGCAAAAAAGAGAAGATGTATATACCATTTGCACTTCAGAGCTGTTCACATCAGAGGACCAATCTTCTATCTATTCTAGAGAAGGTATGAAGAACTGGAAGACAATCTGTGATGTCTTATACATGATCCAGAAGAGATGGATGGGACCAGTCTGCTCAGAAGAAAACACTAAGTCACTAGGTTTTTGCCCAGCATAAGGCAACAGATTGAGAAATGGATATCCAAGTCTTTTGGCTTGTAATGGACAGTTCACACCACTAAGGAGCTTTTCATAAGAACAAAAACGGAATTTCAGCAGGAAGTGCATCTGTTTATTCTTAGGTAAAAATCAACTGGCTGGATCCAGTCATTACCACAGTTCACTTCAGCTCTTGCTTCTTCAGTTCTCACATGGAGTAACTGCCAGAAAACATCAGAAAATCAGTACCAGTCACCTACAGAATGGCAGTAGGACAGAGATGCATCTCACATGATGATCTATTTAAAATCAGTCTGCTTGAGGCACTAATGTGTTGTCATAACCTTAAATCAAGTCTACCATTGAGGAATATAAACGGCTAAAACAAACAATTTTGTTTAGTCAAAGGCTGCTTTTTTAATGCTACTTATCCAAAGAACAAAACAAAAGCTCATTAAGAATGTATCGGCTGTACAGTCTTATAAACCAGGGAAAGAAGCCAAACAGGAACTGAGTAGTTTAATAGATCATGTAGAACGAACCTCCACTTCTTTACAGAAAACATGCCTTGGCAAAGCCTCCAGGAAGAAAAACGCATTCTTTACTGAGTTTCAAGTAAACTGAAATTATTAGCCAGAAAACCAAAATGCAAACTTTAAGTCATCATCCTTCCCTGCCATGTATCTGAAGTAAATCCTGTATGCTTTTAAGACTTCCCAAGAGTATGGGATGATCACAACCTTTAAAAGGGTCTATATAAACACATCTGTGGGTTTCTGTTGGCTGCCCAGGGGAAGCCACACTCTTTCCAAGGCTTCAGATGAAGCCAGGTGCCATGCTACCTAACCCTGCAGAAGAACAACTCAGAAAGAGAAGCTCTTTTGAGTTTAGCATCTGTTAAGTGACTGGCATGTATTCACTCCTTCAAAACAAGAAACTTTCACACTCTTTCTCAGATTGAGTTTCTCTCTCTCCTTTTATTTTGCCATTACATCCACATGATGAACCTTAGGAAAAGTCTCTAAATCAGAACTGTGGCCAGTTCAGGCAGAGAAATACAGAAGAAAAGAGGTAATGAGATGCCACAAATTCTGGTTTTATTGACCCCTTCATTTCACACATTCCTTTCAATTTCTCTTCCTTTATTGGTACCTTGTTGTCTGTTGTTTTGAGATGGTGTAAAACTGGAACTTGAACTGGAGCTGGAACTGGCAGGACTGGGCTGTTCAGACTTAAAAGAAAAAAAAAGAAAGAAAATAAATAACATTTTAAGAAACATTTTTTTGCCTAAAGTCTTACAGTTAGTTACTGCCTAAAGCATTCTGTCAAGGAAAAGGAATTGTGGGGCTAAATAATACTCAAAGATCTTTACTTCAGGTGTCAGTGAGGCAAACATTGTGGAAATTACTATTGCGCTCACCACATACATACACATACACACTACTATATCATGTCTAGCTCTTTGCTAAAGCCTAGCAAGAAGTTTCCAATGCCTGGTTTGAAACACTACACAACATGAGAGCCTAAATGAGTTTATAATGGACCTAAGACATTTCTCTCTTTGTCATACTGTAGATGCAACACTTTTCAAATTTGCAACGAGACTGTGGAATCAAAAAACAAAAGACCTGAGCAGACCACACTAAATGCCAGAAAACCTCAGAGAGTTTTCTTTCATCTCCCTTAGAATATGTCTTAATATAGGGATTCAAATTAAACTTTTATGCTTTTATTAAATTTCTGTTAATCCCAACACTTTCCATATGTATCAAAACTCTGAAGATTGTAAGTGATTGAACCAGAAGGTATACCTTGTTACAAAGAGAAATTACCTAGAATTTACCATTACAAAAGAGAACTAAACTTTTTAAACAGAGTTATTAAAATAAGTGTATATTATTTAACAAACAGTTCTATACATTTTTTCCCCTGCTATTGTTTAAAATGGGTAAATTTCCCTTTAAAATGAATGAGGAAGTCCTATTACTTCATCTAAAAATTCTGTAGGTTTTGCTCAGTGTTTATGGCTTATGAGGGCAGTAAGAATCTTGCTTCCTTCTGCCAGGTTGCATGTCTCTGTATATTTTTTGGCTGATTCCTAGACTCAGTGGTACATACCTGCACACCCATCAGCGTACATGAGCCAAAGTATGAATCTGGTATGTGGGCAGAGGGGATGCTAACTGAGAACATAAAACAAGAAGTGGCCATGCAGAAGGAACAGTGAAAATCAGGTTAGGAAATTATGTTCGAAACATCTACTGTTGAAAAGAAAACCTGCTTACACTTTGAATTTTATACAACTGTGTTATCATGATGTGTTATCCAGGCTAACAAACATTTTCTGACTCTCCTTGCCAGTATAATACCCACTATGATTAAGATAGAACTAAATTGTTCTCCAAAATGACAGCAGAGATATTCAGTCTGTAAAACTCAGTTTTCACACACACAGGCTACCTAAGCCTAACAGTTGCTTTTCCTCCATAAATCAATCTATTGTTGTCCTTCATAATAGAGCAGGCAGATTTACGGCCTTTTGTTGCCTTTTCTCACGATGAGAGATGCCTATTTGGGCAACAGAATGCTTGAGAAAAATACCATTAACATCTGTTCTCCTTAAATCAACACCAGCTCCAGTTCTCACAGACACACAGTCAAAATACAAACTCTGTACCTGTATGGATCTATGCCACTTGTTTACAACTGAATCAACCCCATGCAACAAAACCCAACCCAGGAAACAACTCAACCCACTTTAGAGCACTGAGAGAGATTCTTACATGGTCCACAGCATGAGACCTTTTAGAAAAACACTGCAGCGTAACTTGACACTGGCCAAAAATCAAGCACTTCTGAAAAAAAATTTTTTTTTCCTTCCTGAGTTTCTGTAAAACCTTACAAGATTTTTAGCTGTAAAATAATCATGATAGTATGAAAGAGACTGCAGTGATGAAGAACAAGAGTTAATGTAAACTCTAAAGACATAAGCAAGCTAAGTTCCATCTTCAAAGCTTCAGGCTACTATTAAACATCTGGTTAATCTGTCAAATTCTGCTTCTTGCATCAAAATTGCTAGCTGAGAACGGGCTTCTGCAGATTTCCATTAACTGTATTTTTCCTTTATTAATTCTACATGAACTTTAACTTATCTAAAATACATTCCTTTAAAAAAACAGCAAACACTAAAAGACTATCATATTTGGCCTTCAAGTGCTAAAGCTCTAGGTAGAAAAATCACATAGGTGCAGTGATTATTTCACTACTAAAACTTCACTGCTTTTTTTTTTTTAAAAAAACTAGTTTACTTGAAATGTAAAAAGGTGAAAAGGCCTAGTCCCATTCACATTATAAGGCACAAAAATGCCAATGAAATTGCTCCGTGTCAAAATTTTCTCCCAGCATTAACTAATTGAGTCAGTATCACAAGAACAAATTAACAGAAATACATATAAAGTTGTATATTTTCCTGGTAAAAATTTTACTCTGCTTTAGCAAGACCACTTCGACAAGTCAAAACACAAAGTCCTTACGAAACACATATGATCATCCATACACATTTTGAAAGAGTTCCTAATAACTTTTGAAATAATTTACATTATTTCTTTAAACAGCCCTATCTGCAAATTTATTCCAAGAAATACAGATTAGCATAAACGTTAAAACTGTTAAGTATTGGAAATGAAACCTATATTTTTTGTCTGAGAAGTCTGGGTGAGAGCACACCCAGAGGAAACAGTTGCTTTTAACGTAAGAATGAATGTTATTAACAGAAAAGATTTGTCTTTTCAGAAGGAACTAAAAATATGCCTTCCATATATGAATATGGATTAGCGCCAACAGCACCCGTACTTCTAGTTAACAGAGGCTGTCTTTTGTCACTTAAGCAATGCTTTTTGACAGTTTCACAGGCTCTTATCCCAAGGACTTAGGTATTTATGGCTTTACGCACTTGGGCTTTCTGCTCTTATTCACTGGTTCCTAATAACAACTTTTTTTTTTTTTTTTATGGGTCTGAAATTAGCTAAAGGGCATCTTTCAACAATAAAAGCTTAAGACAGTACCAGCAAAGAGCTTATCTCATATGGCCTTTTGCTGTTTTACTAGTTTTCTCTTCCTACAGACAAGCTAACAAGAGTTTGGGCCCAAACCGTTCATTAGTGCAATGACCCAGTATGATTTACTGCATTCTTAGACAGTCTATTTCATTTTAGTGCTCTCACACTGATGCACAGGAGACAGTGACTTCTTTATTAGGCCTGAGTGAGGAATTTTGTGCTTTGAAATTCTTCAGCAAAAAATGCACTTTTCTTTGGCCCAAGTTTTCCCTGAAAACTTTTTTACCAGTTCTGAACCACTTGGCTTCTGCCATTTCCAAATTCTTGTCTGTTTTCACAAATAGTTCAACAACTCACTCTTGACCTGCAAACAACTTTCAGGCAAACTCACCTGTTTATGACAAAGATTGTAATAAAGCTGTTTCTGTGATATTTCATGGTTGTCCCAGTTTGTACAACTTCTTGGGACTGTCTGGTGCAGGGCCAGGAGATGGACTTAGATGACCCTTGTGGGTCCCCTTCCAATTCAGGATATTCTACGATTCTATGACTCTAAAAATAACCTCCATTATTTCATGCTCCTTATTAATCCTTGCATTAAGAAAAAGAAGTCATCTGTACATGGGTAACAATGGTTTTTCTTGTCTCTCCCTGAATTGTTCTTGAAGGAAGCTTACATACTGCCTCTTGAAGTAAACATTAAGTGTTGTAGCAATATCTCATGTCATACCAGCCAGTCTACGTATTCATTATTTGTTATGCATGATGGTCTAGACATGTTTCCCAACGCTATACATACTGAAAAGTCTGCACACTTGAAACTACTTATACAGCTGAGCTTTAATCTTCCACTTCCACTTCTTGCAAATTTAGAACTCCAGGCAGGAGGAACATGCTCCCACAGGACAAGCCTTCTTCTCTAACAGGACACCTGTACTTACATCTACCGCCACTTAAGTGCCCTGTCAGTGACCTCAGCTTTTAATAGAATAATCCAACCTATCTGTAGCTCACACAAGAAGTTCCCACTAAACAGAAAACAGCTTTTGACTGTGAGGGTAACCAAGCATGGGCACAGGCTGCCAAGGGTGATTTTCGCATCTCCCTCCTGAAGAGATAATAAAAAAAAAAAAAAAATCTAGATACCCCAACCAGTGTGTATGAATTTGAAACACATTCTTCATTTTAAAGTAGCATCCAGAAATGATCCTAATTGAACATTTGCAACTGTTTCCTCTGAACAACTCCACCAGATGAAGCAGGATTTACATTTCCTTAGACACTGTCCTACTGAAACATGTATCTAATTTTAAAAGAAAATCCTTCTCCTTCTACATTTATGAACATATTTTATCTTACCTTTATAAATCAAAAATAAATTTGAGACAATGCTAACATAAAAACTTACAAATACTCAAGACTTAGAGAAGACTCATGCACAGGAGACTGAGCTAACAAATGCAGATATAAAAATTCTTTTGCAGAACACTGTACAATACAATTGTACAAAGACGAAGCACTAGTGAAGGTTGTTCTGTAACCTGTAGGATATTTTTGCTGAAAATACCTTACTGGAAAGTGTAGCAGACATATAGTAAAGAAAGCAAAAAAGTACAGAAGGGAAGGTCAAGGTTTCTCACGTAGAGCAGCTGAATACTATAGTTTCCACGGATTTCATTGCTACAAGTTAAAGAGTAAACTAAGGACAAACTACACAAAAAATGTGTATGGTCATGTATGTAGATATATGAAGATGGTCCTTAAACACAAGAGGCAAGCTGATGGAAGTTCTCATCAGATAACCCTAACCCAGAAGGATGAAGACTGTCCTAAATATGTAGGAAATTCTGGCAAAGACAGGGTTATATGAAGGCTTTTCAAAACTGGCACTAAACACTCTGTTATTTAGACCACATTTCCCAAAAAATGTATGAGAAGACAACACTATTTTCAAAGAACTTATAAAGTATGAGCAGCATAACATGGGGAATTTAACAGCTCTAGTCTATTCGAAGTCTGAATTATACAGGAAAAAAACAAAGCCAAAATATACAAGATAACGACATGCTAAATAAATTACTTGTTTGAAGAATATTTGGTATTTCATAAGATCAGTGGTATGAAAGCCCTGTGATAGAGAATGGTGACTGTCCCTGTGTACTGCATTGACTGTGGAAAGGCCAAATTAAGCTGACAAGCAATACTCAGACACTGATTTTCTGAGAGTTTGACTTAAAGTTTTAAATTTTCCTATTGACAACTTCCACATATTTTATACACAAAGATGTCTTAAGCCAATAAAGGAAGTGTGTTCTGGAAAGAAAGTCTAACTTCGATTTTAGTACTAAACACAAACCAGAAATTTCAGTTATGGTATTAAACCCAAGGTGAGAGTTTCATACAACTAATCTACATCTTCTACTCTAACAGGATTAATAACATTAGAAGATAGGTGGTAGCTGCTCTGGCCAGCCCCTACTGCTGCTGTGCTGGAAGTCAAGACTCCCCAGTTCCCTTCTCTTGCTCTATTTTATCTACTGTGCCCTATGTTACAGCACTGAGAAGGGCAGACGTTGATGCATTCACAGTTCACTGTTTGGGATATTAAAGAGATCATTTGCCATCACTTTTGGGGACGCAGGAAGGTGGTTCACCTAAATTCTCCCAGGTCTGAGGCTCTAATGTTAGGAATTCCCACACACCTATTAACACAAGAAGCAACTGGAGAACCATCTACATGTAAAACTGCTTTTATGGGTATATAATTATATACTTTATAATGTGGTACATTTCTCCACCACTAGAAATTTGGTCTTCTCAGCAGGTACTCCAAGACTTTGCAAATTCACCACAGTTCCCCTCTATTCTTAAGTAGCTCAAACTCTGTAGAACACTCCCAGCATGACCCTACACTAAAATTTTACTATGTGGAAACCGTGTCAAGGTCATATAAATCAAGTAAACACAGACCTAAATATATGAAAAACAACAGGGTTTTTTTCTGAAGTCCTGCTGCAGAGTTCCTATGCAATATCTTTATTTGCAGACCACTGTCTCTTGAAATCATGTCCCAGAAAATAAAATTGTTCAAAATTTCACTATAAACTACAGAGAGATCAAGTGCAGCTCTTTGTTGGCCTTGTCAGTTTTACAGCAAGCCTCACTGGATTTACTTTTCCCTCAAACCTAACTTCAGGGATTTAAATTATTATCTGAAAACCTCAGCTTCCATTTATTGTACATTGTAGTTAAAGTGAGAAGCTGTAAAGAGAAAAACACAAAAATATATGCTATACCCTAAAAAATTCTCAAGTCTCTAAAACAAAACTCCTCAAGCTATTTTTCAAAATGGTGTAATTTTTAGCCAGTCTTGAGATATTGTAAACTGAACAATGATTTTCAGATGTCATGTTTGGCAACAATACGCACTATACACATTTTTCTTTATAGATATGAGGCATCTGATAAGATGGTTCCTAAGTACTCGCTCTATGACAATACCATGTGTAAGTCTAGTACTTTTCACAAAAGATCATCCATATTATATACACACAGACCACACAATGCTGATTCTCTGAGAAAAAAATCCATGGAACAGATTTCTATTGCCTTATTGGCTCTGTACCATTTACAGCTGATTCATCTTCTTGCTGTAACTTTGCCTACATATGCACTTTTACAAAAAAATACTACAAAAAGTAATCCTCATTTAAAGCTCCTTATCTCTGCTTTAAATATCTCTGCTTTAAAATAAGTTTTTAATAGTGTGATTTGAGCTTTACTTTAATAAAGTTTTGCATCAATCTCTTTCAAAAATAAGAAAAACTGATACTTGGCTGTATTTAAATTATGTTTCACTGAAATCATTATAATCTAGTGTAATGTATTTGTAATGTAATTTATAGTTATCTGAATAGGTATCTTAACCACTTAATGAAGTTAACTGAATGAAGTTACTAAAAATATTGGGCTATAACCACATTATTTGAAATATTAGCTAAATTAAGATCTCATGTAGTACAACTCAGATCAATCTTGAGTTTTACATCATTCAAAAGATCAAAAAGGTTGTATATGGCACAAACAAATCAAGTTGAACCATTTCATCTACACACTGCTTTCTTTAGCCAAAATTGTAATATTTAACATTTTATTTTCTCTTATTGGTCCTCTCCCAAAGCAAAGTTAGGCCACTGAGAACACAAAGAATGGCTTACTCCTTTGGCCTTTTCCTGCTTTGAACCTGAGCAACTTTGCAACTGTTGTTCCAGAATACTCAGACCATGGCACTTTACTTGATGATATTTTACTCTTCTTGTGGAAGACACAATGCAAAAGCACTATCTTGAAACTATGTCCTTTTCATCTACAGAATAAAGCTGCAATGTAGTAACTAAAATCCATTAAAGCAGCATGGGCAATGGAAAAATATCATTCATACACTGAAAGAAACTAAAATTGTCAAAGC
The DNA here is from genome assembly GCA_013397935.1 of Dasyornis broadbenti. NCBI lineage: Eukaryota > Metazoa > Chordata > Aves > Passeriformes > Dasyornithidae > Dasyornis > Dasyornis broadbenti. Next base: position 1,710,617 of record VZRN01004184.1, read on the forward strand.
CTGTATCTACTTCTTTTCGTGCCACAGTTTAGACAGTAATACTTCTGCAGCTGATTAATTTCAATGATTAAACATAAACAGGTTACTGTATGTTACCTCCTCCCACTATTTAGGTAATACCTAAAATGACCTTACACAGAGCAGCAAAATCATTTCATTTACTTCTGTCATCATTAAAACTGTTCACCAAGTACAGCATTAAACAGCATAAATTGTGCAATAGTTTTCTGATTGGAATAATCAATGTTGAGGCACTGATCCAGTTACTGCTGGCCCCAGTTCCTGTCATCCCCTGACATGTGAGTAATCTTCCCTGAGGGAGCTAGGGCATCGGTGGAGCTGCCTGTTAACCTCAGCAACAAAACACAGCTCTGCTGCTGATGAGGTACTTATCAGTCACCTTTAAAGTCTCCCTTCATGTCACTCTCAGATGATGATGTAAGTTCTGTGGATACATAAAAAGATTCTATGAAGTGCAAGTAGCTCCATTTATCCTTATAAATCTGCTGTATGAAACATTAATTCCTACAACACAGGGCATCATTTCCTCATATTTGCCAGATGTCTTGCAACATATTAAGTACACAGTAACCAATTCTTTCATGAACACTCAGATATCCACAGCAAGAACAGGTAACATGTCTCAAGACGGATTGAAAAAACCCTACATACACTTTCTGGACTCAGGCAGTCCTATCTTACTGTACTAAACATGTGCAAGGATTGTCATTTTCCTTAAGACAAAGACAGCATTAATTACCACATTTCTTGGTCCCTTCACAGCTGCACAGTCTTACAACAAAGAAATCTGATCACCAAAGCTACATGCATCTATTTGTTTTTAGCCCCAAAGGGAATGAATGACATGAAATATTGCTGCTCAGAGAGGGGCACTAGAAACACCTCTAACATACCCAACGCACAAAGTACACATTTCTGTCAGGCAGATAAAGATTTCTATTTTCAAGGGAAGACGAAAGCCTGCTTAAAGGCCTTCAACAGAAAATGTTAGGTTACAATACCAACAAAGCTGGATGTTTTACTCGAAGCTTTTTGGGTTTTAGGTTTTTTGGGTTTGGTTTTGGCAGGAAAAAATGTGAAGTAACTAATTTTGCAACATCTTTTTCTAACAAAAATGTAAGCTGTGCTGAGGTATTGACTAAGTCAAAACAGTACTACTGAATAATGACTCAGTGAGTTAACACAAATTCACACTAACATTCTTAAATTAAGTGAGTAACAGTTTTTCTATTGCCAATTTGGTGAGCTAGAACCACCTTCAATGAACACCCAAAATACTATTAAAATTGGTTGAAGGTATCACACTTCCATGAAACAGCAATGGCTGCCTGGCAGAGGAGTGGGTAATGTTTTCAAGAGGGAAAGGCAGCTGCCACACAGAGGGCAAGAAGGAAAACTGCTTGATTACATCTGCTTTCACCTGTTCCTGTACCAGGCTCACATGCACTCTTCAACACTGGAAAAACAGCAACACACAGGCACCATCACCCTCAAGTCTGGGGCAAGCAAATGATGTCCATCAGGAGCATCCCTTGCTCATTCCAAGAGGGCCCTCCAGCATCCCTCCGCAGTGCCAAACACCCAGCACAACTCCAGGGCTTCACAGCACAGGGAGGTGAACAGCATTCCCTCCCTCATCAGCAGGCAATGGGCTGTCATTCCTTCTGCACAGGCATGAGACAGGATACACACTCACTGCAGTAGTGAGCTAAAGCAGCCTTTATCCTGTGTTACTAAAATCTAATCTTCAGGGGCTTATTGAGTCTTCTAAATGTAAAAAATTAAATTGTGCACTTACGGTGTGTCCTGAAGAGTTCATGTGACTCATCACCAGAGTGTAAGACTTTGAATGGGAAGGGTTATCAAAATTATCTAATTAATTTCATGGGGAGTTTGGCAGCAAACTTTCAATAATACAAGTAAAGCATGCCATTTTTGCCAGCCCCCCCACCACAACCTGTAAACTTCCTGGTTTCACATAAAAAATAAAAGGGCATAAAAGCCTTGAATAGATTTAACTATTGCAGATAAAATTCCAGCTGATAACTAATAGGTCTTGGATTTTATTTTAAATATGAGCAGCCATTCTTCTGGATTACAATGTAATTCATATAAGTAGATAAAGCAACTTCAAAGCAATGAAATCCCTGTGAAGAAGATCTCACCTCATTATGATTAAAATAAAATATCCCATCTTTACTATTTTATTATTTTGACTGCAATCCATCTTGGCCTCTCGAAATTGTCATGACTTTACTGGACATGAGATGAAGGCTTTTTATGTCACCAAAAAAACCCCTAAACAATTGAAGTATTGGCAGTGCACAAACCCAATTAAAACCCTTACTTTCTGCAGGATAGCAGGTAAACAACATTTCCAGCGCTGAAATACAGAAAATATGGCTTCAATTCAAAACTGCATTTATGCAAATACTTGAATTAATTCACATGAGTAGTCACAATGAAGCAGATGTAGACAACACTTGCAAATAAGCTAAAATACTGAAGCTTGTACTAGTAACTTAATAATGACTAATGTTACTTCTGTGGTCAAAATGTGACATTGCCTAAAACGAAAAAAAAAAACAGCCTCAATACCGATGACTTTGCCTCAAGAATATAAAATTTCATGGCTTTCAAAAGATTACTTTTGCAACCTGAACATTTAATTGCATATACATAGTTTGTCTCCACTGGTTTATTTCTAAATTCTTAACATTTCTGTAAGCCAGAGATTTCCAAACACACACTGGTAACAAAAGCATCTCATTTTAACATTTGATTTTGCAGGCCAGAGGATCTCTCCTTGTCTGTCATGCCGCTTCCTCATCCAGCAACAGTTCATCTCACCATATACAGAATAGCCTAACACGCACCTAAGATTTTGTGAGTGAGGGCAAAGCATTTTTCGCTACATGGTAACAGCTAATTAAAACAGGCAAAGAATAGCAGCTCAATGGTGTCACACGACAGTAGATGCCGATGGCCACAGAGCATACTTGTGCCTACTGCCACTTCTCTAAAGACGTCTGATTGTCTTTGGCCACTAATTCTCTCTGAGCATGTATCTGGAAAGAAACACCTCAGACTGTGCAATATTTACCTGTTTGTGACTACTGAATTACCTCCTCGACACAGGAGGTTGTCCAACAATACCACATGAGTGGCTGGCATGGTTTTAAGAGCAGCATTAATTCCTGGACTAGAAGTAGAAAAAATGCATTAAATTATCAAGCAAAAAGTAAAGATTGTAAGAATATGACAGGTTGCAAACCCACAGGGCCCAGACTGTCACGAAGGACATGATCACTATTAACCCTGTTATGCATCATTAAACATCTTAAGAGTGACAGTTTCACAAAGAAAATAATTTTTTTTTTTTTTTTAACCTTTGGTAACTACATGAAAATGGCACATGGAGCTCTCTCTCACTACTGTTCCTTCTGACTTTAAATATTACCTGAAAAAGCTTTGACTTTGGCTCCAAGCCCTGGCAGAAAGTAGGCTTTTTCAGTTAACAAGGGCCTGGAGATTTTACAAGAGCATGGAGGTTTTAAAAATGTTCTTCCACTTCTGTAATACTCAAATTACTCTATCATGTGCCAGATAGAAAGTGGCATTTCATGGATTCCTTTAAAAAGGCAGTCATACTCTAAGACTGCTTTAGCACATGCGAGCAGTTAATTAAGTACAAAGGCATAGTCTGTGTGATCTCTACTGTATTTTCATTGTTCTGTAAAGGCCTTCCTGAGAAGGAGCTGGGATTTTTTCCCAAAGGCAAAAGACCCGCTAACATATTTTGCTCTTAATAACTGAAACTCCTTACCCCAAGCTGTCACATTTTGCTAGCATGCATTTCTGCTCAGATTGTATTTCCATACGTGTTGACATGCCAAAAGGCTGCTACTATTACTAATGCAGTGACATATACAAGCAGGAAGGGAAAAAAACAATACATACTAGGAGCAAAATAAGGAGACCTGAAGAAATTCATCCAGCAGAGATACTCTCTAAAAAAATCCACCAAACCACTGTCATAAATGGCAGACTTAAAGAGTTGTTACTCAGTTCTCTACAACTGGAGATATGCAGAGGATATTTAATATCTGAACAGGTATGTATGATCTGCCTTATCTTCTTTGTGCCTTCCTGGTGCAGCAACTTCATCAAGAGCCATGTAACATTTTTTCCTTCCTACCCAGTCAAGCAAAACCACTAGTAATCAAACAAGTAGTATCCGAGTATCCCTTCTGAAATGTCTCCACAGCTCAAAAGGGGCAGCTCCTACCATGGAAAATGCTTCATTCAAATTCAAAATTCAGTATTTCTCTGTCTCATACACCAGCTTGCAGCTTATACAGATGTTGCAAGAATGCCATCAGACTGGCACCAAAATCAAAGTCTTTTTTAAATTATGTTGCTGCGCTGTCCCACACAGGAAGCAAACAGGTGGAGTTTTTGTTAACTGACACATCCTGTAATTGAATTTAAAAACAAAATCTTTGGAGTTTAGAAGTGGACTGTGTTAACATGCCTATATCTCAATAAAACCATAAATCTGCATGCTTTCACTCTGTACTTTATTTTGCATGTTTCATACCAAAGCCAGTAATTTTTCAGCCTTTATGTGTGATTTCTAAATGAACTCAAGAAAGACCCCACACTCTTTTGAACACCTCGTTGATCACTAACACTGAAGTCCAACACACTTTAATTCATAGATGCATTTGAAAAGTGATACCTAACAAAGCAGCATGAAAAGAAATGCAGACACTTGTTTCACTTGCCAACAGCTCAAAGTCAACAGAAAAACAAAATTAAAATAAATACAGCAGTGCACCACACTACAGTGTATGCCAAAAAGACCACAGAGGAATGACCATACATGGTCTAAGTCACACATAGAAAGACTATTAAACAAGGGTGGAGAGTTTATCATTAGCAAAGGGTGTGATTTCCTGTACTTCCCACTGAATTTTACAGAGACATTTGCACTCAAAGAAAGGGACAGACTCCAGGACACTAAAGGACAGCACCCAACTTTCTAAAATACCCCTGCCTGGAATGCTAACCTGCTTGGAAGCTGAATGGTGAATTTCAAGGGATAGCTCCAAGGCAAGGTTAACCATCAACCATTAGCAGACACACTTAACAAGCTGTAAAAAGAGTGCACCTCTCTCAGGGGGTGCTATACCTCTATGTCCTCTGCTTCATGGTGGCAAAGGCTATATTTCAAGTCTGAATGCCCAGAACTAGGTAGAGTATGATGCCTGTACTGTGAAGGGTTGAGCACACTCTGCTTTTTTGTCTGAAATTCAAGCCCATTGATTGCTATGATACACTGCACCTCAATTCACTGAACTCAGCCTGTATCCAAAGAAATGAGGGGGCAGCAGCACTGCCATCCTGTAGCACCTTCCCAGGGAAACAGGACCTGTCTAATGATGCTTGTAAGATTCTTTTACCACAGGGACTTCTCAGAATGTCATCCTTATTTTAAAATCCTGAACCCAGCCTTCACAATTGAGAACTGATAATAGCCTACCTCTAATTTGAAAATCATCCTCTGTGTGAGCACCAAGAGTAAGAAACTTATTTTTGCAGAAAGTTCTACATTCTACATTGCACCTTTTATTACAAATTTATCATGTTTTATATGCAAAGTTATGCATATGAGCATATGCAATAACAAGAACAGTAACCATTTTGGAAAATGTGTGTTTAAGAATGAGACTCTCTTATTCCATAGAGTGTAGAAAATTCCAAACTCTTAGCAGTTGTTCATAATTTCATTACAACATTATTCATAATTTCATTATATGCAATGTATGAACATCACATTTATACAGTATTATGTTTGCATGATGTCATAAAAAAACCCTGGAACTAGAAAAATGCACCTGACTCAAAGTTAGTATTTTTGCAGTATTCTAACAATTTTCTTTTAGATGTTGATTTGTAGTGTATTTTTTCTTATATCTAACCTAAATTTGCTGAATTGTTTTTGCAGTTTTGCTTTCTTGAAGACACTCAGGAATAAATCTGGATACTACCAAATATACTCCCAAATAATGATACATTCTTTGTTCATCAGTGCTATGATATCCATCACTGTAACTGTACCAGATTAAGAAATAATATTTAACTTAATTTTACAGCGTATTATGATGTTAGGATATGACACTAAAGAAGCATCTTCCCAGCTTCAGGCAACTATGTTGGTTAGTATCATGTAGCCTTGACAGATCTGAAATTACTGTTATTGTATAGAAAAGCATATATTGTCGTATTTTACTTCCATTACTCTTTAGGTAACATTGCAACAACTTCTTTTTCTTTTCCTTAATATGATTATGTTTTGAAAAAAAATGGAGAACTGCTGCAGCCATTAATAGTGTATGTGCTCCTACATGGCATCTATTTGAATAAATAGGAAATCCAAAAATCTATTTTAATTAACCAGCTATACTGAGGGTAGATAGCAAGTCTTAAAACTAGTGACATAAATTAAAATAGAATATTCAGCTTTTCGAAAACATGAAAAAATAATTCACACCAAGGGTGACAAGTGTGTACATTTTCAGATTTAAAAATTGGTTAAGTTCAAGCCATAATGAGAATGCCACAGCAACCACAGAGCATCACCAGTGTCATGCTGTAAAGCAGGGCCTGTCCTATTGCGGAGCTTCTAAATTTTACAGCCTTTGCATGCCCTAAGGGACCAGTCATTAAAAGGTCACTCCAGAAGTAAATTACCTTCTCTCTCCTGGGAAGTTACTACAAAGTAAAAACCTAATGGTAACACCTCCCCACAGCAGGGCATTTATTGTCTGTTTGAGAGAGGGCAAGCAGGGTTATGAATCTGATGGCGATAACAGAGGCACAAATCAGAAAACAGAAAAACAAGAGAATTGAATGGGAAAGGCTGGGAAGAATTCCTCTCTACCATGCACACTACACCTCTAGCCACAAGCACAAGTTACAGCACCAATGTTTGTCCTACCATGCCTTTCTTTCTCTATATGTCCCTACAAAAGATTTTTCTGAAAACAGAAGTTTGCTAGCAGAATGATTAAAATCCTAATTTTCAAGAGCAAATCATACTTGAAACAGATGAGCAGGCACAGAAGACAAATATTTTCAGGAATGCAAATTTCCATTAAAAAAGTCTGCTTCTTTGGATAGATTTTCCTCATCAGAGTGAGATTCTAGGAACTCCCCCTTGTCCACAAAACTGGCATCATTGGCAGAAGTGCGTCTTCTAGCAAAAAAATAAGTAACTGTCTGATATAACTGCAACACTTTCCTGGATTTACTGAACTCTCTAACACTTGAAAACAAAGATTTAGAGTGTGAAATACAAGCATGTAAATGTATTTCCTTTTCTCTCAAAAGAAGCATGAAATTTTACAGAATATCAGAAGAGTAGTATTGGTTTTAGATACCTCCCATATGCTCATGTCATAACGTTCACATTTAGTAACTGAGTAGACTTGAACAGGCAATACAATTCAACTAGAACATGTATAAGTTTGAACATGGCAATCAACATCCTTCAGTTTGGACAATCTGCAAGCAGACAGGAAAAAGAAAGGGGAAAACACAAATTTGGTGCAAAGTTCCATAGACTGGGAATACTCAATACAATACTAAGTAAAGTATTAAGCAAAACCAAACAACCACTTACATCAGATTTGGAAGACACATTTTCCTCCATGTCAGAATCACTGGGATCCACAATATCATCAAATGGTGGCAGAGTAGGCGTCTTCCTTTCCAGTGCATCATTTTCAATTTTGACTTTCCCCACCTTGAGTTGAGATTTATCCTTTGTCTGTTTTTTATCAGCTGAACAAGTAAGAATCAGTGGTGGGGCACTAGGAATACTTTTAAATAATGAATCTGAGCTGGGTTTTTTTCTTTTTCTTGCAGAAGGTTCATCAGTGTCCAGCATAGATGGCCTTTTTGTAAGAGTCTTCTTTTCTTGCTGCTGCCCACATGTTATGGTAAGGATGGGAGTGTTTTCAGATTTTGGCTCCTTGGACAAGGGTTTGGGTTCCTTGAAGGCCATCTTAGGAACTATTTTTTCATCCTTTAGTGGTTTGTTTTCTTTGGGTTTCTTAGAGGATTCTTTGGAAGATTTGTTATGTTCCCTGGAAGGTTCTTTGAAGGCACTTTTTTGTTCTTTTGAGTCTTTAGAAGTTTTTTCTTTGTGCTCCTTTGTTAACTTCTGGGTCTTTAAAAAACTGTTACTACTGCTGCTGCTATTTATGTTCAGAATCCTTGCTGGGTCCTGCAGAAAGAAGATGCAAAATTTTACTTAAAAAAAAAAGGAAGTACACTTAAATCCCCAAAAGGCAGACACAATATGGTCATAGAATTCGTATTAAAAACTTGGAAATGCAAGCAAATAATCAGAAATACAAGTAACTATATAAGAACAGATAGAAATCCCTATATTTTGGTCAAAATATCTGTTACAAAGTGTGGAACATAAGCAGTTATCACTGCTTGTCAATATCTTATTTGCAACCAAAGTAAGTTTTTATCTTAGGCATTATACATGTCTTTTTAAAAAATATTGTAGGATTAACATAAAAGCAGTTTAGGAAAAGGTTACCATCACCATTAGCTATCAGAAAACAAATATTCCAAAAATGAAGATATGAACCATATGATATCAAAAGAATTACTACAGAATCAGAGGAAAATACTATAATATTTCAGGCAAAGTTGGACTTCTCTACTGTAATCTCTCTAGCTTTTGCCACATCCTTTTCCTTATAAAACATAACAACTCTGAGTCCAGACGGGTTAGAGAAGATTTGATTGGACAGACAATAGTCAGTGTCTTTTTCTGGAAAACCTCCTGAACCTAAAAGAGCTTCCTTCTTTCTATATATTGATGGAGTCTCTGTTGACCCTTTAATGACACTTTTTTTTAAGTTCAGCTGTTTTAAGTGATAAATATTTCTCAGAAAGTGGTGACTCAGAGGTACTGTAAGAGAGTTAAAACCGGAAACAGCAGAGCAGTATCATTCCTCACTCAGCTGATTCTGGAAAGTTGAAGTGGCAAGGAAAGTGGTCATCTGCAGGCAGAGCTGGCAATAAAGGAACCATATGGGTTATATGGGACCCTTTCTTCTGAGAATTAACACCAGGGAATTTTCAAAAGACAAGAACAGTTCCAATACTGCCCACTTTCACTGAAACTGCCAGCAGTGAGCTCCCAGTATCTCAAAACCACCCAGCAGACTAACTGCACTGTTACAAACACTAAACGTGTCACTCTATACAAGACAAGGTCCATTTTTGTACTACTTCAAATCTGTAAAGTGACATTTCAATTTACAATAACCTGTGGTCCAGCAGTTTACATTGCTTACTTTCTCTAAGCTGATTATAAGCATTTCTATTTGTATGTTGCCCAGGAAGTGAGAAACTTTCGGAAAGAAACACTTCAATGTGTATCGCATATACTCATTGATTTCCTTTTCCTTTACCTAGAACAGATGTGTATGTAAATGTGGTATATCTGGCTGTCTAAAACTGCCACAGATTTACACAACTGTAGAGAGCAAAACATATTTTGCTTGTCGTGCACCTTACTTAACCACCTTTTTACCCACAACATAGACAAAATTGCAGAAGTGTAGTGGAAGGTAAAGGACTGAAGGAGGAAATGGCCAGCCTCATCCTCCACAGGTGTTGACTAATTTTAAAACAATGCATACAGTAGAACTGCTTCGAGAAAAAACCATCCAAGAAAACAAAGCAGAATTAACATGTTAATGGAAGTCATGTCAATTAGAGGAGAAATGAAGACTGAGACTACATCGATTCATGTGCTTCCTGTTGGTAGATAACTACTTATAACTTGTCCAATCAGGATGTATTAAGTCAATGTTTTAATACCCTAGGACCTGAAAGGTCTACACAAAACTTGCAGAAGCTGCAGTATCTTCCTTCTCCTCTGTAGCAAGAGGTAGAAACAATTAAGTAAAAATAATTACTTAGAAATGCTCTTCCCCCTTCATGATTTTTTGTGAAACATTGGGTTACCACACAGTGCTGCATAAATTATTAAATTGCATGTTTTTATAAGACGCTTCTTGCATCTGCACTGCAAATGTATTTTTGTATCAGATTTGGTGAAGTAACTATGTATCTATATAATATATATATCAACATTAACATTGGGTAGAAACATCAACATTGAAAGATACTATAATGGCGTCTGAATGTCTAAACATAAGGCACTTCCTCATTTCCCAGGCCAGCAATTAAAAAACAAAAATAAAAAAGCAGTTAGCACTCATTGAGATGTTTTATTTGAGTCATAACACCTTTGCTGGTATTTTTCTTTAAGACTTAAAAAAAAAGTTAAAAAAAACTTTAAAAAATTGACTATTTCCTTTGATGCAAGACCAGCACCAAAAGCTGACTTATGAACTAATTATTAATGCTTCTAGTATCACATCATGTTGTTGCATGCCAGAGTTGTGTTGCCCTGGGGAGGAATACAACACATGCCATTACTAAACTAGATAAAGAAATTATCTTTCTTACTGGTCTCCTTACAGCACTTTATTTTACATTGCTTCAAAAGGAGAGTCGCATTTTAGAGGTTTTCCAACAGATGAGATTTGTGAAAATGGTTCTGGGGCACAGTAGTATCAAAACCAAAAGGAACTTGATCTGTCTTCAATTTTAAAAGTGGACTTCTTTCCTCTTCCTACAACATGGAAGCTGGTATTTTCATAGAAATCACAGCACAAATATGTGATATACTTATGAGACTTATTTTTGACACCCCTCACATGCTCTCCTACAAGTCTCCTTTCTTAAAGGCAGCCAAGCCATTGTTTTTATATCTGCATTCATTCTCTAATTTTAAAAAGTATCTTTTCTTATTTCCTTAATTTCTGCAGTGGCCCAAAGAGAAGCCAACATTGACATAGATGACACAGCAAGAGGAACATAAAATCTGTAAGACAGAAAAGAGTCAAATTATATTCACCAGTAAGTTATATCAAACCTAATGATGAACATGGGATGCTGATGGGGATGAAAAGTGGTTGATTATTCATATCATGTACAGCATAGATCTTAATGAAAATCAGAATGCATTTTCAAACCATTTTCTTATTTATCAGAATCTGACACTGTGTTGAAATGTTTCTTTCCTTTCCACCTTATAAGAAATAAGAGTAAATTAAGTAAAATGAAACACTCATTTCTTAAGTTCACGTGAAAAACTGGGACTGTGGTGTGCATATATTTGCACACCATAGCTTACATTTGTGTATTTATCAAATACTGAAGTAACCCACATGAGTGTTAGACTTTGATATGTTGCATAACAAACAGTACCCAAAAGAATCATACAGGAATACATGTCAAAATACCTGCAAGATGTCGTCTTAAGCCCAGTAATACCACGCATGTACAGGACCTCAAGATACACAGGAGTGCTGTATGAAAGGGGCTAACGCATCTTTAAAAATATGTATTTTAGAAAGCACAATAAAAATCTATAGACTTTTATCATCAAAGAAACCTGTGCTACTGTGACTGTTGTACTCAACTCCTGCTCAGATTTTGGCCAACACAGCTCATGCTAAGGTCTGAGATGCATTCTGGGAGCACACAGAATATTGCAGGTAGGACAGGTGTCCAGAAAAGGCTAATGGGCCATTTTGCTGCCATGATCACCTGGAAATTGCTGTCTCCTGCAGCCATCATCTTTGGCAGTTTCATCAGAATCTTCTAATTTACAGGAATTACATAAACCATACCTCCAATCTGGAAGGCATAAAATATCATCTTATCGAAAAAAGCCCAACTTTTGAAGTTGATTCACTACCAGCTGGACTGCTCAGGCTTTCATACTTCCCACTGTGAAATGGAGTACGCCCACACTGTGACAGAGGAAGATGGATAAGCACCCTCACGCTCAGCTAGGTAACTTTACTTTTTTATGGATCCCAAGTGCATGGATTAAGAATTACAGGTTATAAACTATGAAACGTTGTGATTTGAGAGGTGAATAAGTGAATGTATTTTATAGACTAGTCTGGGCAAAAGACACCAACCCTGTTTGTTGTGTTTGTTTTTGTATTTCTTATTGAGCTCATGAAATTAAGTTTAAATCACAGAATGCATTGTTCTGTAAATTTAAGAGACAAATGCACTGTGACAGCTGCTCAATAAGTAACACATTTGCAGACTAAAACACTTCTGTAACTACAGGGCAAAAAATGGTGTTGAATTGTGTATGTTGCAGGGGTGGGTTCTGACTTCACACCACAAAACGTAGTTCCCAATCTGATTTAATGTGAGTTTGAGTCAGTAGTAACTTCTAGAAACCACTGCAAACCTCAACTGCTGACAGACATTAGGAATCTAATTAGGAAATAGAGCACTTGGGAGGGGTGGGCAAAGCAGAGGGGCAGGGGCAGTTGATTAAATTTAATGAAGTCATTAAATTGAGTATATTGGCATGGCCTTGTCACTGTACTGTACTCTGAGTTTAGACAAAATTAGTGATCATAAAAATGTGCATTATTTTCATTTCTAATTTAAAAATGTTATACCTGTTGAAAGAATGTGTCAATATTAAGCCAATGGACTAGAATTAGTCTCAAATACGTCTATTGCTCTCAAGAGGAAAAGAGGAGGAAAATATCTAAAAGTAGTTCCTTCATCAAGCATATTCAGATTTCTGTTGAATACAAATTTGTTTATTATTGAATAAAAAACATTAATTGATTTGGGGAGCACAAAAAAACCAAGAAAGAAAACCACAACATTTTGAGAGCCTCCAAAAATACTGTCAGGTAGGAAATGAATTTACCTACTTCCCACAAAAATTTGCAACACTTTCCACATTTCAATTTAGCCCAGTCAACCAAACTGTTACAATCAATGACATCAGAAGCAGATGAATAATTACAAAGCTCACTGGTTTAACAGCAAATGCCATGTGTGGGAGCATAAAATAATTTATATTTTATCTGGGCATACATATGAGTAAGAGCTTTTGTTTTATTTGGTTATAAAACAAACCTAATTTCACTACAGCTGACACTACAGTTCATTGCAAAAGACAATCATCCCCCCCAAAAACCCAACCAAGCTGTTTCTCGATTCTGTGCACGTAGCATCAACATAATACAAGCAGGCATAGGAGTACCACTGATTTAAAGCAACACAAATATCTGTAGCCAGCCTACAGCTATTCTAGTATTCTGAAAAAATACATAAAGTTTTCAGACATTTCTGCCTCACATGTGTATTTCCAAGATAAAAGCTTTGTTTTAGAATCAAAATACTGCAGCTTACTAGTACTATCTCCATTAAATTAAACAAAAAAAATCACTTTAGAAATACAAACGTCTCTATTTAATACGTATTTCAGAAGAGAATGTGACAGAAAGCAAACTGACAGTCCTCTATTACTTCATACTGTATTTTTCGTAAGTGAATGCTAAACCAAGAATACCACTGGTTTTACTGTTGTGACTTAAATTCTTATCTAACCATAAAGTTTATGTGGTACTTTGCAGTGGCAAACAGATAAGCATAAGGTTCTGTTTTTTCCATACTCAAAGTTTAAAACTGACCTCAAAGTTAACTGTGGTATTCACAGACAAAACAAACGAAAACTAGGCCAAGCACATCAAAGGGCTATTGCTGCAGCAGAAGAATCCCAAAGTCCCCCAGAACAGACATCTGGAGTATGCTTTCAGTACACGCAACTTATGCCCAAGAACTATCAAGACTTTCCTGCAACTCTTATTCTAGAGGCATATTTAAATGAAATTTGGATACTGAAGTTACTCCATCACTGGGGTTACTCCAAATGACAAAAACAAAAATCTGTTTGTACATTGGTTGGAACTTTCCTACATTCCAGCCAGTACAAAAACACTGAAGACCAAAAATCAAGGCTTTTCAGCTCTGAGAACTTGTAACAAAACCCCCAAACTTTACTGTTACACTAAATGAAAGGTTACCTTGTATCTCCATTTTTCAAGAATAGCTTATAATTGTGCGCAAGGCAGATGGTTACAACTCTTTCTTTATGAGATAATAGAACAACTACAACTGCTCATTAGTGTGTGTTCCAAGTTGGGCAGGATGAAGCAATGACCCTTGGAAGGAGAAAAATCAAATATCCACATGGACTGACAAGAAACTGAGTATTGATAAAACACCTCTCCCTGCTATTAAAAATTCCAGGGATGGAATCTTGACATATGATGCATGTCTAACCTGCTCAGGTTAGACTCACCTAACTGCATGCTATGGGTCAAACTCTCTTGCAGATGCTTGAGTTGCTTCAGCAAAAAATGAAGGATTTCAAGCACTAGTTTATACAGAGGAGTGCAGCAAATACTTCCTTCATCCTGCTTCACCCCAGTCACACTCCACACTTGCCAATCTTCCACATCAGATGGAAGTTCACTGTCTAAATATGGTTTGGAAAATGACACCCCAGGTTAACACTTGCTTACAAAAAACTGAGATTCAAGATTTACCTTGGTGTATGGTCGCAAGGCAGAGCATTAGTACAAGGCAGAGCATTAGTATCATGTCTGTACCTCTCTTAGTCCTTCTAGAGGTGTTTGGGTTGCTTATTTAGGCCAAGCCTCAGCATGCCTGGTTTGGCATGCAAAGCAAGACATGGGTGAATTAACATTACAGCCAACTCTTTAGAAGTGATTGGAAAATGAACTCCAGAGAGCTACCTATCAACATCACAAGAACCCCTATTAGAGATGGTAAAGTATCGGAGTAACTCATTTTTGGTATCCAATTAGATGGAAATACCATCCTAGTCTAAGTAGCAGCACCTTTCTACAGCACCTGGTCTAGCCAGGTGCTTTCCTTTGAGGCATTAAACACCCATTTCAGCATGCCAAAGTAAGCACCTTCAGTTTAATCCTCAGATTATACCTCAGCTTCTCATTAGGAAAATAACCACACTTCCATATGATCTTTAAATGTTGTAAGACCACCTGCATTAGAGATTGTGAGGCACTGACGTACAATGCACATCAGGCAGAGACATGTCAAAGCACATTTTTTGCCTGTCCTTGCTTATTATGTATCCCTACTATCTTAGGCATACCCTTAATTCATTACCTGACACTTCTTGCAAGATATGAGATTTGGCACAGACAGTGAACATATAAGTTATTAATAAAAATTAGTATTGCCCCTTGCAGTACATGCACTGCAAGATTAAATAATATACTTCAAATCAACAAGATCATACAAAAGAGAATAAAAATCTGAAAACAATTTAACAGAATGGATAAAAGGCTTGTGTTGCACTTCTTATGTGAATCAACAACAATATTCTCTTTATTTTCCCATACCATGAGTTAATTTTGTCAGCCTCAAGAAACTATCTGCTGTTTCAGAAAGACCCATCTGTATTACTCAAAAGGTTCCTTGGACTATTCCTTGTCACCACATTTTAAGCTGGGGATTCAATTTGATGTCCTAGAGACCAAAGACACATTGCTGTCTTTGAGACATTTGGAAAAGAACTAGCCTCTTCAAACAAAGAATTTAAACAAAACTAAAAATTCTAAAGCATACTTCAAGTTTCACTGTAAACAATTATCCTTAAAAATGCTTAATAAATGAAATTATTATTATAGTATTATCTCACATTCTTTACCTTTCCATACATCACATTTCTATCACTGTAATCCTCTAACACTACAAGAGACTATTACAATTCCTTCTGGAAAAGGAGGAAAACAATTGTATAAGTATGAAAACCACAGAACCTTCACTGGTACCTGTTCTCACAGCCATCCTTGTACTGCAGTATTTTTATGTGGCAAATCGTATGTACACAGAAAAGAAATATCAAGACTTGCTATCATTGGTCTACCTTGAAAGATTGCAAAAAACAGCTAGATTTTTTTTTAAATTAATTAAATTATCAGGAAAAACACCATTGGCTCAACTATCTTCTAGTAAAATAAGTCTCACCTTTGGCCCATGAGATGATTTCTTCTTCACTTCAGAAAAAGACAGAGAGTTACTGGGAAGGCTGGGGAGATGAAGGCTCTGCCCTGAAGAAAACGATGTGCCATCTGACATTACCATCATCTGTTGTAAGAGGGAAAGCACGTCAATCAAACATTACCAACAAGAACAGAGTACCACCTGCCTAAGAACTAGCAAATCACATTGGAAGGAGAATAAAAGTCCAACAAATAATATCCTTGCGTCTTCTCAAGAGGGGATGGTTTAATGAAACCACACTGGTAATTAATTAATTTTCCCCAAGCAGAGTCTGTTTTGCCCCTGACATTAACTGGTAAGCAACCTCCCTGCCTGTATCCCGACCCACGGCCCTTCCCACCCTACCCTCTATTCCTGTCCTATTGAGGAGGCAGAGTGAGTGACCAAGCATCTTCACCAAGGTTAACCCACCACAAAGATACGCTGTAAAACTGGACTGAGGTTTTAAACTAAAAGCAGTATGTCTCTAATTTCAGCTTATAACTTTAGGCTTCTGTGTTATCTGGAGTACAGTGAACTGGGTGGCTGGTAAGCAAGCAGCCAGTCTGCAATTAAAGAGGGTCTAGCTCCCTTTCTTGATTTTAAAGACTTAAGTACAAAGAGATCATTTCCAGAAATCACACAGTAAATCAGTCATCACAGAGCAGTTACCTGACACGTAAAGATTATTCCTTCCATCTGTGGGAAACCCAGCTAAGATCTTGTATTCTGCTCTAGTCCTGCTGTGCCTGGGTTTTATGATTCCTACCACAGCCATTCATTTATCTATTGTTCCAAGGCTCTAAATGCCAGAGACAGCTTACCTGCTGTCTGACAAGCCCTGCAAAGCTGGAGAGAAGATGCAGAACTCTGCACCTGCAAAGAAACATCTCTCTCTCTCTTTCCACGGGTTCCCATGCACAAAGTGACACTGGTTTTGTGGGTGTCCTATGTGGTTACCCTTACCTCTTCATGTGACCAAAACATCCTCTGACTCAGGGGACAGGAGTGAGCTATCACATGCCTCATGCATACTACATTAAAATAACTGGGAAATCAATGATGTAGATATGTATATTCCACATACTACCTCTCCAAGTCAGGATGATATTTTATTGCCTACAGCCTCCTGAAGGCAGGATTTCAATTTAAAAAAAAAATTTAAAAATATTTAAACATCACTCCAAATGAATCTTGTTGCAGACCACTTTGCTCAAAAGATATATGGTAGCCTGGGGAATACTAAGAGACATGTCTAGGTAATAAAAATTTTTTATCAGCGTGTTTTCAACACTGTAGCTAGATTCCAAAGGCAAAGGAAGAAGGAAACTAAGCTGCTCTAAACCAAAGCCTGCCAAAAGCCAAAACTCTGAAAAATCATCTAAAAGCAACAACGTTCTTCTTGCAATCATGGTAATGTTGATTGCAATTAGCTATTGTGAATCACAGTAAGTGATCCTTTAGCCAAATACTTTAATCTCAATTTGCCAAAGCCATTTGTACGCAGCTTGAACGCAACCAGAGAAGGCACAAGCTAACAATGAACAATCAGCCACAAGGAAAATCTATAGCCACATGTGCATACCATAAACCTGCACAACAGGTAGAGAAAATGTGTCTATTATCATTATTTTCTCTCAGAGAGGATATCAAACAGGTGGTTAAACAGCATTATTCTTTAAGTCAAACTCTGCAGTATTCTTTAAAGCCACAAATTTAACAGAACATACATTTGCATAAAATCAAGCAGTCATTCAGAAAAAGCAAAGTTACTCATTAATTACAGAGTTTAAGCAGATACTTTATTGCCCAAAGTAGTTTTGTTCATATATGCATATGACAAAAAGATGCATATCCATGTGGAAGAAAAATTTAGTCAGGAGGAACAAGGTTTGCCTTATCCTGAAATTAAAACCAAAGAAACAAAAACTTTGCCAAAAATTCTTTCTCCTAGGGTTGAAAGCTGCCACTTTCTCCCTGAAGCATAGAAATCTGACTCACTGAAATAAACTCACTGAGGTTTAATCACTGCATAAATTTTCTTTTTAAAATTCAGAAACATTCCAGTTTGGAAATATTCATATATTCGTGATTGTACACAGGCATTCTTAGAAAGCTGACATTTTTGAAAAAGTGAATGGACTTCAAAGATATCTCAGTTTCTGGCAAGTATTTGGACCATTAACAGTTTCAATATTACAGAGTGTTTCAAAACAGGATGACAATCTACAGAAAGATTTAGAGGGATGGGACGAACAGCCTTACTACCATGTGAGGTCTGATTAGGCAAATCTAGTTATACACAGGAGAAACTAAACTCTGTACTGGTTTTAGAAAAAATCGGGACGTACCAAATCACGAACCCTAAAAATTTCAGTATATTGAATCCTGCAGCCTGTTATTTCATCATAAACACTACTAAAAATGGCAACTGCACATTCAAAATTATAATGTGATTAACAAAGTATACAGTAAGATGGAACTTCAGTTCAGACTACAGACTATAACATCCTTAAAGATAACAAAAAGATGATAAAAGATCAAAAAGTCTCATGTAAAATTAACCCTTAGGCCTCTATGATAAAAACCCCAAACTTCTGTTACAAACAGATCTCTGACAGAAAAGGTATATGCTCCTCATTAAAGTCCCTTATATCAGAAAAAAAAAATTATTTTGATCTCTTAAAGAAAGAAATTAATATTAACACAAAGCAGCTCCTTGGGAACACCCCAATGGTTTGCTTTCTTTGTCAAGATCATCTATGTAAAAAGCGCTTATATTACTAACACTTTTTTGAATTAAGATGCATTTCCTTTTTGGCTAAATTTAGGAAAGTGACAATTATTCATCCAGTTTAAGTTAACTGAAAGACCTTAGCTGACAGAATTACAGCAATTTCTGCAGTGGGTAACTGCCCTTTGTCCCCTCATTAGCCAAACACAGAACCACAAGCTGGCAGATGTACTTCCACCAGCTTTCAGAGTAAATTCCTATTTTAACATTGCTTCTATCATACTGGCAACACACACTGCTTGACTGTGGGCATGTCTATGTGTGTGGCCCTATTAAGCCAAGACTACACCAGAAATGGAAATAGTGGGTATAAACACATCACAGCAAGACACTACTACTGCAGCAAGAATGCAGGCTCACTGATAGCATAGCAATCTCCAGCACAGCCTACGTGCACTTCTTTTATTTGTTTCCTCCTTCCTGTATTGCAAATTTCTTGCTATCTTACAGCTGCCTGGAGATACACCTCAAGAGAGGGACGACAAGGCTACAGCCCATACTTGAGCCAGGCAGCCAAGGACACCTGCAGCTGGCACTTGCCTGCACCCACAATTAATCACTTCAGTGACAAAACCCAGGAACATGACTTATTCTCCTCCTCAGTCCCTTCAAAAGTCTAAGCTCAGTGGAACTAGCCAGACTGGTGGACTAAGACATTAAGAACTGGTGTCAATGAAGCAAGGTGAGACAACAGCAGTCTTTAAACAAGTCAGTTTAAACAGCCATATAACATTCTCAATTCACCAATATGCAAAAAAATTAAGTTTGAGTTAGTTTTGCTGCTCCTGCAAAGATTTTGCTTGCCATTATTTAAGCAGACAATCTCACAGCTTGTGTTTCATGGGACAAACAGTGTCAGCAACAGGATGTGTAAAAGTATGGCGTTAGTTGTGCTTGTTCACAAATATTTTAAGTGCTTTTAAAAAGTGATGATTAGGATACCTGGTACTGGATAAGCACTAGAAAGATGGCTAAGAGAGAACAGTTAGTTTTACAGTTTAATATCAGGGTACGAAATAATACCGGAATTGCAGAAGAAGCTGTTTGGAGAAACATGTCAAGGGAGGTCATTGTCTCACTTTACTCTGCACTGGTGAGGCCTCACCTTGCATCCTGTGTGCAGCCGTGGCACCTCAGCACAAGAAGGACATCAGACTGTCAGAGTGTGTACAGAGGAACGCAACCAACATGGTGAAAGGCAGCTGACATCACTTGACTGTTTTAGCTTGGAGAACAGAAGGCTGAGGGATGACTCCATTGCAGCCTACAGCTTCCTCGAGGGGGAGCTGCTGGTTTCTTTCACATAATTTAACTGCTCTGCCAGTAGAAGTATCTTGCCTCTAATTCACCAAAAACTCACTTCACTAGACTTCAGCTGTTGAGCCTGTATTTAAAACTTTTGTCTACCAGTTGCTTTAAATGAAAGATAACATCACAGGGAAGGGCAAAGGAAAACCTACTTCCCCCCCTGCCCCCCCAAAACAGAGGAAAACCACTGATATTCATTCATATTATTGGGTAGGAAAAATCATCCTAAAGTGACCAGTCTCCATATCTGAGCTGCTGGCATTTTAGAACCATAGAATGGTTTGGTTTGGAAGGGACATTAGAAATCATCTTGTTCCAATCCCCCTGGTGTAGACAGGGACATCTTTCACTGCATCAGGTTGCTCAAACTCTCAGGAATGGGATATCCACAACTTCTCTGGGCAACTTGTTCCAGTGCCTCCCTACCCTCACACAGTAAATAATGTGTTCCTAATATCTAAACTTACTCTTTCAGTTTGAAGCCATTCTCCCTTATCCTAACAATACCTGCCCTTGTAAGACATTTCTCTCAGGGCATTTCTAAGGCCTTTCCAACTTGCTACTCAAGACAACTGAGTCCTAAGGAAAGCAAAACTGCCATGCATTTTATTTATGTAGTTCCATGCACTTCTGAACAAAGGAATGAGTCAGGGAACAACTGTGCACTACCAATTACCGTAATATAATCAGGAACCCTCTTCCACTATTCCTCTTCCAGCAATTTGGGGGAAATTATGAAATTACAATACCTTGTTAATTTTAATAGATTGCACTAAACCTACTAACAATTGATTCAGAAGTCTCCGTACAAAAAAAAAAAAAAAGATTTTGAAGACAACATTCATTTACCAATACATGTTTGACAATTTTAACTTAATCTACTCAACAAGAACAACTCACTTTCAAAACAAAACCTTGCTTTCCACATCCTTAAAACATGAAGAATAAGGAACAGTGTTAAAATCTTCCATGAAAGCCGGTCTTCTCTCATTGCCAATTTCTGCAAATGTACACAACTGCAAAGTGCTGCACCTGGGCCAGGGCAACCCCTAGGACCTGTGCAGGCTGGGGGATGAACCGATGCAGAGCAGCACTGCTGAGAAGGGCTTACGAGTGCTGGTGGGTAAGAGCTGGACATGACCAAGCCCAGAAAGCCAAACATGTCCTGGGCTGCATCCAAAGCACTGTGGGTAGCAGGGTAAGGGAAGGGATTCTGCCCCTCTGCTCTGCTGAGACCCCACCTGGAACACTGCATCCAGCTCTGAGGTCCCAGCACAGGAAGGACAGGGACCTGTTGGAGAGAGTCCAGTGAAGGAACACCAACATGACTAGTGGAATGGAGCACCTTTCCTGTGAGGACAGGCTGAAAGAATTGGGGCTGTTCACCCTGGAGAAGAGAAGCTCTGGGGAGAGTTTATAGCAAACTTCCAGTACCTAAAGGAGGGCTACATGAGAGCTGGAGGACAACTTTTTGTCAGGGCCTGTTGCAATATGACAAGGGATTCTAATTTTAAACTTAAATAGGATAAATTTAGACTAGCCATAACAATGAAATTTTTTTACAATAAAGGTGGTGAACCACTGGAACACATTACTCAGAGAGGTGATGGATTCCTCATGCCTGGCAACACTGAAGGTCAGGTGGATGAGAACCATGACCTAGTTGGAGCTGTCCCTGATCATGGCAGGAGAATTGGACTAGATAACCTGTAAAGGTTCCTTCCAATCCAAACTATTCTATGATCATGCCAACCCTGATGCATAGGAGTCACGGATCTACCACCCATAAATACAGCCAGAAACTGCATGAGCTGTCACAGGTCCAGATGAACACAACTTCCTTATTAATGCACGTAAGAGTTTCTGCAGGGGAATGAGCCGTTACCAAAAATCTGTTGTCTGTCTCCTCATTTTTCATTTTTCTGAATGAAAGGAAGCCATTAATAAAGCTGCAATAATCTGAACCACACCAAAGTATCTGTTGCAGTTTCATGTACTGAGTCGGTCATCAAAGAACAGCCTCATACAGCATATTCAGAACAGGCAGTGAGCTTTACCACAATGTGCTGCACAAAAATTCCAACAGCACTTTCAGTAAAAACTATAAGATAGATACCTGTTAGAATTCGGGGGAAAATGAACCATTACTACAACAATTCTGTAGCACTCATCATGAATTATACTCAACATACATCAGTAGCAGACAACTGGACCTCTTTGTGTGGCTCTGAGCTGCCACACCCTGTGTCATTTTACAGTGAAGGAGAGGTTCCTACACATCACTTCTTTCTACATTTAACAGTACATCTGAAATAGAGGGGGAAAGTAGTAATGACTTTAAATGACCATAGCAGCACAAATAGCTTAGGTCATGATGAGGAAAAAATCAGTGAACCCCAGTACAAACAACTGAACCTGGGTACGTGGACCTAGTTTTTGAAATTCCAAGGGATAACACACTGCTAATAAAACCTAGCAGTAATGTAAGTCCCACTAAGGCTGAAGTTGCAAAATACAAATCATTAGCTAAAAAATACAGTCATCCTGAACAACTATTATTTATATTTAAACCAATATAAAAAAAAATTTAAGTTCTTTGCTTGAAAGTAAAGTAATATGTAGTTAAAGAAAATTCAATTACTTAAATATGAAAAGCAAAAGATTAAAGATAATCCCTTCCCTAGAGCAGCATTATACCTCAGGTTGGTTCTGGGTAGAAGCCAACTATTCCAACTGACACAGAGGAATTTGCCAGGAAAGAGGGAGGATGGAGAAAAGAGGGAAATCCCCATGATTCTATCTTCATTACATGGATTATAAACACAGGTTTTAAAACTGGCACTATGCAGACATCTCAACTGATTGAAAAGATATTTCTCAACTGTTAAACAATAAAACCACAAAGATTTGAAAAAATCTCGAACAACAGAATGAAGTGGGTTTTGGCAAAACATGAATTTTTACCTTGATAATTTTCTCTAAAAATTGCACGCCTCTAAGAATAATTCTTTGTCTCTCCGACTCATTAAAAGATTAACTGTCTTTAAGGAAAAAAGAAGCGCTCTTGAATTTCCTAACAAACTTTACAGAAAGCAATAATAAAGGACCCTGTCACTAAATAGAGTCATTACTACTCTAGAAGTGACCTATTTCTTGCATCCTCTACACATGAAACCGCAAACTTACCATTAATAGTCATTTGCATTTGTAATAAGGTGATGAATTTTACTGTTTCTGTCCATAGTGGTAACGGCTCTTTAAGAGGCAGATAATAGGCTTTTCCTTTCAGGAAAGGAAATTAATCTATTAAATTTTTTCTACATACTCCTGGATTAAACACCTAATTTTGAGTCTCCTGCCAAAAAGGTAGAAATGTTAAACTTCCAAATTAACTTCCAAAACAACACAAACATTTTATTTACGTATTTGCAGCTATGAGAGAGAAGGTTGTATCAAACTGCTATCTTAATGCAGACCAAAAATATTTACACTACTTTTTCTGCAAGAAATTAAGTTATTTGTAACATCCTATTCAAACAAATGATGCCTGTGCAAATCTTTTTTTTCTGGCATAATTTAATTCTAAAAATAATTTTTTAGATAATTATTTTAGATAAAAATAATTTTTTTCCAGCATAATTTAATTCTAAAATGTCAAGCAGCTGTTATTCAGTATCTTCAAAATTAATTTATTTCTCCTACGTCACTGAACAAAGTAGGTGTAATATTCAATTTTTTCTTGAAAGTGTTAAACATGCAAGCCAAAAAAACACAATGGAATGAGTGCTACTGACAACACAAAACACATAAATGGAATCATACTCTATTTAGAAATGTTTTCTAATCAAAATCTACCTCGAATTTGAATATTGTTTCTTATTTACTCTAATTTCCCAGTGTCATCTCTCTTCTGAAATCCATATGCAACTATCACAGTGCCACCTTTTCTTCCTCAGGCTCTCTCATGTTTTGAGGCTGAAACTGACCACAAAAAGTAACTGAAAAATCTAGAAAGGAATGGCCACGTAAGGGTCAATACTCACTGGTGTTTACATGATCAAAATTTGAATCCTACTGTACATACTCAACCATAATTTTGTGCTATGCCTAGAGGATGAGCTGTGGAGGAGACTCCATGTATACAGTTCTGTCACTACCAATAGCTTGATGACTTGCTTACTGTAAGACATGGATTAACTAGATCTATATCCAGGGTGTCCTTGGGGATGTCAAGCAACTCGTTGCTAATTCACTGGAGTATACATGGTAGCTACATATGATGAGGTACTACACTGAGCAAATGGTGCAAAAACTTCTCAGTGGCATCATTTCCTTGGGAAACCGGTGTAAAAGGAATGTCATTCAGAATATATATACAAAGATACAGAATATAAACATGAATAGTCTGGTTGAAATTGACCAGTGTACTCTTGAAAATATTTTTACTTCTTCTGTAAACATTTCTTTTTATAATTATGAGAATAAGGCCAACTGAAAATAGGTGAATGGCAGAGATGGACTTGAGCATAACTAAATCTTTTCAAGGGGCTGCGGGAAGTTCAGTGTAGAAAATACATTTCTGAAGGTGGAAAACTTTGCCAATTGGACATAGCCTAAGACTGAACCAAAGGTTTCTATTTACCTTTCTGATTAGAGAATCTCTGAAGCCAAATAAAATCCTTCTTCTAAAGGCTGAAAAAGTAATTGTCCCTTGGAAGAGAAACCAGCAAGTTGGTGACTTAATAATGAAGACTGACAGCACATTTATGCTTCAATTCTGGTGATATCAAATAAAATAAGATACAAATGCACTTTGTAAGATACAAATGCTCTACAGAGCTAATCTATATGATTGGTACCACAATAAATGTCCTGTTTGCCTTAACTAAAATGGCCACAGCAGCACTGCAAAGCTGTACTACAGAGTTCTCACTTTTTAATTCCTTGTGATATCCCAGTGCTGCTCTTACTCTGTCAGTGAGATACAGGATAGCCAGTTAGACCTTACTAGACATGAAGGATGGAGAAAGGTAACAAAACTTTCTTAGTCTGAAATCCAGAAGAAAAAGTGGCTGTAGCAAGTTACTTTGGCTAGTTAATGTCTGAGATGCCACAAGATACATGTCCGAGGCAAAAGGAGAGTTGAGAGCATCCAAGAGATAATTCAAGGAATCCGCAGCAAAAAACAAACACAGAGGCAAGCCTATATTGAATATGGCTGCATGCAGGTGCCAGGTGAACCTGTATTTTTCCCTCCAGAAGGACATATTATTTGTAATATGCATATGTCTATTCTAATAAGAAATAATCATATTTAGTAATTCATGTCACTCAGCCCATGAGAAAAACAAATCAAATCTAGTTTCGAGGTGCATAGAAATCAAGCAATTTAGACCACTATTTAAAAGTACGTAAGCAAACACGTCCCATGTTAAAAGACTTTACTCAGAGCTACTACTCAGTGTTCTGTATCAATATGGTATCTCATTTATTTTGAAGGATATGAGCTTCATTTTGCCAAACTCCTTGCCTATCAAAATTCAGCAACTTGTTACTGTTACTTTTTCTTGAAGACAGTCATAAGCTAGAAGTATTGTTTTGACTTATTTTTAAGTGCAAAACCTCTCTCATACTTTATTATTCTGTAAATGCTTTTCTCAGCCTAAAGCATGGAAGTTACAAGCAATTCATGTTCTGTGCAAAACAGACAACAGAATGAATTCACACTTAGCAGTGAAAGTTAGCTTTTCAGGGCTTCTGCAACAGTCAAAGAAGAGCCTGTTTCCAGCATTTCAAAGTGCAATGGACTTTTCAACACCAGAAGACATGAGCTCTTCACAGAAACTTTTCATGACAAGACAGACAGAATGTTATTACATTATTTCTGTCAAGCTGATCAGATAAACTCTCAGGTCAAAAAGCCCATAGAAGATGCAAAAAATACTGGTAACTTCATGAGAAGGTATTAATTGCATGGAAAGAAACTAGGGAAATGGAGAAAAAGAAAAAGCCATGCAGTCGGAAGCATCCAGAAGAGAAAAGACAATGATGTAAAGCATTTAACAATGACCACACTGATAATATTCAGGGAAAGAATTTGATCAAAACATGCCATATTTTGTCATTTTGTAACCAACATTTTTGCTTTTCTTAGCTCAAGAAACCTAAATTTAAAAGGCACAGAAAACTAGCAATAAGAAGAAAACTTCCTATTTCAACCTTTTTAACCATTACTCCACAACTCCAAAGTCCCTGTTGGCATTATTTAGATTTATCACACTTGTGGTTAAAACTTTTTAATCTTATCCAGTCCATTGCTAATAAATATTAAAGCAGTGGCTCATAAAGTTTTCCAGAATACAATCTCAATGTTTTATTTGCAAACACACTAGAAAGCAAATACATTGTCCAGACATGGATACCCTCTTGTTCCTAATAAATGCAAACATAAAACACTGCTCATGCTTCTATTTCAATGTAACTATAGTTGTAATAGTTCTCTTCTTCAGGAGGGCAACAGGGTCTTTCAGACTATACATGCTACTTGTTTTTGCTTTGTTTTCAACCATTCTCTTCAGTAGATTGAAGATAGCTCCCTCTTATCTCCAGCCCAGAACCCACTATTCTCTAAATGCACAAAAAGGGGTTACCCACTTTATTTTTAAATAGTCATAACAAAAGATAGGCTTATAATTTCACAGCATGATGGCTTTCTTAACATCTCTATCAGTGACTTGGTAAAGGAGACTGAACACACTCATGAGGTCTGCAGATAACAGTCAACTGGGAAATGAAGCACCTGACACTTCAGAGCAAGCAGGGCTTCAGGAGGGACCCAGACAGTCTGGAAGAAGGGGTTAATAGCAGCCTTATGAAATACTACGAGGACAAATACCAAATACCAAGTACTGCCCCAGCAAGGCAGTGCCCTGCAGCCATGACACCAGGGCTGGAAAACAACTCTGGAGCATGGCCCTGGGCATGGGAGGGCTGTGAGCTGAGCCAGGGCCACATAGGTGTCCAGGCAGTAACAATGGCTATCAGTGCCCCAATTCTTGTGAGCTGGTCACAGCCCTGGGAGCCAGGAGAGGGTAGGAACGGTATCCTCTGCTTGGTTTTTGTCAGACCCTATCTACATACCGCCTGCAGTTTGGATCTCTAACACAAACACCAACAACAAGATGATGAGAGGTGAGAGGAGGTAACTGAGATCATGGGGCTGGAGACTTCGTGCAGCGAGAAATGGCAACAGGACAGGGCTGGCTCAGGTTGGAGCAGGGATGGCTTCAGGGACATCCAACAGCTCCTCTATTCCCTCCCATCAGCACAGCACTGATCAGAGGGAATGAAGGACACAGTCAGGCTCTTCACAGTGCTGCGTGAAAGGAGGGCAAGAGGCAGCAGCCCGTCCTGACACATAAAGAGACTCAGGTCCACAAAGAAAGCCTAGAAGTGGAGCCAAGTCCAGGGAGAGTTTCACACCACAGTAAGGAGGGGTGAAGTTCTGAGAAGACCCGATGGCTGAACCTCTGATAGTTCCTGACAGAATGAATTATGCTGTCATTGTGTGAAACACAGCAGAACAGTTTCCACTAACAGACGAAGTCTAAACCTAAAAATTTGGCCTTTTGAGCCCTCTCATCCCTCCAAATGGGCAAACTTCCTTTTGATCTTTTCACATGACTTAATTTTGGCAAAGAAGTTGGTACGTTTTTCTGATTCAGACTGCGTAACATAATATATAAATTTAAATAGGTTTGTGTATAGTTAGAGTTTTGACTTGTTCTACCCTGTAACTACTGAACTTTATTAATACAGAAACATTTCTCTTTCAATGAAAGACACAATTTTCTTACTACTTCCATCACAGTATCATGTAGTTAAGGTATGCACGTGCTCATTTGTTCACCCATTCTACTTCAAGACAACTACTGAGCTCCTGTATGAAGTTAATCACAAAAACACTTCACTTAGTTTCACTGTCAGGTCAATCTTTCTCATTATACTAATCATGCACCAGCAACAAGCAGCAACATCTTTATTGTGATGGCTTTTGACATGGGTGCAGGACTCACCCCTCCTGCCTTTAGCAGCTTTCTTCTGAATTCCTCTGTCGGGTTGTTGAATGTGAGCTTTTCACAGCGGAGGTGATTTACAGGTGGGTGGCCTTCAAGGTGCAGGAATAAGTCATAGTCAAATCGAACTTTCTTAGGTTCTTCCTGAGGGTTGAAAATAACCAGATAGAAACATCTAGCACCAAAACTAACTAAGTTGAAAACAAAGGCTACATAAAGACTGTCAATTACAATTAAAATTATGTAATTTTTAAGCATTCTCTGTGTTCTCAGACACATATGGAATTTACCAAACATCAGCTGACCTACAGCAAATTAGAGAAACTCCTATCAGCCCATGATAATACAGGGTAAAATGCATTAACTTCATGTAGTCCTGAGAAGACTTAATTGGCACTTTTGTCAGATTTGGCCCAGGCTACAGATAGGCGCATAAGCAAGTATCATGATTCAGCTGACACAAGGTAACTCAGTCAAAAACACAATCACATTTCTGAGCCCTAGCTAGTACTGAAGACAGCTAAGTAAGTTTTGAAGGCAAAATTCTCCACTGAAGCCAAACTATTGTTTTCTTCATAAGTTACAAAAAGGGGCAAGTATGAATGTGCTCTAGCCAACTATATTTGATCTCCTACTTACAGGGTCTGCTCATTTTTTAAAGAAACTTCATTATCTTAAACAAGTGTGGTCAGATAGATTTCAAGTGTTCCACCAGAATTTTCAAGCAATTAAAATTCTTTGCTGTTGTAGTGAAAAAATTAAATTTAATGTTCCCTGTACCAATATAGAAAGAGAAAAAACAGAAAACGCAAATTTATCTCAGGAGTTATCACTAGTGCTCTAGTGCCCTGAGAAAGCCTCAGCTGAAAAAGGACACTAGTGGCATCAAACAGACCTCAGTATTTTCTATCCGGTATTACAAACTAAGTACATTTTGTGTTACACATTTACACAGTCCCTTCGAGAAAGCTGTGTGTGCAGTAAGTGCTCTTTGAAGATGCTGCTAAGTAGCCATTCCTCCAAAGGTCGTGATATGCAATGGAAGTCACCAAATCAAGCCTTAGGAAAGAACAAAAATAAAAAGTCAAATGGAAAAAAAGTTTCAGTAAAAAAGGAACCATGAGGGAAGAGAAGAAAGACATACAGCAAAACCTTAGCACATATCCGACACTGCACATAATTAAAATACAAGCTCTGTTCAGTGACAGATGCTCAAGAAATTCACATTAACCATGTTGAATTTTGATTCAGGATTTCAAGTATGGGAAGAACAGACAGCATAGAAAACTCAGTTACTCTCGAAGTTAAATCGGAGGTTTCAAACACAGCCAAGTGACACCCTAATCTGCCCCATCTCTAGACTTGGAGCAGAAAAAACAAAAGGGGACCTGAACTAAAAGGCTTGCAGTTGTCTGTTTCTGAAGATAAAAGAAAGCAGTTCCCCTAGATGAACTATTTTCTTGACAAGTCATTTTCAAAGGCAAGCATGGATGATATTTTTTGCTGTTAGAAATATTAACATGATTTCACAGAGAAAAAAATGGAAGTAATTTATTCCCTGGTCTGCTTAGAAAGCTATGATGTTGCTATAGGCAACGATTTGGTACCAGCAGCTTTGCCATAAAAGCCAAGTTGCAAAAATTCATAAATGGTAGTCTTCAAACAGTCTTGTGGAAAGTCAGATGAACATAACCACTGATAAAAAAGCAGAGTTACTTTGCAAAAGACCCTCAGAACCACTGCACTGCCATTATTTTAAAACAGGGAAGACAGAATGTGCTGCAGTTTATGAGTCTTATCCTATATGGACTGCATTTTCCAAAGTAGGAGTACTAACATAAAAGCATTTTTAAGGACTTTGTCTCAGTGACTAACAACAACAGCCTGCTGTTGTTGAATTTGGGAGTGGGGGTCGGCTGTAATTTCTGTAACTCTTTAAAGCTTGGAATACTTTTCTATCATGATGAAACACCTATTAAATTTTCTATCAATTTCTGTTTAGTCCTGGGAACAGGAGCCCTTTAATCCTCTGTGGTCCAGGTGATGTCCTGTACCCTGCTCGCTCTTCAAGCATGAGGGTATTTTCTGAATCAGACATTGAACAGTTGTCTACCTTTAATAAATAATGATGATATGTCTCCTCTTCCTCTTTCTGTCTATCCCCACTTTTTCTGTACTGGAATACCTGTGAACTGCCTTAGGGGAAATAGCACAGCTGAGCCAGGAGAAAGCAGTAATTTTCCAGCTCAATTTTTGTGCCACTCTCCCTCTGTACTGCACTCATCCCAGGGAAGGGCATGCTGCTGCAGCCTGAGAGGAACTAACAGACTCCCAGCTGCTTGTTGTATTCCATGACACGAAAAAGGGGTGAGGGGTGTTTGCAAACTTCCTAATCCCATATGTTGCTTGAGTGTAAGGTGAGTTGTAATCACTGCTGCCCTCTTGATCTCAGTCTAAGCCTCAACTTCTGCTGGGGAACACCTGAGACTTGCAGTCTCCACACTCAGAAAAAGCAGCCACAAGACTGAGTGGAAAACAAAGTAAGAAAAGTTGGGCAGGAAGCTTTCTGTAGAGATGCTCAATAATTGACTCACTGTCTTCTGCTTTGTCTGTGGAATGAGCATTTAATAGAGGAGTTGAAGAGACTGGGCTGCTTTTCATTAGATTTCCTGAATGAATCAAAACAGCTTCCCTAATAGAAACAGGGCTAAAAAGCATTCCAAGAAATCAGATCAACTCACTGAGGCAGCTCTGTTTCCACTTCCAACAGCAAACAGGGTAAATCAAGACCTGCTCTTCATAGATTGATACAGGGAACATGTTAGAATTACCCGTTCAAAACCTACGACTTCCAAAGTGCCTGAGCAGAATTATCCCCACGTCACATCTTAACAGGACTTTCTTGAAAGATAAAAGAATACTGGAATATGTACTTGAAGGCACCCATAGCTTTAGTGACCAGGGTTCCAGAAAAAGTCTTTTACTAGGTATTTCTATTTTCTTTTTGTTTTAGTCTTTCACAAAGCATTCAATACTTTAAAGACTTAATGTTGACCTGATTAAAATAATTATTTCAAACTACATCTTGGTAATATAAAATAAACACATAGAACCCTTTGAATCACATGTTAAGTATCATAACAGCTACACCAAGGCACATAACATATAAAGGAAACCTAAATAACTTTGGATATTAAAGTAGTGTACATGAAATTTTGCAAGATTTTGCTCTTTCATTTCACACAAATCCAGTTCTTTTTATCTCAATTAGTCATTTGCAATGCAGTCTCCTTTAAGTACATTATAGAAAATCTCTGTATTTGCTATTTGAGAGACTCACAGTAAGTGCAGCAATTACTTAGAATGTGAAGAATCACAATAACGTATGTTTTGTAGAATGGCACTGGGTTCAGTTTGAGCCTGGTAATGTAGAATACAATGAGTACTAACAAGGGGTCTAACAGAATGTTTTTTAACTGACAAAGGATGCAAGATTTAAAAAAATAAAAGACTATTTTGAAAGATCAAAACCTGAACAAATTATAAAGATTTGCACTACTAAAACAGAACAATGAGTTCATTATATAAACAACGTAATCAAGACTGGTGTCCTTTCCTCAAGTTTAAGTGGCTCTTAAACTTATTTAAGCATTATTTAAAGTCTGTCCACTTTATAGCAGAGCTAGTAACTTTTCTGAATAATTATGTTACACTACTCTTTTTAATAAGGTAGTTTTAATTTCACAGTTATCTACTAAATACTGCCCACTAAGAGTCAATATCGGGTTTAATACTGTTTAAGTTCTCCATCAGTGACTCGGATGAAGGGGCAGATTGCTCCCAGCTCTGTGTCATCAATGAACTTGCTGAGGAGGCGTGGCCAATACCCCAGAGGGCCGTGCAGCCCTTCAGAAGGGCCTCAAAGGGTGGAGAGATGGCAGAGAAGAACTGTCTGAAATTCAACAAAGGCAAATGCAGGGTCCTCCACTTGGAGGAGAATAACCCCAGGCATCAGCACAGGCTGGGGACTGATCTGCTGGGAAGCAGCTCTGTGGAGAAGGAGCTGGGGGTCCTGATGGACAACAAGCTGTCCATGAGCCAGCAGGGTGTCCTGATGGCCTAGACGGCCAGGGGTGTCCTGGGGTGCATTAGGAAGAGCACTGCCAGCACCTCAAGGGAGGTGATCCTGCCCCTCTGCTCAGCCCTCATGACACACATCTGGAGTGCTGTGTCCAGTTCTGGGCTCCTCAGTACCAAAAAAATATGGAGCTGCTGGAGCTTGTCCAGAAGAGGGTGACAAAAATGATGAGAAATCTGAAGCACCTCTTTTAGGAGGAAAGGCTGAAGAGAGTTGGGCCTGTTCAGCCTCAGGAAGAGACAACTGGGAGGGCCCTTACTGTTTCTAAGAATCTGAAGGAAGGGTGTCAAGAAGATGGATCGAGGCTCTGTTTGGTCATGCCAAGTAATAGGACAAGAGGCAATGGGCAGAAACTAATGCACAGGAAGTTCCACTGGAACATGAGGCAGAACTTCTTTACTGTGCAGTGACTGAGCACTGGAACAGATTGACCAGACAGGTTGTAGAGTCTCCATCACTGGAGATACTCAAGAACTGTCTGGACACAATCCTGTGAGATGTGCTCTGGGATGACGCTGCTTGAGCAGGGAGGCTGAACCAGATGACCCACTGTGCTCCCTACCAACCTGACCTGTTCTCTGAAACACAATCAAGCATTTCCAAAAGTAACAGTAATATTGGGTTGAGGAACAGCACTGATAAAGACAGCTTTAGATGTAATTTTTAACCGAGTTTACGAACTAACTTCAAAACTTCAAACCTCACTTCCATATGAGGTTTTTTTTTCCTTATGAAAAACATGAGATTCCATACCTTGTTTTTGAAGTAAACCTCAATTGGTAAAATGAAACCAGCATATCCAGATTCTTCGACTTTGTAAGGTGGGTCCTTGCACACTGAAATAGAGAAAAAATGGTATTTAACACAAAAAACCCCCCATGTTTGAAATGCTTTAGCAAGCCACATGAGTAAATCTGTGACAATAGTTCTACATGGCACCATTATGAAACTGCATACACATAGTAGGACATATCTGTGCACAACTCAACCTGAATTTTGCAAGCAAATTGTTCTTGCCTGCATAAAACCTCCAGTTTAGGGAAAGAAAATCTTTATTTCAAATTTGTAATCTTTATTATTGGGGAAGTGGGGGACACAACACAGCATTTCATTACATAGTGGAGAACATGAGGAAGGTTAATTATGGTATTATGTTACAGTAAAATCTAGGTTTTCCTTACAGGATTCAGACTTCTGTAACAATGTAATGAACATACTAGTTATAATACAATCTTCTCTTTCAAGTTCTCAGTTTAGTGTAAGGACTTCTAGTTACTTCAAGTCCCCACAGTACTGAATATGAGATATCTGAAGAAAACGGTACTGGCTGTCAACTGAGACTGACAAAGACCAGGTTGTTACAGAACTTGGAACAGAAGCCATCTCTGCCTTCTCCTGTTTGATTGCATGGCAATCTCACTACAGGATTCAAATCCATGTAACACATTAGCACAAAGGGAGACTAAGCTTGAGAAACCATGCATCTAACTGCAGCATCAACTCAGATACTTCGAAATGCTGCATTGCTGTGTATGACAAAGCATGTCTATGGCACTACCATCTCAATAAAGGTTTCTCTACTGTAGATTGGTTGAATGATGCAATTAATACGCAAAGCATTGATTTCTTCAGAAACACTTCCTCTAGCTCTGTCAACCTAACTGACTGGAAAAAATGTTCAAACTATCAGATGAATCACAATTTGCTCACGTGTACACTCCTTTCAGTATTGCCTGGTAGTTTACAAAAAGAATATATTGCAATAAATTGTACAGGGCCTGATTACCAAAATTATTACTTTTAGCAAAGCACCACAGGTGGGCACTCACAATCCTTTATCATCCCAAAAACATGACAAGGTCTATCAGACACATCCAGGAATGTAAATACTGTTACAATTCCCAATAATGCAATCAGCATGTCAGCTTTCTGAGGACATGGAAGCTTGGTTAATCCCCAAGTAAACAAACACAGCAGAATTTTCTACTACTACCTTGCCATTCTCCTCCTGGTTTGCTAGCACCAAACTCCTCAAGGGTGAGGGAGATTACAAGTCCTTGCTCACCTACTACAATTGGCTACCACTACCTAGTTCACTTCAATGCAGTCAATAAAAAGGGAATATGAGGGGGAAAAAACCAGAGCAAGAATAATCTATTTTACACACTCTTCTGCAGTACTGTCCTCTTGCAGCTACAGAGGGTAATTTGTTTCTCCTAGCAGAAAAAAAACAGACAAGCTATAGTCTGGAAAGTGGGATTTGAAAAATTTTGAAGAAAAGCATTGTGATGACTGGTCAAATATAAGAGATGGTTTCAAACTAAGGTCTTCAGCTGGAAACTGAAAGAACCTCCTAGAAGTAGAATTTCAACTTTTATTGACACATCTTCTCCTAAGACTTGCCAGCACACCAAAAATGTAAATATAATAGCTAGTCCTAGTTAAGCAGAGGTTAATGGAGGTTACAGTAATACATACAGGCAACTTTTCAGTCAACAGAGGTGCCTTCCTGCTCCTTCTCTGCCTTCGGAAGACAACTCGAGGAGAAAGCCTTCACAACATTTTTTGAATGGTCATGTACAAAAGACTGAAATTCACTTACACAAAAATGGGGAAAGATTATACAGCAGATACTTAATCAGATGGAAATACACAGGCTTTAGAAACAGTGATTTCAGGCTCCATATATGTGACAAGCCACAAATATCACATCAACTTCTTCCCAAACACTTAATGGGTGCAAAAAGCCTCATTAGCATACATATTTTTCATTGCCTCCCTCATTTAGCTCTCCTTGCAGATTTACACAGCTGTTTGCCATGCTGAATAGTACCTTATCAAAGTCTCACAATTCTTAAAAGAGTCA
This sequence comes from Dasyornis broadbenti, assembly GCA_013397935.1. NCBI lineage: Eukaryota > Metazoa > Chordata > Aves > Passeriformes > Dasyornithidae > Dasyornis > Dasyornis broadbenti. Next base: position 1,745,848 of record VZRN01004184.1, read on the forward strand.
GTAACAGCTGCCAGTTTTGGTAAGGCCTGGGTAATGGACTGCAGAACAATCACCAGGAAATTAATTTGGGTATCTTCCCAAGCTGAAAGATGGGCTTTTAACACAAGGAAAATTCTGGTCTTGTGAATTAAACCTTTCAGAAAAAAACAGAAGTGACTGAGTAAAGCTCCATGCTATTGTGTACATCTAGACTGCTGCTATTCCATTTTTCTCACATTTTTAGTGGAAGCCACCACTGACAGAATGTATTGGCAGAAATGGCATCTCTGCGCACTCTGATACAGCATTCCCTGATCTCAGTTTTTGTTTTATTGAACTGTCATAAGGAGTAGCAAGGGCTGCAGTAACACGTGTGGTTTAGCCAAGCCAACAGGAAATCATCCTAGCAAGCTTTGCTGAGCAGAGAAGAGAGATGTGGCAAGAGTTAGGTAAACCGCAGAAAAGGAAGTAAGAAAACAAACAAAAAACCAAAACAGGACAGGAGAAGAGGGAAAAAAACCCTTAGATCTGTAATGCAGAAGGAAAAGAGAAACAACAGCAAATTGTAAATACAGCCCAACAGAGCATAACTAACTACAGAAACTTGGAAAGAGTGATTTTGAAAAAGGAAGCATCTGGAAACCCTAACAGATTTCCCAAAGCTTGCTAGAAAAAAAGTGACATGTTAGACTAGGTAGATAGGCAGAAAACACTGCCCTGTTACAAACAATTTCCTTCTGACCCAGAGGGTCAGAGGCATTTCACCACTGACTGCTCCTTTCTTTTCAAGAGGCACCTAAAAATGCATTTCAGGCACCAAACCAAGCGTCTTGAAAACTATTATCACTATGACTTAATTGTTATGGTTAGGTTTCTTTCTTCTACAGAAAAAGCTTGTATGACCACAATTTTTTCCCTCTCTGCTGTATCTTTTGACTAGGTGGTCCAAGATCAAAGACAGTCTCTATAACAATTAAGGCCCTATAGGTTCCTACAGATCCAGTTAAAAATTGGTGTCTGAGAAAGCAGTTCCAGAGAACATCTTTACTGAGGTCCAGGAAGAAGCAGGCAACAGCATACAGAGTTGTCACAAGACTGTGACATAACAGTGTCTGTTGTCACAAGAACTGTAGGTCCAGGAGAAGTAAAAGACATAAGCAAAATTACACATATTTCTTTAGACCCACCAGCCACAGAATAAAATGTGGGGGTTTTGTTGCCTGTGTAAGGCAAAATAAGGAGTTTAGCTCAGCTGATCAGAGCATGGTGCTAGTAACACTGAAATTGTGCGTTCAATCCCTGTACAGACCATGTAAGTGTTGGACTCAATAGTCCTTACAGGTCCCTTCCAACTCAGAATATTCTATGAGTTCATGGTACTGACCCGCTTTCATATCTTTATCAGAATAATCATTTCTCTTCACCCATAAACAAAAGCTTTAGTCTTAACGTATTTGCAAATACACTTGCTAAATACTGATAAATAACTAAAAAAAATCTTAGGTGAAATTTTGAAATAAAAATAGGAGCTCATGCAATCATGCAGCTGAAGTCTGTCCCTTATGTTCATCATATTTCATTGTACTGTGGGGTGAACTTTGCTGTAACAAGCAGGAACACTGGTATGTTTAAGGCCACAGAATGGAAATTAGATCAAACAGGGCTCTAACGATAGCTAAAACTATTGCCAAATGCTGCACAGGAGCTTGAACACAGATGAAACCAAATGACTAGTCAAGTTGCAAAAAGAGAGGGGGAATAAGGGAATATGTAAAAGCTAGAGCAAGAAGGCTCAGGTCCTAGGACAAGAAGAAGGAGGAATGATAGTTTTCCTTAATGCTGAAGAAGCATACAGACGTGCACACAGGTGATGAATTCTAGTACTGTGCACACTTCAGTATACTGTCACTTACTTAGCTGCTCACCTACAGTATACTGTCACTTAACCTCTGTGACAGAGGACTGTTCAGGCACTCAGCTGCAATGCTAGCTATATTACAAACACTTCACAAACAGGAATAGTCAGAAACATAATGGTTATGCCAATCCATTCATTTTAAACTGCCTTACCATATGCACAAGTTCCAGTAATTCACAGACGATGAAAAGTTATTGAAATGATCCTCAAACAAAACCTGCCTTCCAGCAAGCAACTGCAAGACACCAATGGGCATCAGTAACAATATTACACTAACTACTACATGACTTTATTAATAAGGATTTCTTCTCAATAATGATTCAGTGTCTGTTTAGGTTACACTGCCTAATCATACCATCAAGGGCCCTGCAGAGAGAGCTTGACAAATCAGAGGGCTAGACAATCACCAACTGTGTGAACTTGAATGACAAGTGCCCGACTTTGCACCTGGAATGGAGCAACCCTGCATGTACAGACAGACTAGGGAATGAGACGCTGAAGAGGAGCGCTGCAGAAACAGACCTTCCCAGCTCATGATATTCCATGAATCTGTGACACTCATTCTACATGTAAGCAAGAGAAATGAGAGTGCTCAGTTCTCATCCAGTGCATTCTATAACTGAATTCTTTAGATAATGCCTGAAGAATGAGTTTCCCAAGATCACAGAAAGCCAGACTAGACATTGATGATTATCTGTCCCCAGTTCTATCAAGAGAACATGCCTTCTCTATAGCTCACATAAATGGTTTAAATCACTTATCTCAAATGTTTTATTTCTTTATTCTACAAGTGAAGCACTACTTTTTCTTTCACAAATGTATTCCCATGTGTGGCATCAGACATTAACTGACCCCCAAACGAACAGATACAATCAAACCATGATGACACATTTTACTAACAGTGACTACACTGAAACCTTTGGACATAATAAATTCTAGTTAAAGCGATCTTTCTTAAAAGCTTTAACATGAGATTCATTTGCCAGTTTAACACTGTTGAACGCTTAGCCATGTATCATTTTTTTTCTTTATTAAAAACAAAGTCAGAATGAACAAGTAGAGGCAGAAGTTCCCTTTAAGCAGATTTCAACACAACATCAGGATGATGTAGAAGAATGTCTGTAAAAAATTTACCCATATTCTATGCATCCTGCAGGATACTCCAAGTGGGTGCTTGTAAGAAGTGACTGATGTCTTCTTAAAGAGAACTGGTTTAACCATATGGTTTTTGGTAGTAGTATTTTATAGATATTTGCCCCTTATTTGCTCATATGACTTATCCTTTGACCAACTTTTCCCTCTATTCAACACCATCTTCACTAAAAGAAATATCAAAACCAAGGGGTGGCATTCATTTTCAGAGGAAGGTAGATTGTAGTACCAAATCCCTCCTGCAGCAATAAGTCAGCTTTAAATACTCAGCTGTGATTTCTATAAAAGCTCTTTGACTCTGGTATTCTGCAGCTCACCTTGCCAGCTGGTGGGGCCTAGTACTTGGATTCTTAAAAAAAAAAAGAAACCAACCTGGAAGAGAATGGCTCTGTTATATTTTAATTTCAGGCACACCTCAACCATTAATACAAAAAAAAATTTCTAGGTTCAAACAAAAACTACCAAAAATTACTACATTGAGTGTGGGTTAAGTAGTACATCCTAGACTAAGGAGTGTACATTTGCTCTATACCTTACACTGACATGTACTGTATGAGAAAGATAAAACCCTCAAGTGAAAGCACAGAAGGCACTTAGAAAGAACTGAGCTCTCAGCACTGCACTTACAGATATACTACATTCCCTGCCTCACATACAGAGTAACCAGATTCCCACCACTTCTACCAACTGGATATGATAGCAAGATACAGCTTATAACCCCTTAAATAAAGTGAACCCCAACTAAATTTTGGAGTGACGTTTTCTGTACACACTGTCTACTCACTGACCATTGAACAGCTTCTTCACCAACCGAGAACAGTCTAATACTCAAGACAAGAGGGCAGGGAAGTCTCCAAGCCTGTGGTTGAGTTTGGACTCAGTCACACCTAAGCTCCATCAGGAATTTGGAAAGCAAGCAGGTCCTCTCTGAACGCTGTGATTCAGTGGGAGGAATCCCACATTTATCACCTTACTCTTTTCCATCTCTGGTCTCTAGGTAAATAATTCTAAGCTGATTCTAATCTGGGTTTCCTTTGTATATTTCATCCATGTAATAAGTAATAGAATGAACCTTGCCATTGAACTTTTTTAGTCACAAATTTATATTAAACCTGCTTTTGCTAATACCTTTGACAGTGATTTTTTAAGCAACCTAAACCACTCATTTGCAAGTCACTGTTATGTGTGATGGAGCTCTGCTTTCCTGAGGATGGTTGAGTGCCTGTGAGCCATGAAGGACATAGTAAATGAATGGCTTGTTTTGCTTTGCCTGCACAGCTTTTGCTTTACCAATTAAACTGTCTTAAATCTCAACCCACAAGTTTTCTCACTTTTGTCCTTCCAATTCTCTCCCTCATCCCCCTCTGGAGAAATGAATAAGCTGTTGGGTGATGGTTAGATGCCAGCTGGGGATAAACACAACATTCACTCCTTCCAAGACTTCCAGCAGAAGGATAATTTCCTTGATAAAGATCCTCAGGCAGCTACAAACTTTCAAACTTCAATACACATCACGGGTGGTACAGAAGCCCCTACTCCTGACTGAAGGACACAGAAAACTGTCAGCTATATTCTGCACTGCACACACAAGCAACCACCCTTACTGAGACATTCAGAAGTTACTGGAGATGTCTAGGACCACTTATAGTTTATGCCTTCCATCCCTTCTGTCTGCTCCCTCAGGTTTCCTCTGAACGAGTTGAGAGTAAGAGAGAAACGGGAAAATAATAAAAAACAAAGACTTTCAAACAGATGTTATTCCCACATTTCCTGCTTTAATTACAGATTTTTTTTTCAATATAAAGAATTTTTCAAAAAAGACTGCTAAAAAACATACATATGTCTCAGGTATCAGTGGAGTAAGAGACTTCCAGAAAGCACCTGGACTGGAAGTCTTTCTTAGACAAGCATGACACTAAAGCAAAACCCTTGAACAACTGAACTGCAGCTAAGGCTGCCTGGATAATAGCATAATAAACCAAACAATTATCTTTGATGGAAAACACATTAGATATAACATTAAAAACTCCAACAACAAATGTCAATTTGCCCTGTAGATATCATTAGTATTTTAGGAGTAATAGAAATTTCCAGTAATTGTGCACTAGTGCATTGTCATATTTGTATTGAAGGTACAGCCCTTGGGATTTTCTTTTTCACTGAGAAAAAGAGGTCCCACAATTGCAGTATTTGAAGTAATTTCTTTCTTGGTTATTATATACCTTACCTCTTCCTCCCACTAAAGACTGCAAAGAAAATACTTTTTCTTAACTTCCAGAGAGACAGCTAAAACAGTGTATCTTATTCTCTATTTTAACTTCATTGTGCTATGCAAAGATCAAACTGAGAAAAAATATTTCAGAGCCAATGAAATCAGTCCGTATACCAGTGATGCCATACCTATGTCAAAATTTTGGGATTGAGAAAGTTTTACAAGCCAAGACTAATTTTTTCCCCTCATACCTCCATCCTGCATGGTTATTTTACTTGATTTATTGCAGAATGAGTACAGCTGGAAGGGACCACCAGGGAACAATCCAGACAAGCCTCCCTGCTCAAGCAGCATCATCCCAGAGCACATCACACAGGATTGTGTCCAGACAGTTCTTGAGTATCTTCAGTGAGGAAGAGTCCATAATCTCTCTGGTCAATCTGTTCCATTGCTCAATCACTGCACAGTAAAGAAGTTCTGCCTCATGTTCCTGAGGATCTTCCTGTGCATTAGTTTCTGCGCATTGCCTCTTGACCTATTGCTTGGCAGGACAAGCCTGGATCCACCCTCCTGGGACACTTCCTTTAGATAAACACTGACTCCGTGTCTCTTGTCTTGAGGAGCACTCCAGATGTGGCCTCACTAAGGCTGAGCAGAGGGGCAGAATGACATCCCTCAAACTGCTGGAAATGTTCTTCCTAAGGTACCCCAGAACACCATTGGCCTTTTTGGCTACCAGGACACACTGCTGGCTCAGGGACTGCTTGCTGTCCACCAGGACCCCCAGGTCCTCCTCTGCAGAGCTGCTTCCCAGCAGATGAGCCCCCAGTCTGTGCTGGTGCCCGGGGTTATTCCTCCCCAGGTGCAGGACCCTGCATTATCTTTTGCTGCGTTTCAGACAATTCTTCATTCTTCAGATGTAATATATTGGAAAAAAAAAAAAATCAATTTTGCTTGTATAGTCTACCTGACTGCCTTCCTGAAACTGTTCAGGGTAGGTGCACATAAGAACATGAATGTTAGTCTACCTCTCAATCATTTTAGCAATTGGAAAGTGAGACTAAGAACAGGAAAAGAGATCTTTTCAAACACATTTTCTTCATAGCGTTCACCAACAAATGGACAAATACAATAAAGTATGTTAACTTGAGCAAAACACAGATGTACTAATATGATATGGGCTTAAACTATTGAAGGGTATTGCTAAGGCTGGAACAATTATTTATTATAAACAGTGTGTTTACAAGAATCTACCTGGTTTTTCTGCCTGCCATTCAGCATTACTTGTGTAATACAACAATACAAAGCTCTACAATCAAAAATACCCTGAAATCGAGAAACTTTCAGTCTGTGTGCAAACACATTTACAATTAATATGATGTAAATGTATGCTTCAGGCATAAACTGCTTTTAAGAGCTGTGTTTGCATACAGTTGATGCAAATGTTGTATAGACTGGCACGCACGTAATTATCACAACAATTATACTATTAAGCTGTTAGAAATCGTGAAGGAAGAAAACAGCCATGTCAGGATAATGAGTGGTTTATAAGGAAGTGGCATAGAAAACTACGACTTTCTTCAAACAAATATAATTAAAATTGCAATGCTGTTTCTGACCATTGTAGCACGCCTATAGCTTTATTCTTCTGCTTAAGAGAGGCAGAGTAGAACAAACTATTTCAATTGGAAGGGACCTACAATAATCATCTAGTCCAACTGCCTGAACACTTCAGGACATAGTTCAAGTACTGTTAAGGGCATTGTTCAAATGCCTCCTAAACACCGACAGCTTGGGGCAGTGACCACATCTCAGTAAGCCTGCTCCAGTATTTGACTGGCCTCATATTAAAAAGAAATGCTTCAGAATCTCCAGTCTGAACCTGCTCTGGCACAGCTTTGAACCATTCACACAAATCCCATCACTGGATCCCAGGGAGAAGAGATCAGCACCTCCCTCTCCACATCCCATCCTCCAGAAGCTGTACAGGCCTATGAGGTCACCCCTGAACCTCCCTTTCTCCAAAGTGGACAAACCCAGAGTCCTCAGTTACTCCTCAAAGGACACTCCTTCCAGCCCTTTCACCAGCTTTTTTCCCCTGCTCTGGACACAAGCAGGGACCCTCACACCCTTTTTAAACTGTGGGGGCCCAGCACAGCACACAGGACTCGGGGTGAGGCCGCACCACAGCTGAATCCAACTGGGATGATCCCGTCCTTTGGCCAGCTGGTGCTGCTGTGTCGGATGCAGCCCGGGATGGGGTTTGCCCTCCTGGCTGCACAGGCATTCAGTGCTGACCCACCCTGAGCTGTTGCTGGGAGCTGACCAAGGCGTCCACTTCATCCCATTTGTTTCTCACACTGCGTGTGTTGGCGTACAAGCATTTCATACACACTGAAAGATAGATATATACACACACACTGAAAGGTATTAATTCACGACAAGAAATAATTCATGACAGCTAGCCCCAGACACAGTTCTTTTCAAGCTCTGATCTCTAAACTCTACACAGCTGGCAAACTCCCCTTTGCACATAAAATGGAAACTGAAGGGAGAGAGATTGGGCCATAATGGCAAAAAATCTTCGAAGTGGCACATGGTCTAACCCTGAATAATTAATTTTCCTATAGGCCAATTCTGGCAAGAAGTGAACAACTAGCTTTTAAACATCCTCACCTTAAAAAATGCTGTATTAATGAAATCGTATTTCCACTAATAAGCTGATGGAAATCTGTCAAGCAATATACATAAAGTGACCAAACTGTCCAAAGACTTTGAATAGATCATAGCTACAGTTTTGCCTACGAAAGCTAAGTGTTTTCCTATGCATAAAAGCCACTCATCATGCAGTACTTCAACTCTGCTCTTTAGAAAACACCAGGGGAAAAGTGGACAAAATTCAATGTGCAAATTGGTCTTTTTTCATTCAAAAAATGCCACCAAATGAATTGGAAAGCTATTGATGGAAACACTAGCAAGGTTTTACTCATTTATACATTACAGAATAAATAATTTCTTCCATAATCCCTAGCCTGTACTTCTTTCTGAGAGAAGCAGCACACAGTGTTGTTTCCAATTTTCCAGTCAGTGACATCTTTCCAATTTCAGTGTTGAGTTGCAGGCATTCAGTAATAAGGAAATAGTTTTGTTGATAATTCCGGAGGGAAGCTTTTGGGGTTCATAAGTATTTTAGTTCTGCATATCTTGAAAAAAAAGTGAAGTGTTTCCTAGTAACATTTACATAGGCAAACTGCTAATAATTTTTTTGCCAAATACCCCAATCTTTGTTCAGACAGCATTATCACACTAAAAAAGCTTTGCCATTGATTTAAAAGAAAAGTTTTGTGTTTGTGAACAATATTCCAATGGAAACACTAAGCTTTTTGCGCTTTCCAATGTATTTCTCTTGTCTTGGTATGCCTCTGGCACATATTTTCCCCATGTACTGTATTTGATTAAATAACAGCTTGAAAAACAGAGTAGAAATAATTCAGTGTAAACATCTTGAACAAAAATTAGAGTGCATACCACCAGCCAGACATACAGGAAACAAGTAATCTTAAACCACCATTGTTTCATTAGTGGTCATAACTCAAAAAGGCTGCAGAGGAACAGAAAACCTTACACTTTTCTTCAGTTTTGATAAGGGGAAGGTAATGATTCACTTTGGGTGAAAAAAGGCAATTCAAACCTGAAAATGATATATGTGTGACAATTTCCTTCAACCTAAAAAAAAAATCTTTCATTTATCATTCATTTATAATTCTTCCAGGAATTAAGAGTACATATTGTCTAGAAGACATAAAATTAGTCAATATGAAAATCAGCATTTTATGCTAGCATATCAGGTGCTTTCAAAGGAGTCATGTTCTCAACTTTTCTATATAAAAGCAGATTTCCTTGCTTAGACACAATTTATCCAAAGCATTATTTCCCACAGTTGATTTGATTGACAACAATTAACTGCACAAGAAGGATTTTCAAAATCTGGCATATTTAATTCTGGAGGTTCTTCACTTTTCTTGTTTTTTATTTGTTGGGATTTTTTTGGCTTTTATTTGTTTGGATATTTGGTTTTGGTTGTTCTTTCTAGGTTTTTTTTCACAGCAATTGCTCTAGGAAATGGTGTGAACACATACATCATAGATTTTGTTCCGAGTCTGATTTTCACAGACTTGAGAAAATAACATCCCCAAGCACAGTGTGCATGCAGTGTATTGTTCAATTAAGAAACAAAAAGAAAGGCTATGTGTCTGTGTTTCCCTAATCAGAGCAAAACTCTAAGCAGGCTTCCCCACTCATTTTTCTGTATGTTTTCAGAAGAACAAGTCTTTCCACCAGCCCAGTGTTTTAAAAATATCATGATTTATCAAAGACAGGTGACATCAGTTTTTAAATTCATGATGTTCTTAGTAATTTAATTTCAAAAAGGTAAGCACAAAATTCAACAGACATCAGGCACAAGTTTGACTGTCACATTTTTAGAGCATGTTTGTCTTTGACTTTCTTTGAAATTGCCTTTCAACCCAAGCTAGAACTCCAAACGTAGATAATGCAACAGAAAAATTGCCTCCAGAAACACCATCCTTTCCCCCCACCCCTTGTTTTTTCTCCTGTGACACGATATTCTGCTGCCATTTACCATAGCTCCCCAGCAGGTAGGTAACACAGGAGCCTTTGGACACTTTTGGAGACTTAAAAGGAATGGCAGACAGAGCACACCTAGACCCAAGGACAGCAACCCACAAGTGCAGTTACTAATAGTCGTATGAATGGCAAGGAAACAATTTGGGGCTAAAAAGCACACATCCTTATTCAAAGCAATTGGAAGAGGAAGATGCAATAGACAGCAGCAGAAAAGGCTCACTTGTGTAAGTCAGACAAGTCGCATCACAAGCTGCAACTCTGCGTATGGGTGTGCAGGCACTGCTAAGGCTTCCCCTGTGCAGGCACTGCTCTGCCCCACCTAGCCATTTAAGGGAGCACTCTGTATCTTCTACAAACCTACATATACCGTAGTACTTCTTCTCCAATGTAGAGCTCATAGCAAGTGAGGGTTGAACCTCTGCCATCACACACATCTCCCCTGCAGCAGCAGCAATCAGCAGCCCCCACCCAGCCTGGACCCAACATTCAGGATCACCTCCTTGCTCCACACCACCCATGGGCACTCAAGTGTCTCCCATTTGCTTCCCTGCCACCAGTCATATTAAGGGCTGCTTGAAAATAGTCTGTTATCTGAGAAAATGAATACAACAAAAACCCTCTTTTTAAGTAAGATCACAGTGTCAGCAAAATGGCCATCCACAGCCTCATGCTGAGTGAGCACTGAAGAACCTTCCCACAAGCAGAATCCAATATACTACAAAGAAAACACTAATAAAATGGGGGCTGAAGACTCTACAGCACACTTCAGTACAAAAACGTGAAGCGAAGCCAGTAACACACCAGTAGGAGCCTCACAGCTGCAAGGTGCAGAGAACCACAAAGTGGAGAGGAGTGAGAGGGCTTTTATTCTAGCACACAACCTCCATATCCATCTTCAGGAATCAGCTGCTATCAGCAGCAGAACTTCAGCCACGTGCTTCAGAAACCAAAAATGCTTCCATGGCTGTTTGCCATGTTATTTCAGACAGACTGAGACTACAGGAAATGCTGAAGTAGACAGCACAAACCAGTCACACAGTTGTCACCTGCAGAAATGCCTAAACTGGCTTTCTGCAGGTCTTGCGATGAGAGATATGTAGATCTCTACTACTTTATTTGTTTTTAAGAGTCCTCCAAGCCAAATCTTGTTAATATAAGTAAAAGTAGGACTAAACTAAAAGAAGCAACCAAAGGACAGATACTGAAAACACACATAGCAAATTAACTACTTTTAGAATTCACTCCAATCTTCCAAGATGTCCTGAAGTTACTTTATGAAGAATATTTACTTACGTACACAAAAGACAGCATGACAAAAAACAATTAAGCTGTATAATGGTCCACACAGTAGTAGCAATGGAACATTCTTCATTTTCCTCAACTGTTTACACCCCTCTGAGGACAGCACAAAGGATCAAACCACCTTCTGCTTCAGTTAGATTTTGGGGAAAGGGCAAATTAACACCACTTTTTCCTTGCAGAAAACACTTTGCTTTAATTAAGAGCAAAAGTAAAGACAGACAGATTGAAATTAACACTCTGAGCCATTCTGAATTTTTCCTTCGTGAGCAATCACAAACATACCACAGACAGAGCAAGCTTAAGTATTTAGGACATCCAAGACAAGAGCGACCAATAGAAGGGATAGCCACTTTACAGGCAGTGGTACAGGAGAGAACTGCCTGGTAATAAAAAACCCACTGCAAAATCAGTCTTAAAATAAGGCTAAAAGTTGAATACAGATTCAAGACAGAATAACCAGCTCCTATTTGAAGACTTCAGAACCAATAAAAATATCAGGGAAGGCAACACAATGTACTGCAGGAAAAAGTCTTCATGAAACGGAATGAATACAGAACATTCACACCAGCAATCTTATTTATTAAACAGGCAGATTGTTTTGACTTCCATCATACTTAATGACGTATTTTTCAATACAAGTGCCATTCATAACTTTTATTAATGACTGAATATAAGACAGGTAGACTACTAGTAAAAAAAACATCTTGATAAAAGAATTATGCTATGTTCCAGCTGAGCATAATGAAGAAAACCAGCTGATTTAACATAACTTCCTACATTTAACAAGATAATAACAAATGATAATCAATGTAGAGAGAAACATATAATAAGAACTTTAAAAGACCTGCATTTAAACTGTAACTCCAATTTGAGTAACAATCACTTAACACTTAGTCTTCTTTATGTTCATAAGTAGGTTACCTCAGAAAACTGGATGACTGGTTATTTCAGTTAAATATGTATCTGCTCTTTTGCAGTGTAACATAATTACTCTGGGTAACAGAATTGCTGTAATACTCATGAGATGTTAACTTGTCCTCATCACTTAAAAGATTAGAACATAAAAGCAGAAAAAGCTGAGAAACCTCAAAGGAAGTATTAAAAAGCATAACTTGCAGCAGCACTGAGAAGAGCTGAAATAAATCTCTGACACCCTTTACTCTGGTAATGTAAGTAGGGTGCACAATCACGTGCTCACAAATGCCACTGACACAGCCTCAGCATACATACAAAAACTATTTAGGACAGCCCCTAACATGCATACCACTTCACAAGCAGATGAGAAGCATTTATCTTAATTTTTAGTCTGAATTCTCATCAAAAGATTCTCACTTCTCAATAATAAGGACAAATTACTGTGGCTTCGGAAGACATCAGTTACCTAAAGAGGACACTGAAGAGTATGTGCCAATAAATATTCTCCTGGAACTGTCCATCCTTTAAGCCACCTAACCAATTAAGCTCTTTTTGCCATTATATCTGTACATGAACACACCGCACTTGAATGTTTCAAACCTGTAATTACTTTGAGACACAATAAAGCTCACACAAATACGTGCAGCAGCTATAGGAAACACAGAGAAGTGCAACAATATGGTAAAGAAAATGCCAGTGGAATTATGTCACTTTCTGAAAGTGGCATGTTACCAGCTTCAGCATCTAATTTCGATCTCATCTTTAAAAAGGGAGCTTCAAAGCAGCAGTCTTGCAAAAGCAGTGGTACCAAACACACTGCACTTCAGACTTACTACATCCCAGAGAAGACTCACAGATTTGAACACATAGTAGCAGTGCAAGTGTTCTCCTTCACAAGATAACCTTCTGGCTCAGATAGAGCTACATTTCTACAGCATCTTAACAGGGATACCATGAGCAGATTCTTGTTAACTCAGCCTCAGTTATTATGCTGGACACCAACACACACCATATTACCTGTGAACCTACAAAATATAGAAGTGTTTAAGCTGAAGTCTATGTATTTTCTATAAGCAAGCAATATGTTTGCAAAAGTTAAAGTGATCAATCTCAGTTGTTACTTTAATGTAAATATCGTAACTATTGAACTATGCAATTTTCACCTTTGTACCCTTACTGACTGCTTTTACAGTAGGGCATTTGCCAGGAAACCCCCAAGGTTTGTCTGCCAGTGACCTAAGCAATTAGCAGAGACTTTGGAGCATGGCTTCAACACCATTAATTAAATAAGTTTCATGGAACTAAAAAAGAAAAAAATCCTGATCTTACATTAGTGTATTGACTTGCACTGAGCGCCTTCTTTGGTTTATTTCTGCACTTCTGTCATCCCCCAACCAACTGTCCTCCCAGAAAAGGAGGTAGGTATATATGAGAATCCATACTTCTGCCTCTGCCACTGCTGTTTCTTGCATGAAGAACCCAAAAAAAGACAGCTATGACTGTCCTACATGTTTAGATAACCGTATTTCCACACTGAACATTTGATAGCTGCCCATACATTTTAGCCTTTGAAAGTATTAATAATTGTGTACAAGATGTGGTGCCTGGACTGCAAGTCAATTCATCCAGCTCCTCCAAGGAGACTAAATCTGCATTAAGACCCTCAATTAGAAATCAAAAATACTTTTTTGCTTGCCTTTTCTATCTTCCTCCAGAGTTTCCCCAAAATGCATGAAGTAACTGTCTTATAAATACATATTGTTTTCAATACAATGGACTCTTGGTCTTTCAGCTTGTGACTGGGAGTTTAGGGGGCATGGAATAAACTTCATTTTGATTGTCTGTCCCAGCACAAAGGTAGTGACTCAAAACTCTGTTCTTTGAGAGCACAGTGCAAAAGCTTCACTAATATTCCACTTCCTCTCCCTGGAAACAATTTCATTTAGAGGAGACAGGAGTTGTCTTTTATGTATTTCTAAACAAACTTTTTTGTTTTTTGTTTTTTTTTTTTACTTGAATGCTTTGAACTAGGACAGCTCATTCATTTCATACTGTCTGTTTCATACTGTCTGCTTCCAGGTGGCACAAAGAAGGATCTTTATCACCACACTTTTAAATATGATTTTTTAAAAATGGTGGAGCCAGTTATTGTTTGATATCCATCAAGCAATTGGGAAATAATTCTGATTAAGGGTTATGACTAGGAATCTGTTACTAAATTAAACTAACCTGGAGTTTCTTGACTATAATGCTTCTAAATAGTTACTCACTTGTGAGCAACATGAGGATATGGAGTTAACAACAATTGTTTCTACCACCCAACTCTCATTCTCTTAGACTGTGGTCGTTCTTATCTTTTGAAGTTCTTGCTTTGTTCACTTCCCTCTAGATGTTGTTGACATATTTTGAACAAGCAACATGTGTTCAAGCTGACATTCTCTATAAAAAGGGCTCATCTATCCTCTTACTCCTAGCAGATGTAACTTGACTTCATCAGAAAGCAAGGGCAGATAGACAAACTGTGTACGCACTTTTGTTCCCCATTCCTTCTCATCATCCCAAGAGTAGAAAATTCAGCAGAATGGGATTCAATATTTACTCTTCTGCCTCAGAGGGGCTCAAAAAAATGACTACAGAGAAGGCAGCCTGTTCATCCTTTCCTATATCTGTTAGGGACCATGCTGAGAAATATAACATTAGAAGAAAGCACCATGATTTTTCATAAGTTACAGAAAAATAGAAAAGCTACAGTCTTAGTCTTGAAAATTTCACACAAGGCAACAGATTTGTAATACTCTTTCCTTCATCCCCTTGTCAGACTGTGGCTACAAAACGGGGGGACAACATTAAAAAAAGAATGCATACCGTTAAAAGCTTAAATGCTGCACAAGAAGAAGGTCTCTGCTTTGACTAAGAAAGACAAGCAGGTCTCAGAGCAGCCCTTACTTCCTCCAGATTTTGTATGGGGTATGGTCTATGTGCCTTAGGCATCTTTACCTATTCCCAAGGCTTCTCTCCAGGGTGTCTTTCAGTTTCTTGGGGAACTATAAACCAGTCAGCCTCCCACATCTGAGAAGGAGTTAGCAAGTGTTGATGTATGTCTAGGTTGATGGGTCAGGAAGAGGGACAGTGGAAAAGGCCAGTATGAGCATCTGTGTTGCCTGTCCTACACTGATGGCACTAATTTGGGTCTGTCTTCCATTCCACAAGGTAATTTTCACAAAATATGGAAAAAGTTAACATCCTCGAGACACTCATGGCTTTCAGAGAAAGAGAGAAAAAAACCCTGGCTCCTTAAGGAAAGTAGTTAAATGTTTCGTATTGCCAGCCATGCAGGTTAAGATTCACTTACGCATTGTTTATAGTATTAGTTTGAATTCATCTTTTCCCACTGAATTTGACTGCCTGCCTGTCTGCTCTTTGCTTACTGTAAAAATTCCTTCAACAAAGCATTTGTATTCTGATCATCTTGTGAATTATACTGTTTTCCCCCCCTCACATTCTATAAAATACAGTTATCCCACAAGAGCCCCTAATATGTACCATGTGTACTGGGATGAAATTCCCAGAGGCTAGTAGCTTATTCAACTAGTGAGAGTCCCCTTGGCACCTACACATTTTTCCATGGTTAAGTCAGCTGTTGCAGTAAATTAAGTATTAAGAATACATTTAACCCCTTGGAACTCGAACTTAGGCCACAGCAATTACTAGTACCTCTGATTTTTTGAGAAGTTATTCATTCACTTTTGTCATCAGTAATATGAGTAACATTCCAAGTCAAGCTAATAGAAGCTTGAAAAACAAAGCTATTACTTAAAAGGAATTAAGAAACTTCTTTAGGGAGACTGTTTGAAACTATTTCCTCCCCTAGTTTCCCCTAGTAAAAATATGCTGCTTTACTGAATTCCATGTATTTTGTTTTCCTTAACATAGTATCTTAAGCCTACAATACAGTAGACAACTTCAGAATTGTCAACCACTTCAAGACAAATAAGAGTAGTAACTTAGTTTACATATAGGAGTTTGACCAAGGAAACTAGTATTATTGGCACCAACTTTTAGAGGATTTGGGTGTGGCAGGGGGATGGAAACACTTTATGTCATCTACAAAATCAATGGCAGAGTCATGAACAGACACTAGGGACTCCTGACTAATAAGACCTGGCTTTACCCATAAAAACCTTACATTTTGCTAGACTTGACAAAGTTGAATCTGAACCTGGCCTCATATTCTACATTCACAAAAGGCACAAAATAAATCAATAAAACCAAACAGGTCTTTCAAACACATCTGCCCCTAAGCTGCTCTGAAAACAACATGCCCTCTAGGCAGCAATTACCTGACATTTTCTACCACTCCTGTCAAAGTGAGTTTAAAATTCTGAGCTAACACTTTGGGATATATCACACAACCATATGTGTACATTTTGTCAGTCTTAATATTGTTAAGCATCAGTGACAAACCATAATAATTTTTGACTATTTATGACAATTTACTCAACTAAAAGACAACAAACCTTTTCTTCCACTAAGATTAGGATTGCTTTAACAAATCTGTTAAGGGTGAGCCCTTTAAAAATAATAACAAGATGTTTATCGTACTGTTCTCTGAACAGCAACAATTTGCCTTG
The DNA here is from genome assembly GCA_013397935.1 of Dasyornis broadbenti. Taxonomy (NCBI): domain Eukaryota; kingdom Metazoa; phylum Chordata; class Aves; order Passeriformes; family Dasyornithidae; genus Dasyornis; species Dasyornis broadbenti. Next base: position 1,762,604 of record VZRN01004184.1, read on the forward strand.
CTTCTAAAACAAGAAATGAAAGACAATGAAGCATTGACTTCAATAGGTAGCCCACTGCAAAAATATGTGCTTCAATTGCAGCACAAGTTATCACCAGACAATTAGCAGCAACAAAATGAGGTCGTACTCAGAGAGCTAGGTATGTTTATACACACTGGTATGTTTATTACACAGCTTATATGGTAGGCACCACTTTTTCTCCAAAATGTGACAGCACTAGAGATTACTAGATTTCCTGGTTTGTTGGAGCAATGCATCAAATAGACAATTTTGTTTCCAAGACTGCTTCACAAGCCTCAAACTAGTACACTGTTTTTCCAGAAACCTATTTTCTCAAATATTCTTATCTGTAAAAGATGTTTTCCTAAAAGTAAAGAAACTTTCTAGCTCATGATAAAACTCCTGAAAAGGAAATCAGAATCCTAAGCAATGGCAACTACATTTCAGTTACATCCTTTCCTGTGAAACCCTCCACTAAAAAACTGGAATTCAGCTCACTACAGAAGCAAAACGTTACTGCAACTGTTTCAACTTCTCTAAAACCAAAGAAGCAGCAGTACTTCTTGGCTGCCATTGATGGGAGATCAAGATTTTCAAGGGAGAAACTGTATTTTTCATAATTCTTTTTGCTGGAGTGAATTGTATTTGCACAGGATAAAGTCATACCGACTCCACTTTACATTAATTCTAACTAATAGATGGTAAAGGCATGTCAATGGAAAAACATATCGGGAAGCAGACTAGCAAGATGTACAAGAAAACTAATATGACTAAATGAAAGCTGAAGCATCAGTTAACAGTTTTCTATTAGTTTATTTTATGAAGTCACATTCAAGAAGCCCTTTTCTTTTTCTTCAAAGCAGTTATTCTGTGCAATTTGCAGAAGTATTATTTTCAGTATTTCATACTTCAAGGGGGTTAATGCATGTGAACAAAAGAATGATCCATCACAAGGGCAGATCAAACTAATGAGAAGTTGTACATTTGGCCATTAAAAGCCATGTTTTGCAGCCAGCATGAAAGACAGCAAGTGGGTCAGGATAATTACTTCTAATAGCCCGTATTACAAAGTGCTGAAAATAGGACTGTGATGCTACAACGGGAAAACTGTCACAAACTGAAAACCATCTCCTTTGGGATAGGACCATTCACCATCTACCAGCTAGGACTTCTGCAGCATTCATCATTTAGGTAATTACAACATACATTGAGAAATTATGTGTTTTTCAATCAAGACATAAGCATTGCTAGAGGGATCACACAAATGACAGTAAAACACAGTAAGGCAAATGTCCCCTCAGCTCCAGCCTGCAGGAGAGGTTGGTAAAAGAAGGAAGCAATTTTCTTCCTGCTTTCCATCCTACAGACGCACTTACATAATTGCAGTTCTTTAGTTTTACCGTTGGAAATCAGCTACTCTTCATGTGCCATAAATATTATTGCTGCAAACTCACTGCTGGCTCACTTGTGAAAACATGATTCTGTTAAAGTACCCCAATTCTTTTTTTCCTCATTTACTTTCACAGATACGTCCAAATTTCACTCTCTCATTTCAAGCCTCAATATAAAAATCAATGTTCAAATGAGAAAAACACATTTCAGTGCTTTTTCATTTTCTGCAGTCATACGAGCAAGCACCACTGTCTGCACAGAGAAGGAACATGTCTGCATCCTCATGTCTGTAGGAAGTGTAAGCTCTCTCTGCCATACCTCTCAAAGGCCAGGCATACTGAACAGCATACTGCTGGAATGGTAAGTGGATACAAAGTTTGATACTGTTTCATGATTGTGGTAGCCTAACCTTTAGATATCAAGGCAAGATTGTGTGAACCTTTACCCACAGATTTTGTCACTGGACAGTGTAACATAGATTTGAAATAAATGCTTTCCAAGACAGAACAGTGCCACCACAACAGTAAGAAACCATCAGGTACTCACTGATATCGATGGTAATCAGCTACTAAATTGAAAATCACTCTGGAAAAGACACACTGACGGTAAGAAGTTAGGTCAGATTGATATCAAATAGTATTTGAAAGCCTGTGGAAGCCCCGTAATGTCTCTCTGAAATCCAAGGCACTCTACAAAAACATAGGAAGGTATGGCTGTTGATTTGATGAGCTTATATAAAAAAACCAAAAGTTTCCATGAAATTTTGTCATTTAGTCTCTGCTGACATAGAGACCAAGCTAATTCAGTTATAATTTTACTCCAAGCCACCTTGTAATTGACTAGAATTATCAAAACCAGTAACTGGCGGAAAAATTTAAAAATCACTTATCACATAGCCTTCACAAGCCCATAATTTTTTTCACTCATTCACCTTTATGCAGAATGTAGACTACATCTTACATTTCTACAAAACACTGGTAGTCAATTTAAACACTTTTACGTTTAGTCAAAAGTAACTTGTCTGACAGTAATTCTATGCACAAGATCTGCAAATAAAGAAGAAATCTCATCTTCCAGAGATACAAGAGAGCCACACAATTAATTAAAAGAAACTACACAAGAGGTTATCCCCTGCAAGGTGTACAACCACCTCAGTTCAAACAAGTTTCTTTGGTTCTCTAATATAAACACAAAAAAAGATCAGAAACAGAAATATCTGTTAATAGCACTTTGATTTGCTCATGTATACAAATGACACTGCACAAGTGGAAGGAAGAAATGTTAATCTGCCAGTCTGGTTCCTTGTGTGACATTTTCTATTTTTCTCCTAGTTAGTATTTTACTATTTGTTGTATAAGCTATTTTATGTCAAAGAAAGATGCATATGGCTGAGTGAATGCTTCTTTTGGCTCATTTACAACCATAAGAAGTTGGTAAATGTAATTGTGCACTCTCAGCACTGCATTAGTAATTTCTCACATTTACTGTAAAACAGAATTAAATGTCAGCACTACAAGAGTTTAACACAGTCTGCTGGTGTTGATTACACTATGGACAACACATCATACACACACACTCCCTTCCCCCCACCCCTGCCACCCTAGAAGAACTGCACATCTTCACAGGTAAGGCCAGATGTCTGGCAGACAGTCACAGCAGAAAACTGTATGATTATATGCACTCACAGCATCATAGTACTTGGTGACAATGACTGAACTGGTCTCCCCTATATTTCTGCAACTTGAATTAATTCAAAGCTCTATTGTTTCTACATCTCTCTAGCATGGTGCTTTACTTCCAAATTCTCCTTATTTACAACATTTTTAAATGTTCACAATACACTCTAGTTCACAGCATCCTGAGACACATTCTACATAAATTTATTAAGCAGAAATCAGAAGTTAACTAAAGAATGAGCTAAAACTCATCTATTTTGGAACTGGCTATTTTTATCTGCTTTTACAATTGTAACTATTTAGCTAAGTCTCTCATGTAGTAAACAGAATATTCTAATGATACAGACTTTCTGGCAAAAGATTATCAGCACTTCCTAGTTCAAGACAAAGGGGTAAACCAGAAACACTGTGCCTTCTACAGTCCACTTTAGTCGTGGACATAAATAGAAACTGTTTTCATATCCTAATGCAAACACTGTTTGATCTACAGCATCCAGCAAAAGGTGATTTCACCTGATCCTCAGTTCTGACTAAAAGGCAATTTTTTCAATGGTTTTCTCCAAGTCACCAATGTGGTTATGTCAAAAGACAATGTAAATATTGAATTTAGAAACACAGGATACAGTTTACCCTATATAGCAGAGGTTGCTGGGAAACATAACTAACCCTCTCAGGGATTTAATTTTTCATCTTAAATAGGCTGTTTCTTTCCACTTCACTTTCCATAGCAGAACACAGATCCCCCTCACTCCTTCCATGACGAAGTATTTTCTACTAAAGATCTCTGGCCAGCTGCTTCTAGAAATGAGATACAGGAGCTACCAACAGTTCTTGGGATGGTAAGCGAGCAGAGGAACCCTCAGCAACTTTAAACACCATCTTTCTTCCACTGAGAAGTTGGGAGACCTGACCGAAGTTTTCAAACACCAGTGAAGTGAATTAAAAATAGATTTCACAACCAAGACTGAGTCCTCAGTCTGGAGAAAAGCCATTCCCAGTTGTGACTGTTCAAAACTCCAAATGGAAAAGTGGAAAAAACTGGAAGGGGAGAGTTTTCTCTTATCACCCTTCCTAACACTACATCACAGAACATAAGATATATGCATGTATAGAAGGCAGAAAGAATACGAAAATAAAGCAAAATGCACACTCATGTGCTAGAATAAGGAACAAGGATGAAACCTGAAGAACCCTATTTATTCTCTGTTTAGCTGAGAATATATACTTTACACTGGATGCTGAAATGTCCAAGTACATGCTTCCACAGTGCTGGTTGCTTTCAGGTTTTAATACCACTGACATCTACATAAACTGGTAAACAAATCCAATGAAAAATACCTCTCCTTACCACTCACTACATACACACTCTTATTTGGCCTCTCTTATAGAAGGGTATACAGTTTATTATAAAAAGCTTACTAGCACAATATAAATTCTTTTTGGCTTAAAACAAACTAAGAAAGATAAAAACCTCTGTAAGGATACTATATGAGGGTTAGAATATGATATATATCCTGCTGTCCTTTGACTTCAAAAGATATTTTCAGATGCATATAAGCACATTTGTCACTAAACAATTTTAGCAAATTACAATCACAAATTCTTTAGTGAAAAAAGGTGCAGAGATCCTTAAAATAAGAGCTGAAGTTTTGTTTTTCATTCCAGACATCAAGTGTAACTGTATACTTACTACACATGTTTTTTATTTTCTCTGATCTGTAAACCACTTTGGTCAAATCCTCAAAGCAGGTATTCAGACCCAAGGTCACTACAAACATACCTCTCTGTCTGTAAATCAGTTTTGGTACATTTGTGGAGGATTTTCAGCTTTCTTAAAACCATAATAAGGCTTTTCACCATGTCAAATTGTTATTTCAAATCTCTTACTGGCCTTTATTCCAGACTTGTAGGCCTTTGTTATTGCAGTCTAACTGCTATCTTCCAAAACTACTATTTGAAAAAGCTTATTCACAGCCACTTAGAAAAACCAAGCAGGAAAAAGTGCTAGCATTGTGTTTTGAATGGCACAAAGCATGAGAACATGCCTCTAACCAGACTCTGCAAGAGATGGACAGCTAATTATGCTCTGACAACTCTGATGCGACCTCTGACTCACAGGAGAAAAAACAAAGCATACAGACAAATCACTACAGAAATCTACATCCTCACTCCCCCTTTCCCATGCACCAGATTTCACATGACAAGCCATTTGGCCTTTGAGTTAGCTACTTACAAGCCCCTTGCATCATCTCTCCTCCTAATCCCAAACCAGCCTTGTCAGGATGCTTTACAGGGGTAGTAGTTCCTTTCTTTGATTTCATATTACCTCTACTTCTCAATGAATCTTTTATCTACTCCTGTTTCTGTTACTTCCTTCTCCTATTTAACAATTTTACTCCCTGATAACTCAAGCTGCTTCCCTGGTTTTCCTTTCCATAGCACTTTCATGGTACCTATCACAAAACTCACATTGCCCACACAAAGAGAAAGAAAAAAGAAGCTACATTTAATATGTGAATCCAAAGAATTACAAGAAACAGCCACCTCCAGCAAGGAGAAAAAGCCTCTATTTTGTTGCAGTTAAAACTGGTTAGTAAATAGACTTCTTATATAAACACAAAGAAAGGAAAGATTGTGGGAATGTCTACCTGCTGAGTGAAGTCCCTTACCTCCAATTGAAATAGTGAATTCTCTTCTTTTTATCAACAGTGCTATTGAATTTTCAACTCAGTACACTCTCAGCTCTTATTTACTTTCCTGGAATGATCTAACAAAGAAATGCTAGGATTTATTTCTTCCAAGAATCTGCCCTCTCTAGAATTCACCTTACTTTCTAAGGACTTCAATTTAATTTCACATTATCAGGGTTTAATCAATTTGACTTATGCTTGCACTACCTTATACTTCTTATCCATTTTTCTGTTTCTGGGAGATGATATTTATCACTCATAACATTTTTCAATCAATAGTGAGACCTCTGGAGCTCATGGAGCTCTGCGAAACTGCAGATGAGCTCTTATCTTTCAGCAATTACTTTTGGGCAGACACATCCCAGCAACTTTTTGTTCTACGTTCTCAATCCATTAATTTGTATTTATTATACAACTATCTGATAACAAGCTGATTGAGTCAAGCAAAAGACACAGCTGGAAAGAAGCACCTTCCAAACTCCATGTGTATATATGCTACTTACAGACAAAAAAAAAAGAGCTTGTCACTTAAATGGTTTGCATCTCCATCCTCATGAAGAGTTGTAGTGCTACCATGACTAATCCTCTTTTCAGATTATAGTGTACATCACTGTTTTTCATCTCTAATAGACCTATTCATTTTACAACCATGAAATTCTGTAAAACAATGGACTAGAGAAGCTTAATTAATGTATAACTCTCCTAACTGTAACTTGTAGCAATTATAGAAGTAAATTTATTAGAATTTATCCAAACTTAAAATCATGATTTATAAGATAATTCATTCTGTCAGTTCCTAAAAGTAAGTTCTCCTACTTCTGTGTCATTTTAATCTGTGAGAGACCCCCATATAATGCCCTCTGTTGAGAATTATCTGCTCCACAAGAAGGAAAGACTTTACAACAGTTTTTAGTAGAGTATCTTTTTAATTATTATTTTACAGACAGAAAATTCAAGTTAACTGGATCAAATGGCAGAAATATAAGGCACTCAAACACCATTCTCTGCTTTCCCCATCACATGCTTGTGGGCATGCCTATGCTTCCAGTCCCGTCCTGCTGAGTCTCAAAAGAGGATTGTGCAATTCTTTCACTCCTCTCTGAGGCAGAGCACCTATATATCTGCTGAGATCTCTGTGTGCATTGGATGCACTTGCCACTCACCCCAGTTTCATCCATTTGTACAGTACAGTATGTAGCTGAAAGACAGCTAGCAATAGCATGATAGATTCATCCACAAAAATTCTGACAGGAATAAGGCAGGATCTAGGGGGAAGAGTAATTGTCTGTGAGGATGTTTCGTGGTCCTTAAAGTGTGTATTTGGAAGCTGTTCTGACAAGAATTAGACATAGGTTGTACTTTGCAGATCCAAACATAGCCTCTGAAGGAGATGTAGCAGCTAGAAGTGTTCAGAGTGTAACTTATACCCGTACAGAATTATTAAAGTAAGTGTGCTTGTTATGTATGCTGTTTCTGCCTAACACAGCTTATGTACTGGTTGGTACAAAGTCCAGCCTAGCACCTTCTAAAAGGTGAGGATAAACATGTACCTCTGAGCACGATCTGTCATCTACAGCTTCCAAATTTCAAACTTTACGTCATGACTGTGACCTTAGCTGTGAAATGATTTTGCTATTTTTCAATAATATTTGAAAACATGTTCTAAGCATAAAACTAAACAAAAAAAGTACCATGAGAAAAATTGGTTACTAGTATACTGCTTAGCACACCCTACTCCCAGTTTCTCAGTTTAAATGGAATAACTGTGAGGGGTATTAGCATTTCTTGTTCAGATTACACAACTACAATATACACCTAAAGATTCATGGCATTTATGCCATGATCTTTCGCCTCCTGACAGACTTGACACATTTCACTACTTCTTTCAATTGGTATCTTGCATCAAACTCAGTTTCAAAGAAAAAGGCTAGTGGAAGATGAAAACTAGCACACCACAGACATTTAGGCCACCAGTGCATTCTAGTGAACCTCTTAAAGGACAACAGGCAACACATTTAAGTGAAGCAGTGTCCATTTACAAGACAAAGGAAAAGGTTACGCATGAACTGAGGGTTACTAACACAAGAGACCTTCTTTTACCTTGTGTTAGACATCAGAGTTTGTCTCTCCAAGCACATGCAAGGATTACAGCACTGAGCACAAAAACCTGTTACAGGAGGCCACTATGGACACTTTTAAACAATCCTTTTGCAGTAGTTTTTATATAAAAGCAGTATTTGAACAGTTCAAACATGAGAAAGTATTGGTTTGAAAGTATAAGTTTAGAAACCATTTCTAGAGGACATTTTAATGTCTTTAAGTGACATTTCTGCTCCCACCCCTCTACACCCTTAACAGTCAGTTCACTCCTCTCCTGCCTTCAATTGTTCTGGCTTTCAGAGACCAAGGCCTGAAACAGAAGGGTTTTCATTTCTCTTAAAAAACAGACATTCTGATGCACTAAGGAACAAAGACAGAAAAAAAGAAAATTATAAACCCTAAAAAAATTTGTTCTGAAAACCTCCTAACACAGGCTTTATATTATATTATACTCAATGCTTTCAGAAGACTAAAGATGGAAAAAGAAATTCACAAAGATCAACCCACAGCCTTTAAAAAGGTTTGTTTTAAAAAACAGAAAAAGTTCTCAAAGTTTCACCGAACTCTATTAATTTCACAGTACCTTCAACCTCTCTACCAAAGACTTCTGTGTAACAGAAGAGCATCTACCTCAATCAACCTTCCACGGACCAAAAGAGGTAAGCAAAACCAGAAACAGCTGTCCCCCAAAACACACCTGCACAATGAGTTTCTCAAGTAGAAAGGGTGTTTTAATCTATAGTGAAAGTTCATTTGCAGGTAAATCACAATGATGTGATATAGATACACACATACTCTAATTTTAGTAAACAGATTCTAAAAGCAAGACAGTGGTTTAGGTACAAAACCCACTTTCTTATACACAGACTCCAAAATGAGAATCAATTTCTTTAGGAGCTAAAAAGCCTGAGGAAGAGACACTCTTACCACTTCATTCCCCTTCTCATTAGGTGCCAAACCCACATGCGATCCCCATTTCTACCCCTGTACTCAGGCGCAAAGCAGTCTGGTGTGGGAAAGGAAAGGTATCCTGCCTGAGCAGCAGTGAGACACCACATTCTTTCACAAACACTGCTGCTGAAAAGGAACCCAGAGGTTTGTTTGACACAAGGCTGCTCCTTAAATACACCACACACTTCACAAACACCAAATTCCACCCTCTTTACCAAGAATGGTATAGTGGGAACAACAAAAATAAAAACAACAAAAAAAAAATAAACTACACTAATTGAGAGAGCAGTATTTCATGACTCTGTTGACAGCATTTTTGCATAGTAACTTCACCATCTGAAACACTCCTGTTACATTCCAAAATGAACAAGTCCCACACTATTAGCAAAATAACATTCAAATATCTGAATTAGGTAAAAAAATGGCTAAGTTTTTTGTTCAGAATGTGAACAGATCTTACTTGCATGCCATTATTTTAAGTCCAAATCAAAAGTGAGAAGAGGGACTTTAAACAACAAATTTCAATGGGTTTGTAAACAGTTTAAGGTCAAGTGAGGATTACTTCAAGTTGTCTTTTTTAATCTAACAATTTAATATTTATAGAGATTTGTTATGAGAACTAAACACTGTAATGACTTAAAATATTTAGTTCAAAAACTTAGGGATGAGAAGTGTTGAGAGAGAGTGAAAATCAAAATTATTTGTTTTCTGAAATTACAGTGCTTTAATTATGTCCACTGGGAAAAAACTATTTTCACTTTCATAGTGATTTAACAATCTGATTTAACAATCACTAGAGGTTGTGAACACATGAATAAGTACTACAGCAAAACAGAGAAATTCAGACACACAGCCCTGCAATCTGAAGTTTGGTATATGTAGCAGTCCTTATTTTGATCTCTCATGATGGAATTAAACAAAGACTTTGGTAATACATTAGGGAAAGATGTATTTACTAATTCCAAAGCAACAACAAAGAGGCGTACAGTAATTCCAGGGGACAGAGAAACTGAGTTGCCAGACAACTATCTGGCCCAACAGTGTCTGTCACTAGAACTCAGTTCCCCAGTCGAATTATTTAATAAACACTGGATTCTCCAGGTTTCTATAAAAGGTAATTTTATTCAACCCATTTACACTGGGGAGTACTTCAGCCACCCCACATACTCTCAGATTATACAATTAATAGCTGCCACATAAGAAGATTCCCATCCTCTCTGCTTAAGTCCAAGTACTAGCTGCTTGAAATGTCACGTTCACATTATTTAACTGGCACCACACCAGGAATACCACAGCTGCTGAGTAACATACATTACAGGCCCCTTATAATAGTGGCATTAAGGAACAACAGTCAGCCCGACTCAGCTTCAGTTCCATGTACAGGACCGTTTTCAGCTTGCCTCAGAAAGCCTCTGCTCCCTGTAAAAACAGACAGCTTCTCATGGTTGGCACATGGCCAGCCTGCCAGTTCTGTCACTCACTGTGTCCCTGAAGATCCCTGCTGAAACAGAGCTGCAGAAATGCTCAACTCAGTTCTGTTTGTTCAAGTTTGCATTGATCATCCCAGCAGTGAACTAAGAACTTTGAAGAGAAACACTCATAGAAGATACTAAAATTAAAGCATCTCAAACAAAATCCCTACTTTGGAAGGCCTGCCATCAATATGCTGAAAACCAAAATCTGATAGAAAAACCCTGTTGGTTCTGACCAGCTAAACTTCTGCCAGAGTTGGAATACAGAAAAAAAAAAAATCAGTTGAACAGTAAACTCTGAACTATATACAGATGCATAGCCTAAAGAAAACACTGATTTTTGGCACCACTCATAAACAAGATAGACAAACCTGGCATATGTGTCATGTAGAAAATTAAGTAAGTGATAGAATCAAGGTTTTTCAAGTTCAGTATATTAACTGAAAGTGATTCTACTTTCAATCTTCCTCAGTTTACCTCAAACTTTAGCTCATGTCAGTGTCTGAAAAGGTACTCCATCTTAAGAAAATGTCACAGCTCCCAGAAATACCTTAGCTACAAACATTTAAGATAAATTTTTTGTGATTTCAATAAACAATGGAGAAGGCGTGAAAATAAATGTTACTTGATGCAATTAGGTTGTATCTGGCTTTCTGGGTGGCCCTGTGGCTTCTTGAACATGACTGCAGTAGAATTCTTACGACAGGCACCTTTTTAGTAATAGATTGCTTGACTCAAGCTCCCACCTTTCCCTACTGTAAGGAAAGCTCCCCATCACTGACTTCAGTGTTGTGACACTGTACATTAACATTAGAGCTGACAAAACCTCATTGTTTGGGCAGCCAGTGAGCAGTTAACCATCTGTACACTAGAAGGGTTTATCTTGTCTCATTTCTTTCAGTTAGTCTAAGATTGCTCCCCTACACGTACATGGACATCAAGAGAGGTTCCCAAGAAGCATTAACTGCAAAGTCTGCCTCTCCATCCCACAGTGTACACAGCTTGTTAACTAATACCAACTAAGGCTGTTTCTCCACTTCAGTCACAAGTTGCAGTAGAATACTAAAACTAGTGGTTGTGCTTAATTTTTCAAGAGGAGGTCTCAAACTCTGTGGAACACTACTGAAACTGTGAAGACTGTTCACCATCTGGAAGCTAACAAGTGTCTCCTCTAAGGACTAGAAATACAGTGTAGGCTGCCAATGAAGGTTTAGGAAAGAAATATATAATGGTAAGAACATATCTTTAGCTTGCATTTCAGTGGTTTTAAAACATAAATGAAATTGCCTGATGGCAAGTAACTATCCTACAGTTTTAACACATTCTTAGTACCCACCGAAATCAAGAGATTCCTTTGACTGGAAGTTTACAATGAACTCCTAAACATTTAACAGTCAGGTCACAAATACATTCTACACAGTTAAGATTTCTCATAGCAGAACTTCAGTCAAGTTGTCAGTAATTAGCAATTTGCTATGCTTCTATAAAAACAGGTAAGAAATCGATGTCAGAGGAGTAACTTCCTGCAGCAGTTGAGAATTAACAGACCAGTGCTAAAGAAAGCACCTGATCTGGTATAGCCAAGGTTGGACAAGCACTGTTCAAAGAACAAGTAAGAGCACTTGAAAAATTGCTCTTGCCTACTTCCTAGCTCTGTGTGAAAAGTGATCCGAACTGGTCACCACCAGGTGACCAGTGATCATCACCAAGTTGATCAGAAAAATGCAGCCAGGCCCTATTGCTCCTTACAGACTTGACTGTATGTAGAAAGCACACTATTAGCATATGTTGACTAACCTTAGATCAGCAAGTGACCTCAGTACCTCCTGTCTCTCTGGGTCTGAAAAAAAGGCACTATAGACCAAGCAGACACTGCACTGTATGTAAATTCTCATGACAGTCAGTCAATAGAAGAGGCTTTTATGGGACTGGTAGCTCAAAAAAAATATTGTAGTCACTGAACTTGACCTGCAATGAGACACAGTAGTCTTCAATGTCCTAAAAAAACAATGTAAATTTTGCTGGTCCAACTGTGATGAGCACTGTCGGAAGTGAGAAGAACAAGGAAGAGGAACGAATGTCACCTGAGGGACTAGAAACATGACCAGGGTATCATATAAATCAGCTAAGGCCCAAATAAGGACTGTGTGCATGCTTTTAGGCTTTAGTATGTGAGGCAGAACATGCCAGTCTCACTGCACAAGCACACCACATGCTGACCTCAACTGACAAAGCAGTCCATTCAGCCTGCTGGTGTTCCAAGAGAAACACACTTTACTTGATATGTCTGCTGGGCTGTTGAAAAGGTAAGTTAAATAACTTTCTATTGAAAGAAGTCAAAAGACAGAAAGGGGACAGTAACAGTGGGAGGAAAATTTCTGAGAGGAAATGATGAGAAATTGGTCACATGCCAGTTCCAAACTCCCTCTTTCACTTGGGTGTGCAAACACACAAACACTTATGCAGAAGAACCCTGCAATGCTTAGGAGAACTGGGGGTACACAATGCGCAGAGCTCTTTCAAATATAAGTAATGGTGTGGTCAAAGTGGCCAAGCTGAAAAGTGCAGAAAAGGAATCTAAGAGATTACTTGTGGATAGTCCATAGAGATTTCTGGGCTTAGTTTCACGCATAAAGGGAGCAATTCTCTCCAGGAAACATGTAAGGTTTGCAACTCCTGTGGTTAAAAATTCTCACATTTGCTCTTCAGTTCTCATGTTTACTCTTCAAACCTTCCCTTGAACAATTTCGAAGTATAACTACATACTCCGGCAACAGTAACTGAAGTAGGGATTGAGCTAGAGACCTTATACCCAGTCTGGTATCTTGGTGGGAACTCTGGACTCAGTGCCCAGTGGAGCTGGACTCTCTTCCTGGTTCTGCCACCAGTCCTTCAGGACAATTTGCCAGCTTTCCATACCTGCAAAGAGAGATACGTATCTCTCCTTCTGTGAAATATTTTGATTTCCACAGTTAAAATCAATGAGCCAAATACTACCATGGCTGAAGCCCACAAAATCTTAGCTGAAAACTGAAATAGCTACCAATGCTTTAACTACCCCATACTGTGCTCAGATAAACAAATGAGTCAAAAAAATTCACCTTGTTCCTAAAACTTACAAGCGAACTTCACTGAGACCTTCTCTTCAGAACACCACAAACAGAAACATTCATAATCATGAATATCAGGAATGAGAAAGGAAAGGTATCTTCCAAGACACCACTACTCCTCCCCTCCCTTTCTTTCCTCTCATGGGCCAGCAAAAGCTGGCAGTAATCATCTGCCAGCAGAGGAGCTAGATTCCCCATGCTAAACATACCAAATACAAAAGGCTACATGAGAGCTGCCTGGTAAAGCTCTAAGTGTGTGAGAGTAGGCCTCCTTGTTTTGGTTTTAAAAAGAGCTGTGCAAGCAATGCCACATAAACATGGGGAGTACCATTCTGGTGTTTGGTTAACCACACAGCACAAACACATAGGCCCTTCCTGCTAGGAGTGAGAGGGTTGTGAACACAGATTAAACTTGAACCCAAATCAGCCCACATGCAGCTGACTCCAGACACCTGACTGGAGAGGGAAATACAATAAACAGAGACTGCTTTGTTAGGTTCAGTGAAGGAGTTGACATAAACAGTCTTGTGAATGACTTTGTGTACATGGACACTTTTCTGAAATTCCACGTATTTGTCTGACAAGCTGCCAAACTTCTATATTTATAAGGACATACAATGGTTATGCATGGCAGAGCTTATTTATGCATTAGATTTAGTGCTAGTACCCATGGATTCCTGCATGTACGGATTCATGGACAGGACAAACCTAAAATAAATTTACAGCACTGCAACATATGATTACTACACGAGAGGGGAAGCTTCTGGATGAAATCAGTCAGGAAGTTCCAGTCACTGTTTTGTCATCTGTAAGAACAGCCACATAGTCACTCAGAAAATATTAGGGAAAATCAGTTCAAAACAGAAAGTGATAGCTCCTCTCCAGTGTTGAAAGCAATGCATCAATAGATACTACTACTCTGAGATGTAAGTGATAGAACTTGCACTCGGAGTGTATTAAAAAAAGCCCACACCTGTGTTCAAAACAGTAAGAAGGATCAAATTAAGTTTCCATTTCCAACCTCCCCCTAGGCTGTTGTTGGTTTGGGGGAACGATTCTAGGGGCTTTTTTTTGCTGGGACTGGGGGCAGAGGGGAGATAGCCTGCTTTATATCCACTGTCTACACTGAGACTGGTAACTTACTGCCAAAAACAACATGAAAGGCACATGAGGGGTGCCTTAATCTGTGTAAATGTTATTTGTAACAGTGGTGGTCACTGACTTTCCCATTCAATCTGGAGAAAACAATAAACTCTCTTCTTTTATCTTCTAAGATTATTCATCACCTCTTTTTCACCCAAAAATTGAAATGAAGTGTTTCAGATCACCAAAGCAAAATGTTATGAACTTAAGTTTTTAGATAGACAAAAAGATAATAGACTAGTTTAGGCTGGTAGAGATCTTTCAAAGGTCACCTAGTTAACCCCCGTGAAATGAGCAGGGATATCTTCAACTAGAGCAGGTTGCTCAGAGCCCTGTCCAATCTGACCTTGAATTTTCCTAGGGGCCTCCACCAGCTCTGAGCAACCTGTGCTAGTGTTTGACCACTCTTTTTACAAAGAAGTTCTTATACCTAATCTAAAACTACCCTCTTTTAGCCTAAAGCCATTATTACCCCTTGTCCTATCACAACAGGCCCTGTTAAAAAGTCTATCCCCATCTTGTTCACAGGCCCATTTAAGTACAGAAAGGCCGCTCTAAGGCCTCCATGGAGCCTTCTCTTCTCTGGGCTGAACAACCCCAGTTGCCTCTCCTTGTCTTCGCAGGGGAAGTGCTCCAGACCTGTGATCATCTTGGTGGCCTTCCCTGGACCTGCTCCAACAAGTTCACATTTTTCCCATGCTAGGGACACAGTGGTCCAGGTGGGGCCTCACCAGAGCAGAAGGGCAGAATCCCCTCTCTCGCCCTGCTGGCCATACTGCTTTTGATGTAGTCCAGGACAGATTTTACATCACAAAAGACACATAGTAAGACATGCAGTCCTGCAGCAAAGGTAGAACAGGAACAAGCAAGCCAGTACTGAAAAACTCTGACACATTTCAGGAATGAATGGGGGCAGCTTGGTCTTATTTCTAAACAGCTGTCTGGCTTTTACCAGCTCAATTTATGTTTCTGCATACACCAGAAAGTATAAGTATAGCCAGGATTTCAGAATACAAATCCACTGTGTTATTAACAGGCTCTGTTCAAATCCCATTTGCTAATGATTGTGTTTCCTTGGGTTTTCTTTCTTTCCTCCCTTTCTTAATATATAATCAACCACTAGATGTATGCAATAGATTGATTTCAACTACTATCAAGCACTTACACACCTTGCCTCAACCACAGTTCTAAAGAGTCCATACTCACTCCAAGTTCTCTTCACACATTCAGGGGAAAACAGGAACTGCCAGAACAACCTGGTCTCAAATCTTGATGTGCTGATCATGCAATTCTACATCTCTACTTCTGTTTCAGCAAAATTCCATATTGTTTTGCTATTTAATTAACCCAGAGTAGGAAAGCAACATTAAAATATTGCTACTACATTTTCAACACTTCTCAAAGCTCAAAGAAGGATCTGTACAGACCACAAAACATGCTTGCATGCAGCAGTTCTGTTAATATCTGAACTCAGGTTTCCTCTGGATTGATTCCCTAAGCCTGTATTTCCCTATCTTGAACACTTCCTGCTGTCTCCAAGCTTCTGCCAGGGCAACAAGTCTGCTGGTGGTTTTCCCTCCCCTCCATATAGGACCTTGTTTACACCTACAATCTGCAGAGGTAAGGAATTGCTGCCAGCCAGGATCACAGATTTTCTTTATATACTGAAGATGGCATCTGTAACATCAGTACCAAGCAGTACATGCTCTTCCCAGAAGATACTGTACCTCACTGTAGACAATCTGTCCCCAGCTTCTGATGGTTTAGTGTTCTAGTCTTCCAGACAAAACTTTCTGCATTCCAAATTCCTCCCATTTGGCTCAACCTTAGCAATAGTATCCAAAAGTTAACACAAAAATCTGCTACTCACAAATTCTATAATTTCTCTAAATGCCTCAAATATATTTTCTCCATCAAATGTAAAAAGACTAAGTTTGTTTTACAATTAAATAAATTCCAGGATATCAACTAAATCAGAAAAGGGAAGCGTATCAGAACTTTTCCAACCCTTGAGCTATGCTTGTGCTAGTAAATGTACTACTTACCACTAAGAGCAAAATGGACTACTGCCATATTCTTCTCTTTACACATGCAATGCTGAAGTGTGTGTGTATACATGTATCACAAACATTAAGACAAATATGAAAAAACTGAGTGACACTACTAAACATGACAGCAGACCTGAGCCCACACCTGTAGTGCAGAGAACCAGGCATAAAGAGAAAAGACAACACTGCTTGGCAGGATCCTCACATGCTATCTCCTGTCTACATGAAAATTTTACAGGCTATTCTCACCTCAACTACTAAATCAAGTCCTAACTTGGAGACCGAGGTTACCCACACTTTCTTCCATTTGTCAGTCCTGCCTAACGGCACTGCTTGAAGACAAACCATATCCATACCATCTCCCTGCCTACCAGGAAAGGTTTCAACATTTTCTCTAACATATAGGCTAAGACTGGAACACAAAGGCTGTAAAGAAGCATTGGGTTTTTTTATTAAGTTTGAGCAGACCAGTGTAAATACAGTACACATTCCCACTTTTCTTTTGTGCAATTTCCAAAGTAGCGGATGGTTACAACTGGAAAAAGTGGACATCTTGAAGTCTCTGTAAGTTGTTATATACTTATGCTACCAATTCACAGCATGTCTTTAGAAAGGCTATCTTCATATCTTTTCAAACCAGCTCTACCACAATACATTTGGGTGAGTGAAATACAATCTTTTCACACCTTCTCTTACTCTTGTGTATACTTCTAGTTAAAGTATCCTGCAATAATGTTAACATGGGATGCCAAGGAACATGTTGTATTTCAGAAACAAGTAAAAAAAAATCCAGCAAAAATATCAGCCCCTTCGTAAGTACATCTGCCTGAAACAAAGCCAAGTTTCAACATATGCCTATATGTTTTATACGTATGTATTGACTAGACTTTCCTTTTTTAAAAAAATTATACAGACACAGCTGTGAATCAGTCATATCAAAAGGAAAAAAGGAGACTTAACACCAAAACCCATCAGGCTAATCATCAATAAACAGGTGAAAAAACTGATGAATTCGTAAATCTTTCACAAAAAGTTAAGTTTAAACAATCTACCACTAAAGCTAAAAATCCTATCTGTCTGAAAGATGCCAACATTTAACGGTACACTGTTACCATTAAAAACCACCTGGAAGACTTGCACCCAAAACTGCTGTAGCTCCCAACTGTCTGGGAAAAAAAACAATTATGCAACATAGTATAAGATTTTTCAGCATATTCTTCTCTATAGGAGTTGCCACACAAGCATCATTTCACTGACAAACTCTGAGACTAAATGTTCCATTTCTTCTGCACATAAAATCATTCAAAAGTTTTTGCCTTGTACATGAAATCATATGTTCCAATACTATATTCATCCAAATACCGCACCATTTGTTTTTTGTTTTTCTTAGCCTGGCCTGCACAAATTCAATCTCATTCCCAGAAGATAGATATAAATATATATTAAAAAATTATTTCTCCCTTCCTCCCAGAAAGTGCCTAAGGAATGATTTAGCCTTCTGACAATTTAAACATCTATCTAAATTTTCTGTATTTACATGCAGAGCATTGAAACACACTTTTAAAGTTCACTTGCTCTTTCCTCCTCCCTTTCCTCCCCAAATTCAGCCAAAATCTCATTTTAACAATAAACTGACTGAGCCAGGTGAGAAGCAACAAGAGACAAAAGATTCTCGAACAGACAACTCTCAACTCCTTGCAGGTATTCTGGTGTTACTTAATACAGAAAAACAAAATGAAAAATTTGGGGCAGATGTATCTTCACTCCCAATATAAGAAACTGTACCTTATAAGCACAGAGTTGTCATCCTATACAACACTATGTTTTTCCTTCCAATCCTTTGATCTTTCTTTAATGTAAATTTACTGAAAATCATCTGCCTTTTTCAAGGATCAATCTTTCAAATCTCTGCAAATCTCAAGGGTAGCTTCTCATATACAGTTAATCACTTAAACATGACAGGCAGGAAGAAAAAAACATGTACTAGAATTACTAATAAAAGAAAAGAAGATGAGAAGGGTTTGGATTTGTAATAGTTGGAAAACTCCTTTTCAGACAGGAAATACTTTCATTCCTTAGAAAGTGAATTTCAGCATGAAGTATAGAAAAGAAACAATCCAGTGATTAATTCAAGTGACTTACAAGGAGGGATAAAGAGGAAAAAATAGAAATTTGTCTCAAGTATTAAGATGCTGTCACATTTGAATCTACTTTCCAAGCATTTTCTGAGACAGTAGTGCCTCTTAATTCATCTCAGAGATGTAAAATCTCACTTAGTTCCAGTTTCTTCATGTTTGTATTTAAATTTTCCTATCTTTTTCCTTATAAAACCTTCCAAAAAGCCTTTAGTTCTCTAGCAACAGATATATCCTCTGTTCCTTTTGCAGACCCCAAATTCTCCTATGCAAAGCAGGAGAGTCTCTTTTGTTAGTTAGTAGCAGGAAATACCAACACTTAAGATTCAGAGCCATAAGCACTGTAAGTCAGAACATTCTAAGCAAATCTTCAAAATCAGAAAGGACTGAAAATGAAGTTTCTCTTGTGATCTCTGTCCACGCAATGGAACATCCCATACAAAAATCCAAAAGCTGGTGAAACCAAATGGCCACACAGCTCATTACTTCTCTGACCATAGCTAAAAATGGATGTCAGGAGAAAACAGTAATGACAAGAAGAATACAGTCAGACTTCATACATACATTTTCTCTATTTGAAATCAAGTATCACTGAAAATTACAAAGACATTTAAACAAGAAAAATTTGAGCATTTGCCCAGAGTTGTGGATGCCCTGTGCCTGGCAGTGTTCCAAGACCAGGCTGGATGGGATTTTGAGCAACCTGGTCTAGTGCAATGTGTTCCTGCCCATGGCAGGGGGTTGAAACTACATGATCTTTAAGGTCTCTTCCAACTCAAACCATTCTGTGACAAACAGAAACTGCTACGTTCTAACTCCTTGGTCACCTTTCCTAGTATGGACTTCTCTCATCACTTCCCAAAAATGCACAACCTTGTGACATGCACAGCATATTGCAGCCATCAGTTTCACAGTACAGTTTCTGACAGAGTGCAAATCAGGAAGACAGTTTTGGGCTACATGCATACTTTTTTGCTAATATCAGGCCTCTATCTACACCTTCTGCTACATCACAGAGCAGTTGAGGTTGGAGGACACCACGAAATTCTCCTTTTTGTCCTGAATTCCACTCAGCTACAGTGTTCCTTCCTCTCACCACTGCCCACCCCAAGCAGAAAAGGTTTCTCAAGGACTTGGGCAGCTGAAGTTTGAGCATCTTAAAGGATGGAGATTCTAAATAACGTCATCCAGCATTCGGCCATCTGTAGAGTTTTGAAAGAAAAAAAGTGGTTTAGTCAGTTCAGATGGAATTTTCTGTATTTCAGTGTGTGCCCATTTCCTCTTGTCCCATCAGTAGGCACTACTGAAAAAAGCCTGGCTTCCTGTTCCTTAGTTTGTTACCTAAGGTAACTCAGTGCTGAACTGATCACCAAAAAAAGAAACTATTTCTAAGTATTTCTATGTTAACTATGTGCAGCACTCCCTTAACTTTATTACATTTTCTACAGTTACATTTAAAATGCAGTTAGTGCTGGCTATTAAGTTACAATACACACATTGCTACGTCAACTGCTATGTTAATCTAACGCAAACACCTTCCAACATCAAGACCTCGAACAAAAGTTTAACACACACCTACTGTAGCTTTCCAGATAGAGTAATCTTCCATGAAGTCAGTTATTTTTTAAGATTTATAAAAACATACCCATAATATTATACACCTGGATATTTCTCTATTACAGTATCATAATGGCAAAGCTTAAATTAACAAAATAAGCATTTGATAGCAACTACCTGGCTATCTGTTTTGGGGAAAGCCCTCTGAAATAAATGAACCATACCATGAACCATATACCATAAATCAGCAACATAAATTCTAAATATTTCACTAATTAAAAATTTATTTACATCGTAGTCATCCCCAAATGACTTCCATGAAGTCAGGAAATCAGAAGTTGACTGTTAAGTACAAAATGAGTTGCCTCTTAAGTACAATTTCCCTCCACAAAATGTTAGCAATAATCCATTACTTTCCTCCTACTAACATCAGACTATTGGCAGGGGAGGAAAGGGAAGAAAGAGAACTAGCCCCAAAAAACAGATTTCAGAAAGATGTTAAAAGGAAGGCTTTTAACATACCAGATACTGGAAGAGGGCTCAGAAAAAAAAAATTAAACTTTTCTAAGTATGACATTAAGAACAAACTGCTTCCAATTACAGTAATCAGCACCATTTTACATATTTTACAGAAATCAAACAGTATAGTTAACTCCCAAATTGTGTATTGTGAGAAAAAAAAGTATCATTATTGGTAGAATATCTTTTTTTCCAAGGCAATGGGAAAAGAGAATGACAGAATTTTTAAAAAACCAAAGGCTTCAGGCCTGCAAACATTTAGGCAAGTATGCAGCTTCATGCAGGTGGCCTCAGAGGGTTTTAATACTGTGTTCAAGAATTTGCATTTTCAGGCCCAAGATGTTGGAATTTTTGATGTTTTCTAAAAGAAACCTCATGTTTCAAAGCAAACCATGTTAATAAAGACACAAAAGTTTTCATTAAGCTAATAATCTTTAAAAAGAAATTAACAAAATTTGACAAATTTTTCAAAACACATAAAAATATGAGTCCGTGTATTAGACTTCTAAGATAGCGGAGGGTGCCAGAGGGGAGGAGGGGGCTGCTATTGTTTTAAAACAACATCCAGGTGTAGAAGCACAGTTCTCACTGAACTCAAACTGCTGTCCACAACTGCTCATAACCACAGTAAAGGCTATTCAGACTCTCCTTTTATAAAAGCTGAAGCATCAGAAGGCAGGATTAGCCACATACACAGCATGAACAACTTGCTTGCCAATTTAATGTAGGAGACTGTGTTGTCACTGACATCACACAGAGATGTTAACAGTTGTGACCTTTTCTTAACAAGTTAAAAATCCCAAAATAACAAAAATGACAAAGCTTCTAAGGGTGAGGGAAAAAAACAGAAAAAAACCCACAAAACCCCAAACAATAAACAGCTGAAATTACAACACCTATCTAGAACAAAGCAAGTGAAAGCAAAATCTGCTTGAATTACAACGCATTAAATGACTAACCAAACCTTATTCAAAAAAAATTTTTTGTAGGAGAATTTCCTTATCATACTTCTCTCAGATCTGACAGAGAAGAGTGAATTTGCACCTTCTAATTATTTTGTGGAATGATTTTCTCCCCTTGGTTCTAGGAACAACTTATGTCATTGTTATGTCAGGTAGTTTACAACCAGTAATGGTATGGGGTAAGTAACAACCTGTTGGAATCCAAGGAATCTCCACTCTAGTTTTTCACTCATTGTCCTTTACAATCTCTTTGAGGTTTCAAATTTCTAACATCGTGCAGGAATTTCCCTCTCTCCAACAAGCTGTAATGCTACAGGAGAACCAAGTTCACCAACGCTTGCAAGACAGCCATGGCAGTTTCTGTGTCTCACAGGACGGTTAATGCAAAACTGCATCTGCAGACATGTTAAGTCAAAGAATACTCAATTAATTGTTTAAAGACCTGTGGGTAAGACTGTTTTGCTTAATACTGAACTAGGGAAAATACTCACCCTAAAGCTCCAGGTGAGTCTGTGCTAACCACTTTTCCCACAAACTTTCCCTGACATTTGAGTCTTGACAAATGCCCACAGTACATCTTCCCTCCACAGAATGGAGACTATAGGGAAAACCCAAGCATTCCCTATACATGCTTTCATAAAAAAACACCCACCACTTCCCTCACCTTACCTAAAGCAATTCTACAAACCAGGAAAAGCCTGCCAAAAAGAACTGAAAATTTGAAAAGGCTAAGACCAACTTGAGTAACACTGTGGACTATCCATGTTTTAGATGAGCAGGACCCTCTCTACCATTTTTTGTCTGCACTCATGTTGATTTCAAGGCCATGCCTTCTCAAGTTAACCCATTCAAAAGCCTAGTAAGAGGATTAGTTATACTGACATTCCATGTATTTAACTTCTGAAAAATCCAATCAATTTGTTTCCAACTATATGCTATGCTGGAAAGGAATAGCTACAATTCCACTAGGGAAGATTAGATACAGTTTAAATATTTTTAATAAAATGCCTTATGGACAGGTAGATTCTAAGGGCTTGTATGACAAAAGCCTGAAACTTCAGATTACTCTGATGTAACCTGAGAGGCACAGCACAAGACCATTGAATTCAATTGGCCCCTTAAAAAAATCACTTGAAATAGGCCTTTTGAAAAAAATGTCAGAAAATTTTTGCATCTGGCCCCATTCATATCACTACAGATGCAGGATAAACAAATTGACCATTATGAGAAAGAAATTTTTGGACACGTGATTTAAAAGCTTCTTCTTCCCCCACCTGGCTTAAATGAAACACACCTGTATTTCATATTTATTAATCTTATCTTGATGACACCAGAAATCTCCATTGCTAAAATCCTTCCTGATGTCATACTGTCTTTTGAACACTGTTGGCCTGGGAGCAAGCAAAAGGAGAAGGCAGCAGGCTAGTCTACCTTTTCAGATACTCTGTGAGCATGAGTCACCCTTATAAGACAGAGAACAGTCCCCGTACTTGTGCCTACTCTCGGCAATACAAGTCAAAAATATTCTTTCGTCGCTAGTGATGCAACACAACTACAATCTAAAAGATCACAACAACTAACAAGGAACAAAAGTTTTTAAAAATTGTTTTACATGAGTATGAAGTTATGCATGCTGAAGCCAGCAGCAACATGGAAGAGGACTCTCCACAGATGCAGCAACCAGTTGCTGATCTACAATTTGGCAAGAGTACTTAATTTTTGCCAAGCAATTAGTATGTGTCTTTAGGCTTATATGAAGAAACAGTGTCTGCAGAATTCAAGCCTATCCATGTTCTACCATTGTCAGGAATGGAAAAAACACCCCATGATCCTAACAATGCTGTTCCTTGAGGTAGATGCTGTGGAACAGTCATTTATAAGCCTGACATGGTGTACCAAGTGCCAGAAGCCCCACACTTTTAAGCCCTGCCAATACAGAATCAAATATTTGTCTTACTTTCTTGGATCTGGAAGTTACTCTTCTGTTGTATAATACAGACTTGACATCAGCAGAGAACCTCTCAACTTCAAATTTCCACCAAACTCAGGCTGATGGTATGAATCAGGAAGTCACGAGTTATAAATAAAAATATTCACTATGAGAAAAAAAAAAGTTTGCACTTTTTTTATGAAGTCAGGACTGTCGTCAAGTTATAAATTTCTTTAGGAAAATTAACAGGTGGTTCAGCTTCAGTATGGATCAGCTCCTCTGTAGAGTGTTAAAGTAGTGATTTTGGTATACAGCTGTCAAAACCATAAGAAGTAGCTTGAGACAGCACTGACCTCTTTTGTTTATCCTTAGAGAAATTTTTTTTTGCATCCAGTTAAATCTGTGACAGACATACCAAATCAATAATGCCGTCATATTTTAGTTATGTGTCCACGTTCAACCACAATGCTACAAAAGTCTACTGAGTTATGAGCCTGTAGTAGAAAGAATTCTGAGAGCTGGGCAGGCAGAGCTCAGCTCCCACATCACTGACAGACTGTAGCTTACTCTCTATCACTAGTATACCATTCAGTTTCTGAACACTGCTATCACTGTGCAAGTGTGCCAAGTGGAAGCTCTTCAAACAGCACATTGAACTAAGTGGCGTATCTTTAAGTGTTACTGCAATAATCTTCATCTCTGGCATCAGATCTGGAGGCAAGAGAAAAAAAATGCTTGCTCATTTTTGTCAAATACTGTAGAAGAAAAGACATTATGAGGTCATTTTCCTTCTTCCCTGCAAATATCAAACCCAAGAAGTAGTCTGATTAATTTATTTGGAGATTTAAGATTACCAGTCAAGAAACAAATTAGACAGTTTAAATGCTCTCACACAAAAACAAATCAGCACAAACCAGAGTAAAAAAATTCAAGATGTACATAGAACATAAAAAGCATAATCGTGAGTTGTATGGATACCACAGATACCTGAAGGTGCAAGACCAGCTTTGGCATGACCACACTAGAAGTTTTTAAACCCCTTGCTTAGTTGGGCAGTGATGTTTCCTGGAGTACCACATAACTTTGATATTGGTAACTTTGCAAGCATTCAAATAAAGAGGGAATTCACTGCTCTTCAGAAATGTACAAACTCTAAAAATACAAGACCGTTCCCTTTTCTCTCTTTCTTTATCCACTGAGTAAACAGAGTACCACAGGTCACTTCAAGAAAAATAAAATGTACCAATGGAAAAAACTGAAGAAAAAAGCTTTTTAAAATATTACATTATTTCCTTTTAAAGTGAAAAGAAAAGCTTTCTATTACTTTTTTCTTATTACAGATCTGTAGGGTTCCTAGTTGGCAGATAACCATTTGTCAGCTAGAGTGGAAACTTTTGCCTAGGCTTTGCAATTTCCTTTGGATCTTAAAAATTAATACTGCAGTCTCCTGTAACTCCCAAACATGCTGCAAAGTCTGCAGGTCTTAGAAGTGAAATTCACTAAAAGTACAGTTCTACAGTAAGTTAAAGCTTGTACAAAAGTGTCAGAGCCAAGACCACAATACATCAGCAGCAATATCAAAAGCAATACTTACTCATTCCAAGAATTTAAGGATGTCTTTTGTTTTAACACAGCATCTCATCTTATGTGACAAGCTTCCACTGAAAGAGATGAGACATCCATTTTGACAATAGGCCACACCCACACCTATCAAGTCACAAATGCACTCTATTAAGTTGTTTGTTGTTTGCATGAATCCAGTTGTATCCACAACTCAGAGCTCGGAGAACAAAATTAGTTGTGTAGAAACTGGGACAACAATCCTCAAGCAAGAGGAAGACAAGAACAAAGTATTTAAGTGGGGTGTTGAGCAACTCCAGAACACCTTTTCAGCCTTAACTAAGGCACAGTAAGATTAGTCATAATGCACTTCAGCTTGGTAGATAAATTCACAAGCTGCAAATCACTTTCTGCAGCCAGAGATCTTATTTTATAGATGTTTGAAAGGGATCATGTTTAGGGTTTTTTTACTATAAACTTTACACAGGAAATAATCACACAGCAGCAGCAAGTACAAAGAAGTGGTATAAACAAGACTTCTTGTAAGGACCCATTACCTTTTAAAGTCTCTCAGGCACTCTTAGCACTCACAGAAAGAATGGATGCACTCCACATTCTTACCCAAGAGCTACAATGCATACACAAGAGCAGGATACATATATTAGCAAATGGAAAGTAAACTCCTCTGGGTGCCTCAGCTAGTGCACAGAGACCAAGATAATCAGAAATGCCAAATGACTGATAGTTTAGAAGCTGAGAATGGAGATAGTATGCAATGAAAAACTCAAAAAGGCACTTCACCTACCACAGACTGTATACAGTTCCCTTGCACAAAGACAATCAAGGGGAAAACTGCAACCAAATGAGACCACACGAGCACATAAAGAAGATAACCAGCAAATGCACCTCCTCTTCTCCTGTGGACTAGCTCACAAGTCAGAGATGCCCACAATTCACAACAAACTACATCAACTTTTAATTTAATTCTGTTTCACAGCAACACAAATAAGACCTCAAATTTATTTATTACTAGGAACTTGTTGAAAGTGAAATCACTGGAGCCATGATATTAAAGCAGATGGCTGGAGAGTCCCCCTTCAGATGCCAGTTGAGTTCAGTGTGCCACAAGCTTGAAAGCTACTTGAGATAACATCCTAAGTCTCCACCCTGTTACTGCTCCACAACTGAATGATTTTTTAACAATTTAGAATGTAAATTACATGAGAAACGACTTAAGCTACACAATGCTCAAACTATCAACTGCACTGTCAAGTTTCACCCAAGTTACCTTAAGTGATAAATCCTCTAATGACATAGTTTGAATGTCAATTCAATTCAAGCTAATATTATGTTGAGCTATTTCTCACACCTCATTGCATAGAAGTATTTGCACCAGGTATTTGTCCTTCATCTTGGATCAACTGTATGGTTTCCATTTCTGGCAAAGCTTTTCAAAAATGGAAATGGAATACACATTCAAAGCAATACAAAGTTCACAGAATCCAAATCCTCGCCAGCTACTTTTAAACAATCCCATCCCAGAAAGGACATCGTTAGCTCACTGAGAAGCCCAAGAATTGAACTTTGAGCAATACTGTAGAAAAAGGACAATACTTGTCAGGCCAAATTACAGACATTAGCAAGACAACTCAAATCAGGAGACAACATTCAAATACCATGAACTGAGAAGAAATAACTATATTTTAAAAGCAAGAATTAGTTACTGACAAAGACCCACAGTCTATATGACAAGCACACATATAAATATTAAGGTATTTCTTCCATCTTTAATAGATGACTGTGAAAGCTGGAAACCAGCTAAAGGTATAACCAGAGAGGCTAAAAGGCATTGTGAACAGACAGCTTTAAACCAAGAGATCTAGAAGGAATGAATTTAAGACAAAGCCCTTAGCTTATTAAAGTGTCCAGTCATCTCAAGATACCCCAAGATAAAGGCAAAATAAAGAAATCAGTCTTTTTAGTGATGGGAGTGCCACTGGTAGCAAAATGAATGGCATTATTTCCTGAGATAAAAATCTCTTTCAGAGATTTTCAGAGTAAGAGCTAACAGGAATAGTGAGATTTGATAGGCCAGGCCAGTACTAGAGGTGCCAAATCTTGCTCATGTATCGAGTCCAACAGCAAACAGAAGTTTCACTGCTTCTTGAACAATATTAACGTTCCAAAAGAAATCAGCAGCTTTCAAGAACCAGAAAGAAGTCAGAGACAAAGAAATCAGGTGTGCCTAATTATTAAAAACAGTTTAGATGTCTGCAGTTCTACACAGAGAAGCAAAAGGATGAGTACTGGAGCCTTTGCTATGCTCAGCATGCTGGACTGAGTCATTGAGTTTTCTAGGTCTCAAATTTTCATTTTTAAATTGGATTATTTTTTCCTTTCATGCTCTGCTGTATTTACAGAGAACAGAACATTGCCAACTAAATGCTCAACAGTGGTTGCACTATTGCCTTGATGTCCTTATAACTGTTCAGTACTGGAATTTCCATCTGCTACCAACTGGTTTTGTTACTTTACCAAGTGACCTGCAGTTCCACATCTCTTCAGACATGCATAGAGATACGGCTACAGGTCTCCTAATCATGGCTATTAGGTTCTCCTTATGCCAAGTCACATCTCTATACATGCTATTTTTTTTTTCTAAGAAATTATCTTGCAGTACTTGCTATTACCACAAGCCACTGAATGGTACCCCAGAGAACATTTCTTCCCTAAATCACTCTCCTACACTGGGCTCTGGGATAACTTCACAAATATATTCACATGTTCAGAGTACTCTGTACAGCCAAGTGGAAAACAGGACAAATACAAATAAGTTACTGTCACCAGGTGCTCATCAGCATAGATGAAAGAAAAACTCCTTTGTTGGGATCCAATGCTTTCTAACCCCTGGTTCCCAAATAAGATTACCAACATTTCCAAGAGGGCTTCCCCAAGCAACCAAGAGGGTATCAAACTACAGTCTCTGGTTGGCACACTTAACTTTTCAGTCACAAACGGCACCCAGACAAGTAATTTGGAGCAAGACTTCCAAAAGACAGCAAGGGTTCAAGCTTACACTCACAAAAGAAAAATAACTAATCCAAATTTTCCAGAAGTGAGGTCACTTGGACTACTTACTAATACTGCTGCATAGTTTTGTATGAATACTCCTTCTGACTTACTAGTAATTAAGTTCATATTAATCTATACATTTTGGATGGTGTGATCTAAATGTACTAAATGAAAAAACAAATGTGCAATTTCACATTTCAAGTACAGTATTAAATATCCTTGAAGTAGACAAGGTCCTTTTCAACTTTTCTTCAACAGAAAGCTTTCTAAACCCAGTTTTCTTTTTGCTCCTTTGAGAAAGTGGAGAAGCAATTAGCATTTATAGCTTAGTTCCTGCTTCCAAAATACTCCTTTAACTTTTTTTTATTATTTTTATGGTAGATGTAAATCGCACCAAATTGTCAAATCACAGCTATTTTCTATGCTACCTATACAAATAGGGCTGATTTCTGGCAAGCCATAAAACAATTACGGCTGAATTCCTGTAGCCCTTTGATATTCCAGCTTGCCTGTAGGGCTTCAAAGCCATCTTAGGGCAACACTAAAAATCTAATTTCCAGAAGGCACAGAAGGAAAATAAGGCATATCAATTCCCTCATATTCAAACACACCAAAATCTTAGCATTGGGATGACTATGTTTAAAAGTGACTTAGAGCAAACACAGATAAGATACTGCAACAGTTTAAATCAACACTGCCTCACAGAACACAAAGATACAGACACCTTGAGAAACAGGGCATAAGGCACACTACACCTCATTCCCCAGTACTTTGTGCAAGCTGGGAAGCACATTTTCCTGCTTGAGCATTCAGCTCTCAGACCATCTTGTGTGGAAGCAAAGAAGGAGGTGATAAATAATTATAACTTGTAAAGGGAAATGCAAAAACTGCGTAAGTCTGCAGAGGAAGCAAAGACACGACCCTTGCCTTTAAAGTACTGATATTGCCAGTAACAAAATACAAACACACAGAGATTCAATTATAATAGGTACCTAGGAATTTACATAGGTATATTTTACATTTGTATTATTATTATTTATAACATGGAAGGGTCTCTCCCTCATTTAAGCTGGGGAAGCTGGTTCTTGCTGTACCAACATGATTTCTGATAACCAGGAAACATCTCTGAGAAAGGCAAGGGGACAACACTATAAACTGTTTAAATAACTCCAGCAACATCTTTGCCTCTTAACCTGGAGTTTAGAAGATATTCAAATGAACAAATTGAACACTGATTACTATATTTTTTTGCATGAACGAAATTTCCATGTTGGCCAAAGAAAACACTATCAGAGACCCCAAATTCACATTGGTGTAGACACACAAAAAATGCAAAACAACTTTAAACTCCTTGCTATTCAAGTGTCTGCTGGTTTTTGGTCAAAGGCTAAAAAATTTTTGCTAGTAATTCGTACAGTGCACAGACACGCATTAATGTGTGTATTTACACAGAGTCAATAGTAAATTAGAATTATGGACTCTCTAGAATAGAGTTATAATTTGTATAAATGAGGTACATGCACCCATGTCACATTTTTCCTCCTCACAGAATGAATTCACAGGTTCTAGAAGTGCTGGAGAAAATTACTAAGATACAAAACCACTAAACCACCAAAAAAAAATCCCCCAAAAAACAACGACAGTGTCATTCCAAATCCATCCTCTTATAAGTACCAATCTGATGATCTCTAACAAATGGTTCAGTCAATAAAGTGAATATCAAAAAACAAAGAGTAACTTTTAATATTTGCCCTTTCCTGATTAGTGCCCACCTCCTATTCTTTCATGGCACTTTTGAAAAAACATGTTTCTCATAATCATTTAGCATTTGCCCTAATTTTTATGACTCTTTTTAACTCTGGGAAGGAAACTGGCAAAAGCCCTTTCAATCCCATACCTGGCCATTCCTGGAGACATTTTGTACTTAGTATATCCCTAATTAGCAGTTAAATCATTGGGTCCCCAATGGGCCCCCACACTGGTTTTGTAAAAACTATTATAAAAGTGGCTTAGACACCAGCTATGTAATATTAATGTACAGTACAACAGGCTGTGTAAAAATACATGGAAGAAAATAACTCTCTCCAGAGAATAGGAAGAAGAAGCCTTATCTTTAGTGCCTTATTGCATGCCAGTATTAATCATCATTAATTTCCTTCAGGGTTTTTCATACAAAGATACAGATGTCAGTTTTCTCTATTTCAGAATAAAACTGTTCAGTAAAAGAATGTTCCAGAAATTCTGAGTTTTGATTAAGTGACTGAAGTTTCAAGACAAATGAACTGATCTTAATCACTGCATTAGATTCCAAAATCACTTATTGTTGAAGTTAAAAAGAGGTTGTTATACCTCTAAATCAACAATATATGTAAACACATTTATAGATTGTGTGCTGGTTCTATAGCTTAAAACAATACATACAATCAAATGCTCGTTAAACTGATTTTTAAAACCAGAGGTTAACTTAGATTTTAATCAAGAAAATACTGTGGTCTAGATCTAAGGACAGACTACAAAAGAGGACAGCTAAACCAAAACGTAAAATTTTTCACTGTCTGCAATACACATACTGACAATCTCCCAGACCTAATCTACTCCTAAACACAAAAAAAAAACCCCAAAAAACACAAAAACAAACAAACAAAAGCCACAATTTAAATATTCCATATTGAAACACAATACTTTTGACTGTATACTTAAAATGTGAATCTGCAAGTAGATTATTAGTATTTCAACTAATGTAAATTTCAGTTCTGGCATTAAGACAAAAATGTAAGGAAACACCCCTGCAGTCCAAGATCAGTAACCTAATACAACTAATTTTTTGTTTCAATACCTGCAAAGTCTGCAGCAATTGTTTAACTCGGCCTCTATTATATCTCAAATTCAAGGAAGAAACCTAATTTAGAACTGCTTCATAAAAACCAATTCGATTCTATTCGGTTTCCAGGCAATACGCACTAGAACTGCACTGCTAGGATGGGACAGTAGTGCCTGCAGAAGCAAACAAGGGCTTCACTGATGGCTGTCTGCCTTATTTGATTTAGGTTAAAGGGCTAGTTTTGGTGTATTTGCACACGACTGCCAAAGGCACTTAAAGAGCTTGGATGGAGTTGCTTCACAACTCGAAGTAATTTATACACAAATACCTTACAGCATTTTTAAGTCAGCTGTAACATCTTTCATTAAAAAAAATTACTTAGGGAAGAATTACACAGAATAGTAACAGATGGCATCTCTAAAAGAAACGATACTGGGTAATCACAGAGACTGGTTGGAGGGTTATTACCATCCCATATCTGCACAGAGAAGAGTTTAAGACTACAAGATAGGAAATACATTTATGTGTTCTGGTTGCCTTTTTATTAAGCACATGAGCATCACACTAAGACCAACCTCAAAAAGACGTAAAAAAATAGAGTCTGAGAAGTCTTCCTGAAGTATCTCTATTCTTCAGACAGTAAGGATAATGTGATTGTATTGCTATATTGCCACTTCTATTAATCTTACTGTAACAAATTAATGAGCAGAAGGTAAGGTATAGGTAGAATACTTTTTGCTGAGGAGACATCACAGCAATATTCTGCAGAAATAGGCAAAAACCTGGCACAACTGAAAGGGGCCAAAAAAAGTCTCACCAAATTTAAGCTGGGACTTTCTGTTTTGGAATATTTAAATGGAAGCATTTACAATACTCACAGAAGCAACGCACTTAATTAAAAAACACTTCAGACACATTAGTGACAGCCAGGCAAAGACACAACAACTCGAGTGCAAAAAATATTTAGTCTTAACAGTGTAGAAATTTTATTGCAGACAGGAGCAGACCTTTGCAGCTCTAACAGACATAACCTTAACAGTAGCAACAACAAAATAGATTAGGAATCTTCATATATTACAGGGGAATTAACAAGAACTGTAACTTCTGATTTCAGTACAGCAAATAGAGATTTCTTTGGAAATCTCTAAAAGAAAGACTAAACAGAGCAATATGTTTACAAAACACACCTTTTGGGGATTTTTCTCCTCTCAGAAAAAAATAAAAGCTTTCTAAGTATTTTTCTTATTATCTCTTTATTCCTCACTATTGCTCATGCCAATGCCCAGCTCATTTTTTAAATATCTGAAATTTACCTGTTGAGGATTTTTTTTAATAGTTAACTGACCTTGACCAAAACTAGTTCAACTGCACTTCCATCCTCTTGTCAGCTACTAAATTTAGAGAACAATTTACATAAATATTTTGCACATTCAGTCTTCAAACAGCCAAACACTTCCACAATCTTCCTCCCCATTTCTTAAAAAAATCCAGTGTAGATCCTATGCAGAGTTATCCACTGGGAGTAGATATCGACATCTGTCTCCCTGTCGGCCTGTCCACTGGGTCCCTCCCTAGTGTGGTGCTTGTTTCGCCCAGGAGTCAGGCTCTGCAATGAAGTGTCTGCTGGGCCAGTGTTCACCAAAACAAAACCCCCAAAGCCCTGCATGATACAGACAGGGCAAGCAAGCTCACACTGTGCACAGGACACAGACCCTACGCAGCACTTCCACTTACTAAGCATTCCTCTAGTGAAAGGCAGCAACTGGATATTGGCTGCAAAGGGCTGGGCATTGGATCTGGCTAAAAAGAACAAATCTTACTATTCTGCTTATTAGCACCCACTTCTTTCCCCTAGCAAAAGCTTATGTCACAGAGGCAACACTCACCAGCTTCTCAAAAAAATATTGTAATGGTGTGCTTACTCTATTAAAAGTGAAAGCTTTTCAGCTTTTCGTGGTTAGGGATATTGAAAGAAACACTTTGTTAGAACTACTTCAAAGAAATATTCATTAAGACTTTTTCACAGAAACAGGCTGGAGACTGTACACATTTCAATACACTTTATTCTTTCACATGGTTTTGTTTTTTCTTGTAGCCATATTAAGTTATTTTAAGACACCAAGAGTGTCAAGAAATACAGTGAGCCCCCAGGCTGGGCAAAAGAAAACTAACAAAACTAAAACAAAACAAAAAATACCCAACAAGTCAACCAAAAAAACGAAGTCACAAAAATAAAAATCATCTGGCAGTATCCTAGTTAAAAACACCTGCCCTTGACTATTACACCAGATCTGTGCATCTCCATGTTCAGAGAGCACACAAGATTTCAAGTTTAATCCACCTCTCCCCTGCTTTTCAGCAAAGCATAGTGCTAGTGCTATGATGACATGAACTCCCATTGTGTAAATTGTTTTTATCAAGTTCTTCAATAAAATATTCACTTGGAATTTACATTATGTAAAATGAAATGTGCATGTTTTGTTATTATAGAGCCTGGTACTGGATAACAAGAGGAATTAAAATTCCACTTACCCATTTAATACCTATGAACCCAAACTCCTCAAGAAAAATTCATTATTAGAAAGGCTGTTTTGAGTAACAGAAAACATATTTGGACCTCTTATTATTTCACACACATAATGAAAAACACCATGATTGCTGACCTCTAGCTCACAATCTCACATAGCTCTGTTTCCACTAAATCTGCACATTATTCCTTTCTGGATAACTTGCCCTTTAAAGTTTGGAAATGAAAGGTAAAATACCACCTCCCTCTAAGTATACATAGTCCTCCATTTCCCCTATAAGCCTACATCTTCTCTATCAACTCTTATCTCAAGGGGTTGAGATACATGTTCACATTGCTTTTACCTAGAATGAACAAAACAATTAGTGTCTGACTGAATTGGATGGAACTCTTCTGTACAAGACTTACAGCAGCAGGTGCAAATAGTAAATTTAGACTTACTGCAAACCACTCTATAGTCTAGGAATCATCAGCAAAATCAATCTACCTCACACTGCTCATTCAGTTCTGCTCTTGTTTTGCTTTGTTATGTATAATAATTCACTTTGTCATCATAACAACCTGAAAATAGAAATACCTATGCTGGTATTTGCCTTTATGACCAAGACGCCCTATGAAAAACACATAAATCCTACTGTGTACAGTCCTATGCTTTTTTACATAGAATTATGGACAAGTCACTGAAGTCATACAATTGCAATTTGTATGCATCAGCTGTTCAGAATATGTCTGAACTGCATTTAAAAGAAATTACATTTGATCTATCTTTTATATGACGTTACAGCTCTCAAGACCTGTTACCATAGTGTGTACAGATTTGAAAAATCAAACTCATCCAGCACCACTGGACTTGTCCAGGGAGCTCAAAGAAACAAACCTGTACTCCTCTAGAAAGCCAGAGCCAGTGCAAGAGTTTGGCACAGGATTAACAGTGTGAGACAGCCCATATCTGGCAAGCAAGTGAGAGAGTTAAGCCAAAGATACTGGTAAAAATCTCTCCGATGATATACAGAAATAGATATGTTAAAAGTAATTCCCACACAGATATTTAAGTAAGTACAGAAATAATTTATATACCAGTCTATTCTTCCAGCCTTTTATATACTACAAGGCACATCAAAAAGGCAAAAATCACACACAAAGCGAACATCTTGCATTACAAGCTAAGTGTTTTATGACAAGATGAGAAATCATAATTCTCATACAAACACATACAAGTGTTAGAATTTGACTGTTCCTTTGTCTTCATATATCAATCTAGTCTACCAATCACTATTAGGAAGGGAAGAAAGAGGATGATCGCCTATGAACTAAATTCTGCTGGTTTAAAATTGCAGGTATTCATCACAAGAACCTCACAAAAATTCATGCAGTTAAACTTCAGCAACCCATAGACTTAATTCTGGATTAAACATTTATAAATTAATTGTCTTCCACCACTAGTGCAAGCATTATCAACAGGCATTACATTCAGGTTGCCACTATCAAGTTGTCTTTTTTACAGATTCTGCTAGAACAAAGGACAGATTAATCCCCTTCAATATTTCTCCCCAAAACCTGAATGTTAAACTATAAAAAACCCAAAACCAAACCCAACACACCAAAAAACAATCTAACCATAATGCATGTTATTACAAGAATAGCCTTCATAGCTTAAACAGTACCACAAAAAAGCAACAAATTTATGTCCAACATTTTACAACTTACTAGATCTCAACAGACATAATTATGCCTGCAGTTCATATTGCCTAATCTCTAATTGTAAATAATACATGGTTTAAACATTTCTGACACATTTATTTTTCTAAGGACGAAAACTGCAGAGATGTAAATAGTCACAATAATAAATACTGAGCAACACAGTTGTTTTCATTTTCTCAAATAAATGCTTAAAATTTAACTATCTCTGGTTTTAATACGGAGGTATCTTCTCCCTCATCTTACTGAAAAACGTGACAGATTTGATTTTTACACAAAATAATCTAGTTCTCTGTACTTCAAGCAAGTATTATCCTACAGCTATCCAAAAACCTGTTGTATGACAGCCCTGAAACTACACTTCCTGCCATCTAAAATCTGGAAGAGTTACAACCAGTGAATATTAATATTGTAGCTTTAGTAAGAAGTAAGTAGAGCTTCTTAAAACTAAAAACACTATTTCAGCAACTCAATGCTATACAGATTTAATCTAATGTGAATAAATAACCAAGGTTCATCTTTTAAGACTTGAGAGAGTCAGAACTGAGTTTCTGACAGAAATCAGCATTTGCCCTTGCAGGGAGAAGAAATGTATGTAAAAGTAGCATCCATCCCATGCAGGAAAATGAAAAAAAGCACACATTGAACACATAAATCTCACAATTAAACCACACAAAGAACTGTGCAAATAGACCTAAAAAACTAAGTTTCTGACACTGGAGGATGCAGCAGCCCTGTTATTTCCCAGTTTTTTCAGATGGTTTACTTCTAAATAAAGCCTAAACATTGGTTTTGAATGTGCTTATTTTTTGAGGGTGAGGGGAAATTATTCATTTTACCAGTTTCCTGCACAAGTAGTATCTTAAAAAATCAAAGCTACCGATTATCTATTGATGTCCCTCATGTACATATAAAACTTGATAGCTTCCCTATATTCAAACTCTTCGCACTTTAAGTCTGTGAAATGCCCTTTTGACTTGCATCTGGCTGAATTAGAAAGTGCACCTAAAAACACATGTGTACTCTCTAAGCATTCACCTTCCTATTCAGTAGCACCCAGATTAAATCTCTAGAGTTTCCTGTTAAACAAATTAAGTTCTTCACTAGACATCAGTCATTTCATGTGAACGTTTTGCAACTAAGAGCAACAACTTCCCTGAAAGACGTGGTATCAAACCCGTATCTATTAGACTGATGCAAAAATAAATTCCTGTGTGCCTATCACACTTACTAGGCTCAAGTAAAATTAAGAGGGGGGGAAAAAAGCAAAGAAAAACCAGAAAAAAAAAGCAAAAATACCTAGAACTGACCTAACTTCTTACAAGTGTAGCTAAATATTCTACTAAAATACACAGCATAAAACTGATTGCCTATTTAGTGATCTTGATGGTCTGCCTGAGCTAGCTGGTATGAAAGGAAAACTTCAGTCATCTGGGAAGAATCCGCTTATGGGTCCCTATCCTCACACCACTGCGTTCACTAAAATAAATGGAGTTAAGACTCTCGTTGGCTTTAAATGGAGCACAAAAAGATTTTTTTTTTTTACAGTTAAAAATCATGAAAAGGAAAATCAATTAAGCAAGAATAGCAAAAGGCATCTTTTACAGTAGCTAAATCTATTCAAACTGTTATGATTCACTGAAATCTCATTCTACACTAACACACAACATTAATGAAAACAACCAATGCTGGAAATGTGAGCTTTCTCAAAGACTATTACAGGCGGTCCTTCCTGTAGTAGCATACCAAGCAGCTTTACTTCCATCACTTTGTCATATCATTGTAAAACTTATTGAGCTAAGACATGCACTAAAAGCAGGATTGCTCAAAGCTCCACAGCGGAAAGCAACATCTCCCACTTTTTAAGTCACAACATTCCAGTGACCAAGCCAGTATTTTCACATTGTCTAAGCAATTAGCACAGCAATACTGCACACCCTTTTTCGTCTTTAATAGGAAAAATTTAGCTTGTCAAAAGGTACCATTGATTAACAGAAATTTAACCACTCAAAACACACTGGTTCCAATGTCATTTTTGAGGTGTGCTTGTGAGTCATCAAAATACAAGTGATATGTTTCCTCATCCAACTGAATTACTGTAAGAGAAAGAGTAAGTCAGGCAACTGTTGAAGAGGACCAGCATTTGTTAGGCAAGAAGAAGCAGAAAATATTTCTACATTGCTTAGCATCCACACAATTAACGAGACATTATGATGCAAGAGAAACATTGGAGGCAGTATAGCAGCAGATCAAAACTAACCACAACCTGGTGACACACCTTGTTTCACAGACATGCTTCAAAATATTTCACTTCTACACACAGGATTATTTTCTTCAAATGAATAATGAAAGATAAGCACCAAATGTTTTGAAATACAGTTAGAGTCTTAAAAATTCTCTGTATCTTCTCTTAACCAATTTACATCATCACAGACAAGATTTGTAAACAGCAATAATTGTGATTGCATGAAGATCCTAGAGAGCTTTTGTCTCGCAATACTACTCAAAATTGAGTCTGGCCATGCGTCTACTCTCTTTAATGAGACAAACAGCCCTGTAGCCACCCCCCCATGAAACTACTCACAGAAATCAGACAGCAGGAGCAGGCCATTAAATGGGATGAAGTAAAGAGAACCAATCACTGCACACTCCTGTATGCTCCACCACACAAGGATAAATGTAGGCACTCAGTCATCATAAGGCAAACAGAAAGCAATAACACCACTGCCAAGCTCAGGATTTTAAGGTGCAACAGATTGAAAGATGAAGAATACTATTTTATTAGGTCACTCGTGCTTATCTACACTTTGTCCCCTGTTAGTCACCATCACCCTTCCATCCTACCAACACACACAAACCAACCTGCTCTGCACTCCAATGACTGAATAGCATTCCTAGCTCTGTTGCCACCTTAAAACTAATGCAACTTTGGAATACAGGACCCTGCTTGCTCTGTAGCAACTAGTAGCAGAACAAACACTTGGACACACCTTTGCAGACTCACTGCCAACATCTAATATTTCTGAGATTTCTAGCATAAACAGATAAGCAAAGCCATAGTTGTAGCTGGCAAACTGGCAGTTTATCCAGCTATTCTCATAAATTTGCAAAGCAAATGACCTAGCAATAATTTATCTCCCTTGCCTCCCCCAGTAGTTGGAACTACTGTGACCCTAATAAAAAGTGATCTAGCAACAGAAATACTTTATGAGTATAATAACAGCTATGATAGTCTGTTGATTTTTTATTGTCAAATTGATCCATGCACTTTACAGATAGATTTAATGAATTAAAATTTTTCCTAACAAGCATGTATCTTTGAGCAGCCACCCTTATCATGAATGCAGAGATAAAAGGAACACTTATAAGACAATTAGGTCTTATTATGGCTAGCCCATATACTAGTACTTGCTATTGATTAATAGTGTACACCTAACTTCAGCATGCTAAACCCATGGCTCAGGAAAAGTTTGTGACATTACCAAGTATCTCCAAGTGGTAAATTATCCTACAGTAAAATAATAAAGTATATAACTGCAGACGCACACACTTCCACCACGCTTTACAACACTTTTCAACACCATAAAACATTATAGGTAATTCACACATAGATCATTCCCCCAATGTGATTTCAAGGACTGAAATTTCTTCAGCATCAGTAGTTTTAGAAGGCTAAGCAAAGCCCAGAAGTGAATGGAATGCCTGCCATCCAAGTTATGGTCTGCTGAATAAGAGTGGCTGCAGAGTTCTCCTACAATCCAAGTCATGTGCAAGCATTGTACAAATTCCCTCCCAGACTATAAAAAAGGGCATCTTTCCCAACAGCTGCCATGTCACGAAAATGATGCATAGAAACAAAACCCCAAAATAAACACTTTAAAACACTAACTTAAATGACTGCACAACTGAACTCATCAGCAGGAGATATAAAGCACTTTAAGTAGCAAATGATGCATCCCTCACTTGCAAAAGTCCTAAATTATATTCTTATTAGCAAGCTCCACATCACACCTAGCAACCAAGTTTAGGCAGCAGGCTCCTGTTCCCAGAGACCAGACAGCAAGTAAACAAATATAGCAGAGATAATAAAAGTGAGGATCACCAACATCCCCTAAGCAGACTTAGCTTTAAGTATTAAACACACTTTCTACCACTAATTTCATACAATACATCACCTGATTCACTGAATATGGATAATACTATCACACCTATTTAGGCTACTCAGACCTGTTCTCAGGAGTTTTTCTGCCAAACTAATTAGATTGACTTAAAATCCTGTTTTTGGCACAAGAAATAAAGGAAAGCAAGAGGAAGACTCACTAGGGCAACATGGGCAGTTTAACTCAACAGTAATACTGCAGTACTTCATATGATTCACTGAAAACTGTTTGTATAGTACTGCATTGATTTACAATAGATCAAAAAATATACTGACTCTATAAAATAAAATAAATCAATTGCCTGTACTTCAGAAGTAAACTCTGGAGCTGAAATACTGCAATTCTTAGCCTCTGACACTTAAGGGAAGTATTCTAGAGAAAACACAGTAACTGACATTAAAAAAGGGTCAGAGCTTGATATTTTCCAATTGAAAAACATTGAATCAAACTACATGTTTTCACTCTACTGCAAAACAGTTTTTTTATCTCAACACTCAAAATTTTCCTGTCTTTTCCTCTGTGAATATTCTATTTAATTCCAACTATCTTCAAGCAGACAGGATTTATGATGACGTTGTTCTAAAGAACTGGAGAAGTACCAGATGCCAATAAAGATTACAGATCAAATAAAAGATAACTCCTAAGCATTGTGTCTGTACAGATAAATAAACCTGCTCACTTCTTTTATTTGTACTGTTACCTCAACCAACCCCACTACAATAATCAAGACGAGAAAAGTCTCACGGAATGGATCTGAAAACAAAAGGCTCCTTACATGTCTCCTAGCCAGACTTGCATGGGTACATATGCACCACGCATACACACCTTTTGAAACCTTTTCATGTACTCAGGAAAGGATGAAGCCCAGGAGATGAACAGAGTGTTGAGGGAGTCCAAACACCAGCACCAAAATCGGAACAGGAACACATGTACAGGCATCCCTATTCCAGTCATACAGGACATCGGTAGAAAACAACACCCACCAAAATAAAGTAATACGCGGGCAAATATCGGCAGTGAGGACCTACGCCAGGATAGAAGCCACCTCTGTGCCACCCACAACCGAGAGATCAGAAGCAGTCAGGACCCAGACCCACAGTCGGACCGAGCTCTAAGACCACGGGCGACCGCGAGTGGACATCCCCGTGGCAGCAAGTGCGTGAAGGGGCATAGAGGAGGCCCTCCCGACCCCGGACAGCCCTACGAGCGGCGGCAGAAGGGCCTCGGCAGCCCATCACAGCACTGGCGGCCGCTTTTGTTCTCCACCGAGACCGGCACGGACCCGTCGGCTGCGCCCGCTCCGGGCTGCCTCGAAGCACTCATCCCGGCGGAGACGCCACTACCTCTTTTCGGCCTGGGGAAGCTCTCGTGCAGGTGAAAGATGACTTTCTCCACAAAGTGCTGAATGTTGCTGTGCTCAGGCCCTCTGACAAACACCATCCAGTCGTGGGTGAAGCCCTCCACGGTGGGTTTCTTCCTGACCTGGGCTCGGTGTCCCAGCTCCAGCTTCACCTGGACGGCACACTGCGGGGGGAGAGGCGGGGAGCGGCCGGTGAGCGCCCCAATAAGCGGAGATGGGGCGGGCGGCCGGGGGGAACCGGCCCCATCGCGGGCGGTGCGGGGACACACCGGCATAGCGGTCCCGTAAGCACGGCAAAAAGGATTTGGTGGGGGGAGAGTCGGCAAAACCAGCAAGGCATCGCTGGAACAACGAAAAAACGGTCCCGCAGGCGAGGGCGTAGTACAGCTCTCGGTGCTACTGGGAGAGCGCGAGGAGGCGACCCGGGGTGCGCTGTCAGGGACGCTCCGTCCTCCCCTCGGCGCCTCCGCGCTCGCTGCCCGCGCTGCGGCGGCAGGACCTCAGCTCCCTCCAAGTGAGTGCGCGCGCCGCGCCGCCGCCGGGAGCAGCGGGAGGCAGGGAAAGCCGCACGCGAAGAGAAATTCCTGGTCACGCCAACCCCTTCCCGGCGGCGAGAACCTGGCTGCGCCGGGCAGCACGGGGCGGAGAGCCGGAGGAGACCCGCGGTACTCACTCACCGAGCCGGCCATGCCTGGGGCGCCGGTTCCGCTGGGGCGCTCGCTGCCGTCCCCCACCCCCACCGCGCAGCCCTAATTCATGAGGACGTGGAGGAGATGGCGGGCGCGCAGAGAAGCGGCGAGCGGGCGGTGGGCATCCTCTGCTTCGCTGCTCCCGCCGGCTGAGGCGGCGGCTGCCGGCTCTGGCTCGCGGCTCCGGATCCCGCCTCCCGCTCC
Source organism: Dasyornis broadbenti (assembly GCA_013397935.1). Classification (NCBI taxonomy): domain Eukaryota; kingdom Metazoa; phylum Chordata; class Aves; order Passeriformes; family Dasyornithidae; genus Dasyornis; species Dasyornis broadbenti. The sequence goes on from VZRN01004184.1 coordinate 1,804,380, forward strand.
CCGCGCTCCCGCTCCCCGCCCGCGGCAGCCCCAGCGCT